>OU015744.1:120817183-120849683 GCA_907169655.1 Acomys percivali | reverse complement strand
GTCTTGTCTATTTTACAGCAGTATCACAATCTGTACTTTATTTACTTGGAAGATTAAAAACGTCAGGGGATGGGGCAAAGAATTGCAATATGGACTACCTGCAATTTTTAAAGTGTCATTACTTAATTTGGCTTAACTGAATGCTGGTTGATGAGGATTCACCACTATACAAAAGTGATTTATGAAGACTTGGGAATAGTTATTTTCACATATTGGTGTGAACACAAAGTCAAGGAAAGACATAAAAAAATTGTAATCAAACAAAGCATCAAGATACAGCCACAGAAGCCAACTCAGGCAAACAAAAATCACCTAGCTGTATGCTTGACATCTCAATATTGAGACGGTAGGAGCAAAAGGATCAGGAATTCAAGGTCATCCTCAGCTACACAGCAAGATAAAAAGTCAGCCTGGGCTCCATGAAACTCTTTCTGAAAAAAATAAAATGATAGACATAAACAAAGAAAACATATATAGAAATTACCTGAAAGAAAAGTTAAGATCACCTTAAGAAAAACAGCCAATGAATGTAAGAGAACAATGTTGAGTTAAAAGAAATTTCTACAAACAACAACAAGAATCAAGAAATAATTACCCAAGCTGAAACTATGGAGTGAAATACTATACAACTAAACCAATAATTCAGAAGAGATGTTTCAGCCACAGACTAAGGAAAAAGTTGAAGGAAGATTCAGAAATCTTTAAAAGGCACATCATGTAAAACATGTATAATTATTTTAATTATAATAATGAAAACAAAATTATACAATAAGAGTAGAAAGAATGAAATGCAAAGATTTCTCCCAAATATGATTATGGATATGTATGGACATATAGGGGAAAGCTGAACTATGAAGAGAACTTTGTGCACATAGTTTTACCCAGATTACATAAGGGATGGAAGGTCAGGAATGCTCACCTGAAAGACTAGTGCCTCACATTCCTAAACTCTGGTAGCATAATGAGCATCCAGGTCCAGGACTCCCAAGATATCTCAAAAAAGATGAATCTATGACATTTATATCAAGATACTAAGTAATACACTGCTCATACCACCACCACCAACCACAGTAACAAAAAGAAAGAAAGTAAATGAATTTGATATGTGAAATTTACAGATTAAAAAGTTAAAAACATGATAACCTTTATCTATGTGCCAAAATCTGTGACATAGTTGACCACATTTTCATGATAACAAATGAACAATAGAAGGGTATTCAACAACAACAAAAACAGAAACAACAACAACAACAACAGTAACATTAGCAACATGTAAAGACCATAGCTTAAAAGCCTACAGGTGCTGTCTGACATAATGATAAGAAACTGAAAGTCTAAACTTAAGATTGAGGAAAAGATACCTACATTTTCCATGTATGATGTAATATGTAGGGTCCTAAGAGAACAGTTTGACAAAGTTAATTTTAAAATATCCAAATTTGAAAAGAAAAAATACAATTTTTCTGTTCCTAAGTATGATCCCATAGATAGAAAAATCTCAAGATGTCCACAAACAAATAATTAAAAACACAAAATAATCTATGAACTATTAACAGGAAATATCTTGTGGAACTAATAAGTGAAATCATACAAATAGCCAGAAGCCATACAGAAAAGTTTACTGGCACTAATGATGAAAGAACCTACAAATCCGAACCACAGTGTGATATCAAACCATGCATATAAGGAAGCCTTTTCTAATAATAACAGTGACATAAAATGCTACAGATGTTGGCAAAGATTTAGAGAAATAGAACGCCTACACCCTTCATGTAGGTATGTACAACTGTGTGCTATCATGATAAATGGCACACAGATTCCTCACAAACTTAAGAATTGAATTTGTGTGAGATTCAAGGATCTCACTTTAGGGTATTTATGCAACTTAATTAATAGTGAAATTCAAATGTCATAAGTTCACCCCCATATTCATCACAACTTACTATCCAGAATATAAAACAGACTCCATGTCCACTTTAAAATAATAAAAATCAATTTTGTAAATGCAACTTAGTATTTACTCTTAGAAAAGGAGATGTTGCCTTGTGCAATGATGTCAATGAGCCGCAAACATATCACAAGAGAAATAAGCCACTCACAAGGAGGCAGGATTCCACCTGATGCAGTAGGCAAAATACTTCAGTTCATCCACAGAAAATAAAGTAATGGTAGCCCAGGTCTGGGAAGGGAGATGAAGATCGAATTTTCAGATCAATGGGCATAAAGCTTTAGAGTTGTAAGGTAAACAGGTATTAAGGATGTGATGTATAATCTTATAATTGACAATGCATGGTGTGCTTCAAATTTCAGGTGAAAGAAGAAAGCATATTTGTGTTATTGCCAATACAACCAACCAATCAACTAACCAACCAATTAATAAGAGGAAGACTAATGTATTTTAAACTAACTTACAGAGTGAGCAAGCTTCTTTGACACTATATTGGCAGTCAGGTTAGAATATTGTCAGTCCCTGACTTGATACATGAGTTCTCCATGAAGAATGTTGAGTGAAGAAGCTAGTAGCCTGCATACAAAATAGAAGAACATGGTAACAGAATTAGAGAATTACTCATTATATAGACTAAATAAAGGTTATGTTTCTAGGCTCTCATCTTTCTCACTTCCTGATATGAGAAGAGGAAGAAAGAAGAAATGCCACATTTTTAATCAACTTATTTGGGGCACTAAATGAGATTAGAATAATGATTTAGACTCATTACGTATCTAGACAGCTTGAATTTATATTACAACCCACCTTCAGTTCTAATTTGCATACACCCAGCAGCCGTACGAGTGTTCTACATTCAGCCACACAGAAAATGACCTCATTCGGTCTATTCATCTACTTTTTCTCCCCGACAAGCAGTGATTGAATACACTGCCTGTCAGAAATGTGCTAGAGTCTGAGGTTACAAAAACATGTCACATGTGCTTGTCCTCAAGGAATACCCTAACAAAGGACCCAGCCATTTAATTAATGATTGAAATGTCATAAGTGCTGTGATTAGAGTATGATTTGAGAGATATTGAATTACAGAGAAGGGGGATATCTAAATAAAGGAAAATTTCCTGAAGAGCTGAAGTATTTAAAGAGAACATAGTAAATGACATTAATGATGAGGCAGACAGGAAATTCACAGAGTTAATAAATGATCAGGGGAAGTCATGACCACAGGGGGAAAATGACTGCTCATTTCTATATCACGAAATAATGGAAAATCCATGTTTTACTTTGTGGAGATTTAGCTAGTCTTAGTCATTATAAATGGACCCATCATGGAAGGTAAGATGGCTCCATGGGTAAAGGCACTTCCTACCAAGCCTGACAACCTGACTTGTCCTCAGGACCCTTAAGACAGAAGGAGAGAACCCACTCCTGTAAGGTGTCCTTTAACCTCCACAGAAGTGCTGTAGTGAGCACATGCACAGAGAGACACATGATAAATAATCAATAAACAAATGTAAAAACATAAACCTCCATCTAGTGTAAATTATCGAAATGTAAAAATACAAATCTCAATTCCCAGGCAAGGCTTCTAATTGATCACGAATGTGCATATTTTTCATTAGTAAGAGCACTCTGAGTTCAGTTTGGTCAAAGACCTGATACTGTAGGTTGTTGAGAATGGCCTGTGATTAACTTTTGGGTAGGAAAGGAAGAGAAGCAATGCTTTCCAGAACCAAATATACTCTCTCCATCTTTTATTCCTCATATAGTATAGTATGGCTATGTTGGACATGTGTGGAAAATCTACTGAGACAAGTTAGTGAAACCACAAACTAAATATAGTGGAGCAAAGTGACCAAGTTGCTCATGACCTTGAACCGAGAGTCAGGCAACCTAACCTGATCTTTTACTGCAGAGAAAGGCAAATGCATGCAGGAGTAAGTTTTCTCTTGACCACTTAGAACCAAATATACAGTTTTATGTTAACAAACCTTTTACAGATTATTGAAAATTTGCAAGAAAATTAATCAACATAACAGTTATCATTTATAGGCTTCTTTCAGCAGGATAATACTTTACCAGGTGTTTGCATCTCCTCTGTTTCACAGGACCAAACAATCAGGCAGTATTATTAGTTCCAGCTCATAGGAGAAGGCTGAGGACCGCAAGTGAATAAGGAAGTAAAGATTCCCTATGAGCATATACAGAGGGAGGTAATCCCTCTGAGGAACAGTCATAGGGGAGGGGAATAAGGGGAAAATGGGAGGGAGGGGAGAATGGGAGGATACAAGGGATGGGATAACCATAGAGATGTAACAAGAATAAATTAATAAAATAAAAAATAAAAAATAAAAATAAAAATAAAAGTAAAAAAATATTTGAACCAGGAAATTTATGTCACAGATTTAACTCTTTGTCTCTAAGATATTCTTTCTCCCCAATTATGTAAAAAAAAGAAAAGAAAAAGAGATTTTTTTAAAAATATAAAGCGAGTAAAACAAAATATGAAAGTTAGTAAATTTATTCTGGTTTCAGGGGATACATTTAGTGTATTTTGCAAAAATAAACAACAAAAAACAAAAATCTCCAAACACGCAAAATCAAGATATTTTAAAAGTAAGGTATAGGAAAATGAAGTATATTAGCTATGTTCAGGAAAGTTACCAAAAGTGGAAAGGATACAATATCATATAGTCATAAAACTGAAAAAAACCTACAAGTTAGCAATTGCTTTTAAATGTTGATATTTTTAAAAAGTAGCTAAATATAGTTTAGTAAACCTATGTTCATAGTTAATAGACAATAGAAAGAAAATTTTCCTACAAAATATATGTAGCCCTATATTTTCCAGCCTACACTGAATCTTACAAAAAAATTGATCAATTATTAATGAAGAATCTGTTGATCAAAAAAGACTGAAAACTATATGTTATTGTCAGTTAATATGAGTAGTTATATTAACTTCTGCTATTACCAATTTGGTAATAGTTTCTTTTCATTTCTACTTAAAGGGACTCAGATGCATTGACTTTGTGGGAAAGTGGCATCCAGTGGAATCGGTGCTCAAGATCAAGCCACTAATAGGTGTTAAAAGCAATAGATTTACTCAAATTTCAAAAGCTGTACTTTTACTCCATGTACTAGCCAATCAAGGATTCTTAATATAGGCATAGCTATTGGTCAATTTGTGAAAAACTGAACCTGTATACATCATTGTTTATTTTGCCTTTCCTTATGAATGAGTCTACTTTTCAGTTATGTAAATACTGAAATCAGGCACCCCCCCCCCAAACACAAAAGTCCCACTTATGTCCTGAAGCATGGTCTCCATTCACCGTCTCTCAGTCTCTCTTTCTTGTCGTTCTAGTGCCTGAACTCTGGACCTCAGGCTTACTAAGGGAGCACTCTGCCACTGAGCTGCCTTAGTCCTCTACTAACTTTCAATATTGAGATAAGGCCTCACTAATTTGGCTAAAGGGACAGGGAAAATAAAATACCTACAATTGCCTTGGCGTAGTCAGTTTCTTAGTAGGAAAAATGTTCCAAATTTTTGGCTCTCTCTCTCTCCCGCCCCCTCCCCTCCCCTCTCCCCTCCCCTCCATCTCTCCTTTCTCCCCTGTCTCTGTCTCTGTGTCTGTGTCTGTGTCTGTGTCTGTGTCTGTGTCTGTCTGTCTCTCTCTCTCTCTCTCTCTCTCTCTCTCTCTCTCTCTCTCTCTCTCTCCCTTTAAAATAGTAAAGCTTATGTGAAAACATACTAAGAAACATATTTGAAGACTGGAGTTGGCTCAGTCAGTAGATAACCTGCCACTCATTCATGAGGACCAAAGTTTGGATCTCCAGTTCGGATCAGAAGGTATTGGTCAGGCACCTCTAATCTTTGAGCTTAGTATTGCAAAGACAATATGATTGGGGACCTTCTGGCCATTCAGCCTAGCCCATCAGTGAGATCCGGGTTGTTTTGGGAGACCTTTTCTTTAAAAAAAAAAATCAAGTTTAAAAAGAAATTGAGGAAGAAACATGGCACTAACCTCTCTGCCCTCAACATACTTGCATGGCACCACACATACGCACAGACATGTCAAGAGTCTGCACTTAAAGGTGTATTAATGTAAATACACATGAAAAAATGGGCTTCCTGCTTCTCATGGAAGGGGGCATATTTGAAGCTCATCAGCAATGGCAGAAAAGATGAGGAGGACTGACCTGTGTCTACTTGCAGAGTCCAAACAAAATGGCCAACTTCTGCACAGTTATTAGCTAAGTTTCAAGAGTGGCCTGGAACTCATTAACAAAAACCCAAACAAGCTTACTATGTACTAATGTGTGTATTAATTTTGTATTAATATGTGAGAGAATTACTGTAACTTAAAAAAAGAAAAAGAGAGGAAAAAGAAAAGGAAGAGAGGAGAGGAGAGGAGGGGAGAGGAAAATAAAAAGATGCCACATTTTGCTTGTTTGTTCTGATTGTTGTTTTTTGATGGATTGGGAGGGCATTAGTAGAAAAGTAGGAAAGTTCTGTCAGGAGTTAGGGAGGGGGAATATATGATCAAAGTATACTGTATGAAAGGAAAGACAAAAAGGACACCTAGCAAGTCAAAATTCCCAGGCAACACAATAAAGATGCATGCTTTGCTTTGGGAAACCTAATTTGCCAAGCGGGGTTTACAGTGTCTCAGCATGGTGCTTAGAACCCAAAGGCCCACAGTAGATTATAACAATAGTCACTGCTTATGGACCAGCCCAAATTGACAACCAACAACTGCTGCCTGAGTTATTTCAGGAAGCTTGCAATCTTCTCCTTGGTAACACATCAGTGTGTGTCTAATAAGTGTTCAGTAATGTTCAGGGAAGCAAAGAAAATTTTTGTTTAGATATAAAATAACACAAAATAGAAAGAAAATCTATAGGTGGAAATATGCTCTAGGAACAATAAACTAGTGCGAAAGTTCATATTTTGCACGACAGAAAAAAATCAGCTTTTAATGGTATGGATAACACTTGAAAAGACCATGTTTTTTATTATACTTTACCTTTATAAGTTACATCAGATTTTTAAAAGAGTGGATAGGCATTCATCACTTTGTCTTTGATGGAAGGTGTTGATACATTTTTGGTGGTAGCTTAGATACATTGTTCTCCAACTCCTTCAGAAGTTTTAGATGAAGCCTATTTGAACTTTGTGATTTATGGCCACTTAATTTCCCATATTTTTTCAATCAGGTCTTTGTTTTGATTTCTCTGACAGTTTTTACCTTCCTTCTCTGTACAAAGTAACCCCCGGGTAGAGAATTCTTTATGGTTGTAGAGACAAGGTCAGGCACAAAGCACCATGCAGGCTCTGTGCATTCTTCACAGTCTTCATGAGGCTTCATTCTTGGCATAGTCGTAACAGATCAGGACTGTTTTTGGTGAACTTCATGTTTCTGATGCACTATCTCCATGGGATTGTTTTTATTATACTCATGGTGACTTAAAAAAAATCCCTAAAAATAAGTGTTGCGTTCTCTCATCACTCCTCTGCCATCTTCCCCAGCCCCTAACATCTGACCTCCATCTTACATACTTGCTCAGTGTTCAAAAACCTGACATTGTAAACCTTCAGGAAGCTTCTGTCCACTTTTACATTCTTTAATTTCCTATCTTTCCTCTTGGGAATCTTCCTAGATAATATCCTGAGGTTTTCCTTTAAATTTCTTTTGAGACACATTGGTATTAAATGTGATTTCATTATCAGGAAGTAGTCAAGGCTGATCCTTCCATGCTAAGGGTTCCAAGACTCCTTGACCTTTTCCAATTCTCTACCCTGTCAAGCCTCTTAATCTCTGAAAAAGGTGATTTGAGTAATTAAAAAAGCTATTCTTTGATATAATATTTTCTGTTAAAATGTCAACAGACTACATAATTTCTATAGCTGATTTGTAATTTGTCATCTTTACTCTTAAACTCATGGGTCAGCAGTGAGAGTATCTATACTAACCATATCTAAGGACCTTGTTAAAAGGAAACATTTACCAAGTCACAAGACAAACTCCCTAACGTTTGACAGGGCACAGATGCCATTACGGTTCTGCCACCTATTTAAATGTGCCATTCATTTCAAAATAACCATCTTGAAAGCCTTGTCTCCCTAAGGTTCCCTCTTGCTCCATCCGTTCTATAATCTCTCTGTGCTGTAATGGAAAGCTTATGACCTATATTTCAGTGTGATGAATTAATCACAATGAAACATGGGTTTCTTATTAACATGTGCCAATCACTTTGTGGTCATCTACAAACACTAATGTATAGGAACTTTAGTTTGCCCATCGAATGTAAATAATACATGTATTTTTTACTTTTACAAACATAAAATTAATGCCTGGTATTGAACAATCCAAAATGTGTAATGGTGCCTTATTTTCTTGCTTATGAAGACTGAATAAATATGACTTTGTTTTATTTTACCACAGATCTTTTTTTGCAAGTAACCATGGAAAAGCACCAGATTTTTAGTATGGCTGAAAACCATACAAATATTTCAAAAGACTCTAAAAATGTAACTTTCTAAAAGAAAAACAATTCCATGATGCCTTGTTGTTATTAGGAACATTGTCTTTGAAGTTTACCTAACAGTACCTTACCAGCATCTATTTCTCGTTCGTTGGTCAACCTGACTGCTTTGTCCTTATATGCTTCATTATCAACAGTTCCCAAGGGTTCTTGGCTCACAGAAACACACCTGGCTTTGTGTGCAGATGCTAATAGTTACACCTAAATTCCTTGGAGGGAACTCGAGTCTTTTACAAAATGAGCAAGACATTGACAACATTTTTCATATGTTCAAATCCTAGCTTCAGTGCATCAGAACAGGACCTTGTTTTGGAACAAAGGAGGATTTGCAATGTCAGTGAAGGAGTCACGAGAACAAGTGCAATCTAATATAGCCGGTGGTGTTGTATTTGGGCAGAGAAACGCATGCAGAGTGAATATAGGAATTTGGCTGCTACAGGCAAGAAATAATAAAGAACTGGGGAGTGGAATGAGACAGCTTTTTTTTTTCCTGGTGCATTCAGAGTGAATATAGCCCTGTGGACACATTTGTCTTAGACTACCAGGTTCCAGGATGCTGAGACAAAACATTTTAATTCAATACACACAGCATTTAAGCTCCTTATGATTTTTTCCTATACTCTTCTAGGGTAATTAATGCAGCAAAATGCAATGTTGTTTGTCATAACAAATAATCAGAAGAATATAATAGATAGGAAGAAGATACAATTTTTAAGGATCTTTCTTTTAAGTTGGTGGGTCATAATTTCCTACAGCTTTTAGTGAAGAAGCCATTTGCTCTGTGGGATCCACTCAGTATTTGTTTCATTTCTATGCAAATCGGGCGTTCTCATTTGTCGGCAGGTCTGACATGCTCTTAGACATGAGAGCTAAGAAAACTGGCCAATTGCAGCTTCCTCATCTCAAAATCTTACAAATCATTCATGGCACATAGTACATGTTCATAAAGTGTCTTCAAAAAAGTCATGAACACAATTTGCCACAGTATTTTAAGATTTTAAGCGGATTACCTATCAAGAAAGATTTTTTTGTTTTTTTTTATTTTTTATTTTTTTCATTTTTTTTTTTACAAATAGTTATTGGTTCCTGTCCAAGACATGAAATATTCCACAGGGTGAACTCTGACTATCTTTTCTATATAAGATAACTAAAAAACATTTATGTTATCTTTTTTTAAAGGTCCATAGAGAATCAACTATACTGATAATAAAGGAAACTAAAAAAGTAAGAAAGAACAGACAGAAAACAGTTCCTGGCCACTGAACTGAATTTCTATTTGTAGTTCCTTATTTGTTGTCTGTTTCTCAGAACCAAGCATTGTAAGAGAGTATAAAAATATTGCCATGTGTTCACATCCATCCTAGACCCAGATCATCTTGCTTGGCCAGGAATGGAAATACACAAGCTGAAACATGTGTCTTAATGTGAAACAGACACTACAGGGCTTTCACCACTGCACCCTGCCAGGTACTCATTTTGTGGATAGTCCTTGTCTTTTGATGATCAGCTTATAAATTCTTTCTGCCTCTGCGTCTGAGCCCAATGGTACTCCTTCTCCTTTTCCCATTGACCGTCATCGGCTCTCATCTGTGTTATACAGCCTGACACAAGCTACTAGGGTCTCATCTTGCCTTCTTTTTGCTGCATCTGTTTCATCATCTAACCCGGATCGCTGTTCTGCAAAGCACAAACTTGTAATTTGACCTTCCTCCTGGTAGATAATTCAGTTTTATTTTTCTGACTCTGGGTCTTAACCTACTAACAGATACCCAAAGCACAGCAGTGTGTGTCAGTGTCAGGGCATGGATTCACAACCTCTCCCCCAGATGTTCTGTGAGAGGCCGTACTTTTATTTAGGAAGATGTGTTCCCCAGGGTAGTCTGCTACAGGCATGAACAGCTTCCTATACATCAACCACATGGGAAGAAATGCAGCATGTATAAGCATAGTATTTCTCAATTTCACAGATTTATAACAATGGCCATTTTCATACAGCACAGCTGAGCAAGTAGAAAAACAATTTCTGTGTACAGACAGACTTTCTCTGCATAGAAATAGTTTCTTATAGATTCTTTTGGATTTTCCATAAGATTTAGATTATTTGGGAAATTTTGGGGGATGTCCTAAAATTTTGTGAAAAGTTTTTTTCTTTCACATCAAATAAATATCTGATATACATACACTGATGTTTGCAAAATACTGAATATTGGATATTAAGGAACCATAGGTTACATATAATTTACAGTATTTCCATGTTTCCAATTTACATGTTTCCAAATGGCATTAGGTAATATTTTCCTACTCCACCTCCATATTCTTAAAACAAAATTTGGGCTATTCAATTATTTTTAATGAAAAGAACATAACAAATTCTCCAACATGATGTTTCTCTTCTTACATGTCTCATACGGAACTCTGAAGTGGCATCTTCAATTTTCAAATGTCCATGTCAATTCTTCTCATACTTGTTAAGCACATGTCATTCATCTTAGAAATCTCTGCCTTCTTTGTAAATGCAGATAACGTAGAGAGGTTTGATTTCCTTTTTCTCTTAAGAAATTGTCACTATGTAATGGTGGTACATACCTTTAACCCCAGCACATGGGAGGCAAGGGAAAACAGATCTCTGAGTTCTAGGCCAATCTGATCTACAGAGATAATTATGGGACAACCAAGGCTACACAGAGAAACCTTGTCTCAAAAAACCCAAAGAAGAAGAAGAAAAAGAAGAAGAAGAAGAAGAAGAAGAAGAAGAAGAAGAAGAAGAAGAAGAAGAAGAAGAAGAAGAAGAAAAGGAGGAGGAGGGAAGAGGAGACAAGAAAATTGTCTTCCTATTTAGTTCCAGTTTCCAGTTGGACTGGAACCCATGATAATCCTTCTAATGGAATCATCTGAGTGTGAGTTATGACAGACATCCCAATACGAATGCATTAGGTTTCATATCTAATACTTTATGCAAATGTTTATGTCCTAAGTCTTTGTTCCTGAAGAATATTTATGTGTAATTATTTATTGTTTGTGTCTTTATATGTATGTGTTGGCATGTGAGGCAAGGTCAGAGAACAAATTATGAGAACTAGCTTTTTCTTCCCTATCCTAGGGGCTGAGCTCAGGTCCTCAGGGCTGATATCAGGCACCATTACCTGTGTGCTGAACTTGGAGTCCCTGAAAAAATATTTCATGGATTTTTTTCTTTTGTGACATATACATTGCATAAGATCTGATTTTCTCAGTTCAATTATATATGACCCAAGTTTTAGCCTTCCTTATCTATATATCTTATGGATATTCAAACTGCATTCAATGGAAAAAATAAATTACTTCTTGTTTGGAAACAACAATATTTTAATCTTTCTTTAAAAAAGAACAAGAACATTTACTACTAAGAGCAAGACTCTAATGAGCAACATGCAGCCACAAGTTTTTGCATATAACTCTCCTGCATCTGAGACTCATTAGCATGAAACTGTGGCCAGAAAAGGTTTTCTATCTGATCCTTTCCACTTTTCTGGGTTTGATTTCTAGCTTTTCTACTCATTAGTTCTGTAGTCATGGGCTAAGCTCATTGTCTGTAGCCCTCCACTTTTGAATTCTTCACATTTTAAAAGTTCTATACATGAGATCTAAATACCCACTAAGTACCTTTAAAACCTTCAGTAAGCCTCCACTGTACTTAACAAAGTATAGTCCTCACTAGCAGAAAAGAAATTCATGATCAAACCACAATATATATATATATATATATATATATATATATATATATATATTATAATAGATATTGTAGAAACACTCCTTCATTGCTGTGTGCTTCTATTTCCCCATCTCCTATATTTCTCTTACCTAGAGTCTCAGTAGAATGTCCTGACATCTATCCAAATCTCCTGGTAAGTGAAGACTTTCATAGGACTAGCCTTTTGGGCTGGTGCCCAATTAAAAGTAAGTATATACCATGTGAGTCTTTCTGCTTCTGGGTTAATTCACTCATTATGATCATTTCTAGTCCTATCCATTTGTCCACAAATTTCTGGATTTTCTTGTGTTTAATAGCTGAGTAGTACTCATACAACTTTAATGCCAGCACTTTGGCAGCAGACACAAGAGGATGCCTGTGAGTTCGAAGCCAGCCTGGTCTAGAAAGGAAGTCCAGGGCAGCCAGTAGCCAGTGTTACACAGAGAGACCCTGTCTCAAAAAAAAAAAACAAAAAACAAAAAAAAACAAAAAAAAAAACCAGTGCCAGTGAAAACACAGGTCTTTTTTTTGCACTGTTTTAAATGCAGGAGTGTGCAGTCAAGAGCCAGTCTACTCAGAGAGTCTTCCTGGAGCAAGATTAATGTTGAAGCATGTTCAAACCCAGAAGGAAAATCTCTTGAGACTGGCAGGAGTAGGAGCACTCCCTCCTGTGCCCAGGGCCTGCCTGTGCCAGCACAGACAGTCCTGTATCCCCTACTTGCCCATATCAGAAGAAGTCATGTAGTAAAATTAAAAACTTCTCAACACAAATAAAGCGTTCCTAGCATCCTGGCCTTTGCCAATAGTGTATACTCATCCTGAAAGCCCCTATCTACCCCCAAAGGTTTACATAGCCTTTGTTCCCCCCCCAAGAAAATGAGCTATCTTACTGAAGCCTGCCTCCTCAGACTCCGTCTTATGCTTTCTGCATCCTGAGGCTTTGCTTTCCCTCTCAGCCCACTAGTCTATTCACACCATTTTGTGTTGGGGAGGGGAATGCGAAAGACACAATGGTTTAGTAAATTCCCCCAAACAATGGATTTACTAAGTTGGTAGTTTTAGAGAATGGGACTGTAATGTAAAGTCCTGAATTGAGGCCTGAACTTTTCGTCCCCACTTCCAACTTTTCCTTTTATGTCTTATTTTTGTTCATCATGACCCCAGTCCTTTCCCTAAGAATCATCTTTATAAAACAGAAAAAGCATTTCACCCATTAAACCAGATCTACAAACCCCAAATTTATTTTGAGTTGATAAAACATGTTTATATTTCTCCTCTTCAAATCTGTGCTTTATATCTATCGAGTCTGTGGCAGTTTGAATTAAATGCCCCAAAGTGCCAGTTGTTTGAACAGTCAGTCCTAAGATATGGAACCTTATTGGAAGGGCTGTGTCACTGAGGCTGGGTCGTATAGACTCAAAAGACTCCATTTCTAATCTGTCCCTGTCTCTCTTACTGTAGGAGACAGTAAGGAACAAAATGCAGGAACACCTTGTAGGAAGATGACATAAGTTCTCAGCCACTGCCCTAGTGTCATTTGTTTCTTCCAGCTGCGATGCTGCCCACCATGATGGCCATAGTCTAACCTTCTAACACTATAAGCTCCAAATGAAAATGTTTTATAAATTGCTATGTTCATGAGGTCTTTATCACAGCAATAGAAAATAAGTTGAATGTTAAATCCACTCAGGAATTACAACAGGCAGCTAAGGAATCCAGAGAGTGGTGGCAATGTCTCATCCAGGGAAGAGCCTCTAATTGTTATCCAATATCACATGGTTATCCTGAAATTATAGACATAAAATAATACAAAACAGAATGGCAAGATTGTATTTACACACACACACACACACACACACACACACACACAAATAAGAAAAGACCAACATTTGAGAGAAAGAAGGAGGAACCTGGAGTGTGAAGATAAAGGAAAGGGAAGGGAGAAATGTAATTGTATGATCATTTCCAAAGATAAGTCACTTAAATAACAAATATGGCTAAATACCAAGAATCTTAACAGAAAATATTTTCCTGTTTTGTTTTGCTTATTCAGTTTTAGACCTCAAACTCTTGTAAAATTTGAAGTCATCAGCATCATACGCGGTGTTAATTTTATCCCCTTTTATCTCTACCTTGCCTTATCTTACCTACTCCTATGACTAGCAACCACTGTGTTACAATTCCCTCCCTTCTCACCCCTCAAACACACCCAGACCAACACACATGTTCACACCCACACACACTGACACACACTCACACCCAAACCCACACCGACACCCTTTACACCCATACCCCCACGTAGTCACACACACACACTCACACACTCATACATACACACAGCCTTACATCCACACCCGCACACCCACACACACACCCATCCACACACTCACCCCTCCACAACACACTCACACACACACACATATCCACACACTGACTCCTACCAGCCCCATGTCTGTAAATTTAAGTGAAACCATGTAACATTTTCCTTTCTACATCTGGCTCATTTTAATTAGCATGGCATCACAAGAACTAGACTGAATGAAACAGGAGCAGCCTCTAGACAGCATACAGCTGCATGAGATGTAGTATATATAAATTTGTTGTTCCACTGCAGTAATCATTTTATCACATGTGCTTCTCATAACATAGTTGATATACCTTATAAGTACATTAATATTTATTTTAAGAAAAGAAGAACAATAACAACGGCGTGCATTAGTGGCTACTTTGTTCTAGAAATGTCTATGGAAGTACCTGAAGAGAGAACTGAATTGTAACAAAGGTATATACAGTATACTCTAGTTACACCTTCTTCCAGACCTTCCTCACCTCCTCACCCATTCACCCATACAACTCTATGCCTTCTTTCTCTCTTTCTTTAGAAATCCAACAGGCAAACAAACAAATGAAAAACATGAAATAAAAATCCTAAAAACCACCAGAGACATGCACATGCACGTGCATAGCACCATTTTGTATTCTATTTCACTGGCTTGCATGTCTGTTTTTATGTTACCACCATGCTATCTTTGTTCCTTTCATGTACCATACCTAGAAATCATGATTTGTACACAGGAGAAGCGGGTAATAGTAATAAATTATATTTTTATGTAAGACAAGATCCCTACAATTGGTCTATAAAAATGTGAAAGTCAGGGGAGAAGAAGAAACTTTGGAAGTGAACAACATGGAGATCGGTGTCTCACAAAGAATACTAATACACAAGGAAAACGTAGAGAAAATTAAGGCTGGCTGTGACTCTGCATGCCTGCAACCCCAGCACTTGAAAGGTCAGGAGAACGGTTACTTGATTGAAGTCAGCTGTTACATAATGAGTTCAAAACACACCTAGGTTAAAAAGTGAAGGCCCCCCTCCCCCATTAAAGATAAAGACATGCATGCAGTAACCCATTCAATCATGTGATTTCGCAATCCCTAGACAGGCAGTCAGCCATGTTAGGGCTGTATGTAGTTTGAGTTTACTTAACTTTCTGACACAAATTGCTACGTAGTCATTTCAAGTAAAACCAAAACCTGAATACAAATTTGGGGAGGAGGGGTGGTACTGAGTACTCAGGAAAAGTGTATAAGAACGTTTTAATGATAAATTATTTCAATTAATTACATATTTGGATAAATCCCTGTTTTTCACTGCTTTTTCAGGAACAGTTTTTATCGAGAGTGACAAAAAGTCAATAAATAGTGCAAGTTAATGGCTCGTAAATAAAACTCCAGGGGGCCATTTACGCATAGCAGGTTCCAGGAAGTCATATAATACAAGCAAATATGATACTCCATCTGCCCCCCGCCCCGCCCGTGTCTTCTCTGCTAACTTTTACTCCGGAATGATTTTACACTCAAGCAATTTGTCTGCTTGCCACTATCAGATAGTCTGGATCACACTTCCATTTGCAAACGCCAGAGGAAAATGCATAGCATCCCTTTCTCAAGATGTATATCAACCTTTGCAAAGTAACGTAACTGGACCTTTTCTTTCACATGTACCATGAAATTGAGAAAACGGAGCCAAGTTGCTGCAGACTCAACCACGTGAGAGAAGAAAAGAGTCTTTCTTAGATGAAAAGAATGCCAAGAAGATAAGACCAACGGACACTGCACAAAAGACACATCTTTTAAGTAAATGGCCCAAGAGCCAATATTTGAAAAAAAAAAATATCTTCTGATGTCTTTCATTTTCTTATTATTTTTAGACTAGATCATACATAGTAGACTTAAAAATAATTACCTGCTACTATGATGTTTTTCATCATACATGCATTGATTTATGGAACTGAACGGTTTGGATTAGGTAGCTCCAAAATTGTTCACTATTTGCTTAACCTGTGGTGTCAGGAGTATTCTAAATCTACCTTGAATAACTGTATGTCTTGTTATTTTCCTGGAAACTCTTGACTCTTACTAGGGGCAATCTTTTCTCTATGAATGTATAATTTAAGAAAGATATAGAATAGCATAAAATATTAAGAAATCAACCCAGGAAAGATAGCCAAAAATGACACACCTGTAAAAGTAGAGAGTATGGTCATTATGCCAATAGAATACCAACTTCAAGCACAAATAAACACAACCTGGATCAAAATAAAGTACTTTGCCAAAAGCATTTAAATTCATCTTTGAATGCCAACTTTCCATACCCTAGCCACAGCTAATAAGCTTTTAAAGATATTTGCATAGAATCAAGTTGGCTCATTGTTCTGGCGGAGGGATAATCCAAGAACCAGACACTACTATTAGTTAGCCAGAGTCTTCCTTCTACATGGAGGGGAAACCATTTAGACTGAGAAAGTATAATGGCAAGGATTTCATTTCTATTTTTAAAATTTAAACATTACATTTATATGCTTAACTAATTTTATTATTTTAGTATGTATATTAATTATATGTAGTAGTATGTTACATAAAGAAGCTTTCATACATTACTTTGAGGATGCTCTGTCCTGCCATATTCTTATTTTCTCTTTTTCACCTGCAAATGCTACTTTAATTGCTCTAGGATGTCTCATTTTGTCACATATATTTTTGAAAAGTATCTTGAGTTAAATGGACTCAGATAGTGATTATTATATAGATAAAATTATATATAAATACTTTTATGCATTATGTACTCATAATCTATGATTCACAGGGTCACAAACTAAAAGAAATTGTTGCATCCATTTTTCTTCAACTAACATGAATTTGTTCTTTATGAGGGAAAGAAAATTCATATTATATATATGTATGATATATATTTGTATGTATGTATGTATGTCTATCCATTACTCAATAATGAGTACCCAAGTTGATGCTACAATTTCCCTGCTAGTGAGTTGTGCTGCAATCAACATTTATATGCAGACGTCTGTGTAATATCTTGGCTCAAATTCCTTTGAATAAATTCCCAGGGTAGTAGAGCTAGATCATATTGCAGAATTATTTTCTTTTTGAAGTATCTCATACTGATATAGCCAATGTGTAACAGCTATATTTCTTAAAGATACTGTCTTTTATCTAGATAGGGCTTTTTGGGACTATTTTTTAATAAATCAACTGATGTAGCAAGCGCATATCTACATTTTCTACTCTATTTCATTGGCCTGCGTATCTGTTTTTGTGCCACCACCTTGATGCTTTTGTTGTTCATGATGCACTATAACTAGAAATCAGATGTGGTGAAACATCAGGCATAATTGTTTTTCTTCAAGATTGCTTATCTGGACTATTTTTGCTTTCATTTGATTTTTGGCTTTGTTTTTACTTCTGTGTGTAAGCATATCTTGTATTAGCCAGATGTACTTGTCCTCTTGGTCGTATAATGCCTTCCTCTGCTAACCTAGGCCTAGCCTTGGAAGCTTCTAGCCTCTGTACAATTTAACTTAGTCCTACTCTTTGCAGTTCTTCCTGAACTCTGGCTGGCTGGTTCGACTTAACTGTTCTGGCTCAAACTCTTCTTCGAGCTGACTAATCTAATTTGACTTCTCTCTCAGCTGCTGACAGAAGAGCTCTGCTTGGCCTCAAACTAACTCTGGCAATCTGTTCTAATCTTCTGGATCATTCTCATTCTCTGACTCTTTCTCCCTTCACCTATCCCTAACTTGTATTCTCTTCAAGCTATTGCTCTGAAACTGTCCCAGTAAAAGTGCCTCTCTCTCTCTCTCTCTCTCTCTCTCTCTCTCTCTCTCTCTCTCTCTCTCTCTCTGCTCTTCTTTCCCTTGTCACCTTCTTTTAAATATTTTTTTATTAATTTATTCTTATTACATCTCAATGGTTATTCCATCCCTTGTACCCTCCCATTCTTCCCTCCCTCCCATTTTCCCCTTATTCCCCTCCCCTATGACCATTCCTGAGGGTGATTTCCTCCCCCTGTATATGTTCATAGGGTAGCAAGTCTCTTCTTGGTAACCTGCTGTCCTTCCTCTGAGTGCCACCAGGTCTCCCCTCCAGGGGACATGGTCAAATATGAGACACCAGAGTTTGTGTGAAAGTCATACCCCACTCTCCACTCAACTGTGGAGAATGTTCTGTCCATTGACTAGATCTGGGTAGGGGTTTAAAGTTTACCGCCTGCATTGTCCTTGGCTGGTGCCTTAGTTTGAGTGGGTCCCCTGGTCCCAAATCTGCCTTTCATAATGTTCTACTTGTAGGTTTCTAGGACCCTCTGGATCCTTCTACTTTGCTATTCTCCCATGCTTCTCTCTAGAGTCCTCTATCTGGTCCTATCTCAGAAAACTGGGAATAGGGCTTCCTCAAGACCCAGCTATTCCACTCCTTTGGACTATACCCAGAAGATGCTCCAGCACACAACAAGAAAATTTGCTCAATCATGTTCATAGCAGCCTTATTCATAATAGCCAGAACATGGAAACAGCCTAAGTAGAGGGAAACATCCCTCAGTAGAAGAATGGATAAAGAAACTGTGGTACATATACACTATGGAATACTACTCGGCTATTAGAAACAAGGAATTTCCAAAATTTGTGGACAAATGGATTGAGCTAGAAATGATCATAATGAGTGAGTTAACCCAGAAGCAGAAAGACTTCAAAGGTATATACTCACTTATATCTGCATACTAGCCCAAGGGGCATGTGCCACGAAAGCCTTCACTTACCAGGAAACTGGGACAGAGGGGAGGACATCCTCTTGTCACCTTCTTTCCTCTCTCTTGTAGTGAGAGATGGGCATATCATATTCTATCAAAATATTCTCTGATTCATCCCTTTCTGTCTCTCAATTAGACATTACTTTCAAACATGACAGAACCTTTTACAAACTAACCTTACGTACATTGTTTGGGATTAAGGGTGTATACTAAGAGTGAGTCTGTATTCCAGACAGATCATACTATAATCCAGGACATGTCTGCATATAATCCTGATCACATAGACTTAGAATGTCTTTGGATGTGATCCTTTGCCAGAGCATCATCGTTGCTGGATTAAAATTAATAGATGAGATGTTGACCTCTGGATTATTTTTGATACTATGCTTGTTTACTAAAAACTTTGTTGCTATTTTATTCATTCGTCAGTGGACCTTTGGTGAGCATTTATACTAGTAAAACACTATTCCTAACTTAAAGGCAACATAAAAATATATACCACCTTGAGTTTGCACTCAAAATATTATAAAAACAAAAGCCTCTAATCCTGACACATTTGAAGGTTGATTTGAAAAGCAGAACAGACCAGAGTAGGCTATCAGGTGAAACATTTTGCTTTGGACTTCAGTTAGCCTGTTATCCAGTTAAGTAGAGGCATGAAGGTCATAGTGAGATATAAATATCTCTGATCAAGGAAAAGGACCTGGTAGGAGATTAGAAATCAAAAGAAGATAGGATATGTAGTAACTAAAACTGTGTAACAGTGAGTCTACAGAAAGGAACAGAAGATAAGGAGGTGGTTTCTCCAATGAGGTATTGAAATGAAACAGCTACAATGATTGTAAAAAATCAGCTCTTACTTGTAGGAATACTTAAGTATTTCCCGTTAAAGAATGAATACTTACTAGAACTAAAATAAGATGAAAAAAACAAAGTGACAAAATGGAGATTGCCTCAACTGGATGTTCTGCCTAATTACTGAAATAAAGAATGGAAAGAGGAAAAATAATAATTGTTTCGAAGGCTATCTCAATAAAGAGATGAAAAACAGTAGAGAGGTGATTTAAAATGAGGATTTAGAGAGAGAGATTCTGAAACATGTTCGGATGATACAAGAATGACCCAAGAGAGGAGGTAAAGGTGGTTAAACAGGAGGGAAAGTGAAGTGAGCAAAGCTTTGAGGGGTTTGATTGAAAGGATCTAGCAGACCATACAGGGATTTGCTAGTGATATGAGCAGTGACATTTTTATTCACAGGAACAGGAAGCAACACCTGCTGTGTAAGTATAGACACAAGTGGTCTTGTAGATTTGACTCCTTTCTATCAGTAAGCTGGAGCGCGAGTGAGACTGAGGGTTGGAGAAACATGTTGACAATTTAGAGAGAGAGGAAAATGTGTGAAGTAGTCTAGGAGACTGTGTGAGGAATGCTGCCAGAGAATTTGTGAGGTAGAGGAGTGTGAGAGTGAATGGCCTTATTAAATAGCCATGGGGCATGGTAATGATTGTATCACATAAACAGGGCTGTAGTCCACAGTCTATGTTAAAATAGTTGAAAGGTTTCGAGTGAATAGGGAGTGAGTGGTAGAAAGCTTTTTACTAAGTATTTCACTTACATAAAACATGTGTAAAAGGTATTCCTGAAAAGACTGAAATTATGTAAATCATTTGAATTGGTGTTTAAAATTAGACTGTGAAGTTGACCTGACCACTACTACAGCCACGCACAAATTGGTCATTAAAATTGACTAAGGACTAGAGCACCTAGCCTAATACCAGTGGACTGTAATTTTCTGACCAGTCTGGACACATAGTAAGATTTGGTGTCGAAACCAAAAAAAATAAATGAGGTAAGATTATTAAAATTAAATGAATTAAGTAGTGAATAATGGCAGTAATAAAATTATGTGGTTCTTTATCTGCCTAACAACTTCATGTAATCAGTGGCTACTTTTTTGGGGGACAAGAACAGTTATTATTGGTTATTCTATTGGAAACTTGGATCTAAAGCATAGACAAGCTTTTTCTGTAAGGAACCAGCCAGTAAATATTATAGGCTTTTCAAATTAAATTGTCTTTAAAGAAATCACTCACATACTGTTGTACCATCAGCACCAACATAGAAAATTAAAAATAGCTATGGATGTGTCCTAATACACTTTTCAACAAAAACAGAGACCAAAAACAGGGGACTATTTTGCCATGGAATCGGTATTTGCTTTCTTCTGTGGCTTTGTTTATTTTTGTGAAAATAACATCCTATTTTCTGGAAACATTTGTTACCCAGAAATATTTGCCATGTACAGGACTCAAGTAAAACATATTTCCCATGACAAAATATTAGTAAAAAAAATCAATATAATGGATAAATTGCACTAACATAAAACAGTTTCATTTGTAACATTAAAGTAACATATGAAAACAGTAGTAGCTGTCTTCCATTTACCTGTTATCATTTTCTCAAGTGATTTTAAAAGATACATTCTGTATTGATCAAATATAGTTTTAAAATTGTATATAGAAATAGCACACATTAAAATATTAGTCCCTGTATTTCAAATTTCTTTGACTGATTATTTAAATTAGAAACTGTCTGACTTACTCAGAAAGATGGAAGTTTACAAACAGCTGTAGGTGGAACTGGAAGGTTATGCAGTCAATGTTTCACTGGAACCGGCTTTTTCCCAGCATGCTTCACTAGTTGGTGTCTATTAACAGAACCCAGAATATAGGCCATCCAATGCCCTGTAATTTTCAGGACTTTATAGTGGCTTTTGTGGTATATAGAGGGCAAAACTCTTTCCATGAGTTTAAGCTGTTTCTTTAATCTTTCCCCTTGCCTAAAAATAGAGACAACTTTTATTTTTCTGCACAGACTTAATTTTTTAGAAATATGATTTGCCTGAATCAAGAGAAAGAAATGGCATACCATATATGCTTATTAAATTTAGGCAAGGTCAAAAAAAATTTAGGCAAGGTCTAGACAAGGATGACATCAATCTCATAGTGATTTTCTTGTGATTTTTTTTTCTTGAGTCTTGGAGGAATGGAAGAGATTTTCTGTTATTGACTGCATGTATGAATCATGAATTCAAGACATTCTTGGCTCAAGCATGTAATAGAATCTCTAGTATCAAAGGAAGAAAACCAATAAACGCCCTTTATCTGCTTGGTTGGAGTTTAGGGAAAGCATTGCTGAGGAATGCTCTGTGTCCAGAGAGAAGCCATGCACAGCACAGGATCACGATCTTAGACAATCCATTTACGCTGTGGGAGTGGGGTTCACAAGAATTACAAGCACAATTTTGTGGCTCTGTAGTGTATGTGAGCAACTTATTGACTATCAGGGTGAAGTGCAGCATGGAGCTGGGCCTGGAACCATTACTAAGTCAAGAAACATTCAGTGACAATACTAGTAATGGTGCTGCTGGTATTTGTGATGTTGTTGGAGTTTACAGACATGGAGGACCTGATTTTCATGATTAGAGCTGGAGATAATGCTGACTGATCATGAAGTTTCCAACAGTTTACCCTTTTTTCCCCCAAAATATGGGATGAGATAGATTCTTCTGAAAATGGGTTTTAAATTATCTGGCAAAATTCTGTTTCAAGGCTAATAAAATCTTACATTTCTTGTCAATTAAAATATCTGTGCCTGGGGCCAGAACTCCAGGACATGTTTCTTGGCACATCCTCTATTTTAGCTAACTACATCATGACCCTTTCGATAGGGCAAGTTGAGGACATATTCCTCTAAAATATGACAAGTTTGCATTTTGTGAAAATAACAGAATCATGATATAGAGAAAATGGAAGAAATTGCCCTGAAATAAGTCATGCAAATAAGTTTATCTTTCTCTGAAAATAGTTTTTAATATCTCTACCCAACAGGACTTTTCTATTCCTAGAAAGAGGGAATATTTTATCTACAAATGTTTAAATACCTCAAGAGGGATATAAGTTGACACACTTTGCTGAATTCCCTCCAATATATAGCCAGTCTTTTGTAGTCTTTTCTTCAAAGCATATTCCTCTATGAATACCCACAACTTTACCAGACAGTATGGACTATACTTAGAGCATTTCTTGCTTTGTTGTGATTTAACTGCAAGAGATCTTACACTCTGTAAACTTTCTTATCTTCCTTCTATATCATGAGTGCGATTAGCCATGAAACTCTAACTTTCATTTCCTGGATGCTTGAGAAGGTGAGTACAGACAGATTTCCCATCTAGTATAACCCAATAATTAAGGAAAATGTTTTAGAAGATGGAAGTTCTGATTCAGTCTAGTCCTCTACCATGCAAAAATGTCATTGTTCTACAGGACGATAGGCCATTAATTGGCCCCCGGAGAACACATGTCATCTGTATGGCTTCCAGCTTTTATAGGCTGGGAACAGGACTCCATAGAGGAAGACAAGAACGCTGTTAAAAGTGATCGTAAGAAGTCTTCAGGCAGATGAAGAGGAAATCTGTCATTCTTTTTTGTGTGAGCAATGCAATAAGAAAGTTTTATAAAATTTGTGTGAGGTATGCAACGGCCAAATCCTTGAATTAAGACAGATTATGTTCTGAGGCTAGAGAGAGGTTCAGTTTAGGGTCTGCTTGTCATTTGATGGGTTGAAATGCACACATGGGGAGCCTATCAACTTTCTCAACTACACTTTATGTGTGACGCCTACAAGCTCTCTGAACACTGCAACGGCTGCTGTGAATTTCGTGAATACCAGTGAAGTTGTTCACTTTGGCCTTCGTCCATATGAAGATTTGTGAAATCTTAGTCCTAGTTTCTGTTTCTGTTAGACAACTTGTCCCAGAAATATTTACTTTTTCCTGAAAGGGTCAATGGTCTATGAGTTTGTAAAAATGATCAATTGGTGAGCCATTTTGCCCCGAGTATTGGATAGTTATTTTTGTCTTTGATTGATTTTTCAATAATTTCCACAAAAAATATATTTTAATTAAATCATCATAAGGAAATTTAACTGAATAAGAACAATACATTAAGTCAGTTACAAACCCCTTAGAATATTATGTTAACCAAATTTGGCAGTGAAAAATTTAGCACAAAACAAATTCATATTTGATTTTTCCAATAAATTTTTATTGACTGTTGTCTCTAGGCCAAGAATGTGTTGAATGCTAGAAATAAAACACAAACAGTTAGTCAAGTGCACAAAAAAATAGATTTAATATGTTTAAAGTGACCTATCATTTTATTTAAAAGCCAGTTCTTTCAGATAGTAAGATTGGGACTAGATCCCTGATCTAAGATGACACAGCTAGATTTTTTTCTTTCCCTAAGACTTGAAAGGAGTGGTATAAAATACAATTTATATTGTTGGCCATAATTTTGAAGTGATAATTGACTACAGTACTGTGGGCTAATTAATAAAGCACGTAAAAAGAGAATCAGAAACCAAACACATTCAGAGAAAGTCTGGGGAGGTACATAGTTTTCTGCCAGTCCATTTTTTTTTTTGTCAGTCCATTTGGGCAGAGATAGAAAATAGTATTAGGTGTCTTATAAACAATGGAAATTCACTTCTTATTTTCTAGAGGTTCTAAATCTGAGCTTATCAGGCTGCTGACACTGTGGGGTTTCTGTGAGGAACTAATGACTTCTCAGTGTGTGTTTATACAGCCAAGGATTAGGAAAGTTCACTTGGACCTCTATCATAGCCACAGTATTATCCCTGAGTGCCTTACCTCATGGTACAAGCATCCCTCCAAACCCACACCTTCTAATACTATCTTAGGGAGGGTCTTAAGATTTCATTCTATACATTTGCAGGATACACTTACACCCTGTGAAACTCTTAAAAATCTTAACTGTCAAGGCTGTCAAACACAAATAGCCAAAACACTAAGAATGTAATATCTACATAATTCCTGATTGAATCATGGTTCTTCTTGCCATAGGTAATCTATTGTATGTATGTGTAATAATATAAATATATATGTACGAAAAATAAAAGAATTTTAAAAATCTGAGCTGTTACCTGGGTGAAGAAGGTCTATAAGATTATCTCCTACCTTCATTTAGGAACATACACTTCTAAAAACAAAGGAAAAAAGAGTACAAACAAAAACGAAGAACAAAACAAAACAACAAACAATGATTTATTTTAAGCTCCCAATTGTGTTAGACATCTTTAAATGTACTGTTACATAATTCAATTGTCAAGATAAAAATAAACATATTAGTCATTTACTGTTATTCAGGGTTTTGGGAAGATGAAGAGTCAAGATGCATTAGTCTCCTTGTGGAGCTTCTGACCTCTCCAGGTCCTTCTATTCCAAAACTCTTCCATAAGACTCCGTGCTCCACTCTGGAGTTTGGCTGTGGGTCTCAGCATCTGCTTAGATCCCTGCTGGGTGGAGTCTTTCAGAGGACCTCTCCCGTAGGCTCCCTTCCTGTTCCTTCTCTTCAACTGCTTCTGGTGTCTATTCTGTTTGTTCTTCTGAGTGAGAATTAGGCCTTCTCCTTAGAGTTTTCCTTCTTATTTGGTTTCTTTAGGTCTGTATATTGTAGTGTGGTTATCCTGTATTATGACTCTAATATCTGCTTATATAAGTGATTATATACCGTGCTTGTCTTTCGGCATCTGGGTTATCTCAGTCAGGATGATCATTTCCAGTTTTATCCATTTGCCTGCAAATTTCAGAATGGATTGCTATAGAGACTAATGCACCAACCAAGGAGCATGCGTGATGAGGACCTAGAACATCTGTCAGATGTATTAGATAAGCAGCACAGTGTTCTTGTGGGTCCCATAATATGGGGAGTAGGGGCTCCTTCTTACATGGACTCTGGTCCCCACACATTGATCACTTCCTCCTGGAAGGGTGGCCTTGTCAGGCCACAGAGGAAGAGGATACATGCAGTCCACATAAGACTTGATAGGCTGATCTCACATGATAGTGGAGGAGGTATCCCCCTTTCTGAGGACCAGGTGAGGGAAAGAATGGAGTATGAGGGAGGGAGGGAGGGACCAGGAGGCAACAAAGGAGGCGGATACAATTGAGATGGAATGTGAACAAATTAAAAATAAAAATAAGGCCAGGCAGTGGTGGCACAACCTTTAATCCCAGAGGCAGGTGGATCTCTGTGAGTTCAAGGACAGCCTGGTCTACAAAGAGAGTTCCAACACAGCCAAGGTTACACAGAGAAACCCTGTCTCAAAAAAACCAAAACAATTAAAAAATAAAATAAATGAAAAATAAAAATAGAAATAAAGAAAAATAATAACCAAAACCAAACAAACAAACAAAGAATCAAGATACACAGAGAGCTTAAGTAGTTTGGTAAAGACTATAATTTGTGGTACAAAATCTGTAGGGACTGTTCTCTTCGAAATATGTATATCAGAACAATGTCTTGGTTTGCTTGTGGTTTCAAGACTTAAAATGCAAGCAAAATGTAGAATATTTCCTCTTGTTAATGAAAAATAATTTGGTGCTCACAAAACAAGCCAATGCGCAAAAGATGGCCAACAATGGAACAAGGGAAGAGAGTGTCCTCAAGAACACAGGAAAAAGAAAAGCCAAGAACAATGTCATGGGACATAGAGCGATGGCTCAGCAGCTAACAGCACAGACTGCTCTTCTAGAGGGTGAGGGTTCAATTCCCAGCACCCACATGGCAGCTTCCAACTGTCTGTAATTCTAAGATCTGACAACCTCACACAGACATACATGCAGTCAAAACACCAATACATATTGAACAAACGAACGAAGGAATAAATAAATAATGTCATGGGTGGAAGAGAAGTTTAAATGGATTTTCAGTAATAGAAACTTCATGCAGAGATGGAAGGGTTTCTTGGATGTTAGCCTAGACAAGGCTCAGGGAGCTCCAGAGTCCAGGAGAGACCTTGTCTCTGGGAAACAAGGCAGACTTTGGTCCTCCTCTGGCATTCATCAGCAAGCAGTCACCATGCACACACATATATAGATTACATTTGTAAGCACACATAAACACACACATGCATATGGAAGGAATATTTTTAATGAATTTATTTATTTATTATGTATACAGCGTTCTGTCTGCATGTATACCTGTAGGTCAGAAGAGGCCATCAGATCACATAACAGATGATTGTGAACCACCATGTGGTTGCTGGCAATTGAACTCAGGACCTTTGGAAGAGCAGGTGTTGCCCTTAGCCACTGAGTCATCTCTCCAGCCCCGAAAGGAATATTTTAATGTTTTAAAATTTTATATGGACGAATGATTTGCCTGCATGTATATTTATGTACCATGTGCCTGCCTGGTATCAGGGATGCCAGCTGAGGGCATAAGATCCCCTGGATCTGGAGTTACAGAAAACTGTGAACTACTATGTGGATCCTGGGAATAAGCCTGGGTCTTCTAGAAGAGCAGACATTGCTCTTACCTATTGACTCACCTCTTCTGTTCCACAAAATATTTTAAAGAGATTGTATTTTAAGTTTTATCAATATAGCAACTATCACCAAATAATAAGAGAATATTATACCTCTTTTCCTACATTTATCTTCTAAAACATTATTAAAATCTTTAGATAGCACAGTAGACCTTCACAGGTCTTGGAAGTGAGGAGTTTAATGTATTTTCTCCTGAATTTGAAAAATAGATTTATAAATTAATATCTGAATTTCAATTATTTTAAGCATCTGTTTTTGAAAAAAAAATCTTTGAGTGAGTTTACAGTTTTTTGCTAGCCTTTGGCCACACAGCTGAGATGCCTAGAAGTGTCATCCTCCAGCCTCAGGTTTTCAAGTGGTGGCATTGAAAGTATGCCCCATCATGCCTTGTTTGAGATCCATATTTTAAACAAGAAACTCATGTTTCATTCAAGAAAAGAAAAAGAGCAGTTCTCTGATATGGGAGGTGGGGGGAGGCTCCTACCCCACCGTCTAACAGAGAAGAATAGGGCAGAAGAGGGAGGGAGTATGGGAATGGGAAGAAAAGAATGCAGGGAGAACAATCAGGACGTAATGTGAATAAATTATAACAAAATAAATAAATAAATTATATGAAAAAAAAGAAATGGATCAGTTATGTGGAATTATCATAACGATTAGCCCCGATTTTAAACAATTGAAAAGATAATAATAATAAAAAAAAAACAACTGGGAAAATGAAAGTCAGGACTGCAATACAAAAATGATACATGCTATATAGATATGTGTATGCAATACCGTGAAGATAAAAAAGACGTGTCACAGGTCAGTTTGAAATGTGACTATAGAGAGTTTCACAATGTAAAGGACAGGTGGTTTTTAGATTTCAAAACAATGTGGGAAAGATACAAAAAAGGCACAGGTATGTGAAGGTACTTAAAATATCTAAAAGTTTTGATATAGACTTTTCTTTATCAGGCATGCTTAAAAGTGTTTAGAATCCTATGGCATTTTATTATGGAATGTTCTAATTTAGATGGAAAAAAACATTAAGATGTGTTTATAAAATCTAATATAACTGTGCTAATCACCACGGGTGATAATTATTACAGACAAAGGTAAGCAGGTGAGAATTAATACAGAAGAAAAGCTGAAGTTTAGACTTAGAAGGAAGAAACAATTAGTAAGACTTAAGCAACACTATTGTTTGGATACTGGAATTAGGAAGGGTCAATGGTGCAAATACACAGCATGAAAGGCTGAAGCTGACTCAAGCAGAGGTCAAAGCTTAGTGCTAATGAACAGGAAGTGCTGCAACTTATTAAGGTGAACTCTTGATGATATCCAAGAGGCATAGCAGTCCATTGGTCAATTTGGCATTTAACATGAGTGTTTGTTTGCGTCCCTGTTGAATTAGAAAAAAAATCAGTTCTTAGAGAATTTGAGACAGTGAGATCTGATCATTTCAAGCCTCTTGCCAGAACTCCTCGCAGATCTACCCTCTCCACCCTCACCTGAAAAAAAAAAAAAAGGGCCCCACTTGTGTCAGTGTGGGTGGCTCTGGTCAAGCCTGAGAAGTCACAAAGTAATAATCAAAACAAACACACAAATATTCAACTAGCCTAGGAACTTGGGAGTGAGTGCCTTTTCTTGGTTGCTTTTCTTTCTGTTTGTTGTGTCCTATTCTAATGTGTTTTTTCTGTTTAGGTTATTATATTATGTTTTATTATTCTCCCTCAGAAGCCTACTTGTTTTCTCATAAGAGGCAAAAAAGGGGATGGATCCATATGGGAGGGGATGTGGGAAGGAACTGGGAGGACTACAGGGTGATAAAGATAAAGAATTTGAAAAAAAATCTGTTTCCCACAAAAGAATATCAATAACTTCAGCAAAAATTATTATATATATTCTTGTGACATTTCAACAGAAATTGATAGATCTGCCTATATTACCTGAAGATGTGTCTTTGAAAACTCAAAGATCCTAGGATAAATTTTGGAAAACATTTTAATATATCCTGTAAAGTAGTTACTGAAATTATTTGTAGCTTCCTCTTTAACATCTTGTTCTTTGTGAAGTTGCTCTACAAAGCTAGCAGTTCTCAAAACTTTCCCTGGAGTTCACCCCTTGACTAAAGGTGGCAAAGCCCCAGTGTCAATGACTCCCCTCAAAATTTCCACACGTGACTCATCAATTTCATCTTCTCAGTTTTTCTTTGTTCTTACCATTTTGAATCTTTGTCTTTTTAAACAAAATTGTTCTGACGGCCATAATTATCGAGCTTGTTTTTTAAGTAAAAGTGCAAAATATACCTAAGAACAGTTCCCCAAAGCTTACATCATTTCTAATGAAGAAGGACCATTGCAGGACCACGGTTCTTCCTGGAGCACACTGCTGTGGACAGAAAGGAACAAAGGATGAAAAGGAGCAAAGTCGTCGAGAAGCTTTGACATTTGAATGCAGCTTTCAATGAACAGGTGAAAAGAGAGCCAGCCCTTAGCCGAGCTACCTGCAAGGTCTCTGAGCACTACCAATTAATTGTACATGCACAGATGGCAAGATGATGGAACGTAGTTCTCAACACAGGAATTCTACACTGCATGAAAGCTGACTGAGAGTGACAATTTCTCTCCAATTGGCATGTTTATGGGTGTCCACTGACAAAATTGTGGGAGGTTTGCAGGAATTAAAGAAACTAAATGCAAAACTACATCATTTCTATATGATCACAAGCATGTGACCTTCCCAAACCAGCAGTAAAAATAAAACCCAAATGGCTTTATTTGCCCATCACCAATGAGGTGCTCAAGTTAACACACATTTAATAATGTCCAGCTGTTAACTATTGCCCTGCAACCACTGCCCATCCCACCTGTTGGGAGAAAATTTTTATTGTTTTTAATTAACAGTATTATATTTTCATCCCCATTCCTCAAATAAACATGCCATTGCATGACAACTCATTTTATCAAGAGTTTATAACATTCATAAATGGATATCCTTTGATCTGGCAAATCCCCTACCTCTAATAAAAGTTCACATTCATTTTTATTAAGCACCCCAGTGACATAGCTTTTTATTAGTGCTGTGAAATAAAAATCTGGGCATCATTTAGGTTCAAGGTCATTCCTATAAATGAGGTAAAGTGCAGGACTTAACAAGTGTATGAAAATTATAAGAGATTAATAGTATCTAGGGCTCACTTAAGGCATCTATGACTATACAAAAACCATAAAGTTCTATGCCTAATAATTCAAAATTATCTCACTTTCTTGCTTTCAATATTTTCACCAAACATATGCCAATGAAGAGGATCATTCAGTTCTCATTCAGAATTGTAGTGATATAGTAATATAGAAGCAGTTTTCTTTCTATTTATATTGAAAGAAAAGTTTAATCATTTATTATTTCTTAAGAATAAATTGTATTTTTATACACTGAAATAGTATTATGGATGCTGATTGAGTAAATTTATATTTCAGGCATTTCATATTTATTAATTTTGTGTTTTAGCACATACTTTGACGTTCCAGACTATTGGTTTTTTTTACTTTTATTAATTTATTCTTGTTACATCTCTATGGTTATCCCATCCTTGTATCCTCCCATTCTTCCCTCCCTCCCATTTTCCCCTTATTCCCCTCCCCTATGACTGTTCCTGACAGGGATTACCTCCCCCTGTATATGCTCATAGGGTATCAAGTCTCTTCTCAGTGACCTGCTGTCCTTCCTCTGAGTGCCACCAGTTCTCCCCCTCCAGGGGACATAGTCAAATGTGAGGCACCAGAGTACTTGAGAAAGTCATATCCCACTCTCCACTCAAGTGTGGAGACTGTTCTGACCATTGGCTAGATCTGGGTAGGGGTTTAAAGTTTATTGCCTGTATTGTCCTTGGCTGTTGCCTTAGTTTGAGCGGGACCCCTTGGCCCAAATCTGCCTATCATAATGTTCTACTTGTAGGTTTCTTGGACCCACTGGATCCTTCTACTTTGCTATTCTCCCATGGTTCTCTCATCTAGAGTCCCAATAGGATGTCCTCCCCTCTGTCCCATTTTTTTTAAAGAGTTTTCCTATTAGATGCTCAAGATGAGAGAGGTAGAATGAGAAGCAGGACTAAAAATATCATCATGAAGGAAGAGATTTCTGTGCCCTTTCTGTCTCAGCAGGAGTTATACAACAGTATGAGAATAATATCTACTGAACAAGAGGAATGTAATACCTCACTGGTGTAGTTTTAAAGATAGCTTCAAATTTTATATTAAAACAGAAAATTGACTACAGAAATTCAATATTCCAATTGGATGCAGAGTTTCGAATGTACCTTAGGTCATCAGTGGTGAGAAAGAACTTTAATTTTGCTTGCTGATACTTTTAATCTTCTGGATCCATTCACCATGATAATAGAGTATAAATATGCAACTTGGACCTCAATTTGAAGCACATCTCGGAAACATAGCCTTTATCTTAGTGTAGCTTCTTTTGTTTAAAATGAATAAACACAGATGCATTAAACAACATGCTCAGGGATATTTCCCTAAATAAGAAGAAATAACCCAAATACTAAGACCTGGTGACAATGGGTACACCGGCTTGTTACTGAGTCCTGTGGGAAGGCAAGGCAAGAAGATCACAGAATTTGAGACCAGCCTTGGTCACCTGTAGAGTGAAGTAAATACTAACCTGGGGTACAGAGTGAGACTACACCTCAAAGCAAAAGAAAACTCAAAACAAAGTAAACACACACACACACACACACACACACACACACACACACACACACAC
>OU015744.1:120773040-120817173 GCA_907169655.1 Acomys percivali | reverse complement strand
CCCAATGATTAGAGACTAATGACTAAAATTTAAGACACAATTGCAAGGTCCTGATTTACATAGTGTTCAATTAGTGCATGTGCAGTGCTATTCAAAACCCTGGAAATATGCTCTACATATGAAATACATTACAGACTGGGTCACTGTCAGTGCTCCTTCCGGGTTGGCGGGACCATTAATGCAGTCCATCAACTCTCCAGCAGACCGTTACTTGCTCAGCAGTGTTCCCTATGGACTGGCTTTGCTCACTTTGAGCATATTGGTTTAATAAGGAAAATTATTTCCCAAACTCTGAGATATCTGAGGCCTAGGAAGAAGCACTTCAGAATCTGACAAATTGCTTGCTATAGTTAACCAGTTTGGAGATCACAGTGTAAAATGTTTATCTGGCTTCATTTACATAAAAACATCCAGCACAGCATTTCACAAATTAACCCAAATTTGATATAACACTGAATGATATATGTCTAAATTCTTCCATTTACAGGATTCCAGATGTGTTTTTTATGTTGCTTGATTTACTTTCTGATTAGTTGTTCGAACTTAAGACATCTGTTGCCATTGTGCAGTGGAGAATGTTTTAATGGTATTACTAAATTCCATGCATCTATCAGTGCCTAATCATGTGTCTAATGCGGAAACAACTCCCGGGTAGGCTTCTCCACACAGATGTGAAACACTAGACTGCTGATCATGAGATTCTTTAAGAAAGACAGCATTTATGGAAAGCAATTTCTTACTATCTGAATTTAGGTAGAAAAGTACATGCTAAATTTGTTCAAAGATGGTTCAGAAAGTCTTATGATTTTATTTGAGACTTGGTGGTAGCATCTGTTGTCTGTGGTTGTACTAGGAGTTGCAGAAGAATGATTGCATTATTGATCATGCCAGAACTTTCTGTTTTCTGGGAAGCTTGGGAAAAATCATTCTTAGCAGACCCAATGTCCAATAACAAATTAAGGTGAAACTAACACAAATCAGACTGATTAGAAAGCTATCCATCAAGCCATCCCCAAATAAACCACAAAGGCTCTTCGTTTTTATTGCATTATCCAGCTTTTATGGAATGCATGTCTCCTGTGGAATATTAAAGGGTTTTCAGCCAATTTAGGCCAATTCTCTTTACTACTGATAGGAGAGTCTATGAAAAGATGAACTGATGAAAAGAAGAAAAACCAGCAACCTGGTACAATTCAAAAATCCACACAGTGTTACAACTCAGAATAGTTTCAGTAATGCACTGCCAGGTGATCTTTTTTACATACACAGGATTCAGCTCAGATGTTTTCCATACATTCTGAAGTCTATAAGCCATTAGGGCTGGAATGTTCTCTGTCTTTTGACCCATCATGTTAAGAGGAAGAAGAAGCTTAAGCATTTTCTCTGGGTTACCATACTCCGATAGGTATCCAGGAGTAAGGGATCCTGTAATGGTCACAAGATTGGGGAAGGAATCAAAGAGAGAATTCTTATGTCAAACTGTCTCTGACTTCTGTGCAGAGAAACTGACATTTGAAATGAACTCCAGGATCTGGAGACCAGGAAACTGGGACAGAGGGGAGGACATACTATTGGGACTCTAGATGGGAGAAGCATGGAAGAATGGCAAAGTTGAAGGATCCAGAGGGTCCTAGAAACCTACAAGAAGAACATTATGATAGGCAGATTTGGGCCCAGGGGTCCCGCTCAAACTATGGCACCAGCCAAGGACAATACAGGCAGTAAACTTTAAACCCCTACCCAGATCTAGCCAATGGACAGGACAGTCTCCACAGTTGAGTGGAGAGTGAGGACTGACTTTCACACGTACTCTGGTGCCTCATATTTGACCACGACCCATGAATGGGGAGACCTGGTGGCACTCAGAGGAAGGATAGCAGGCTACCAAGAGGAGACTTGATACCCTATGAGCATATAAAGGGGTAGGAGGTCCCCCTCAGTCACAGTCATAGGGGAGGGGAGTAAGGAGAAAGTGGGAAAGAGGGAGGAATGGGAGGATACAAGGGAGGGGATAACCATTGAGATGTAATATGAATAAATTAATAAAATAAAAAACTAAATAAACAACAACAACAAAAAGAAATGAACTCTGATAAGATCTTCTTAAGATAAAGAAAGTGGTGAAAGAGAAGCTTGAGAGTTGATGAGCACGATTAATTGTTGAAGTCAGAACAATATTCAAGCTCTAGCTCCACCTTAGCCCAGTAGTAAATCTTGAGCTAGTTCCCTAGCTGATCTGCACCTGCTTCTTCATAGACTATGGAGATGATGATGACTAGCTTTAGACACTTTGTAAGGATTGGGTGATGCAGTTCCTGTTTCTGGTATGGACTCCACACATCAGAACCTAGCAACCCTCGGTTAGGATCATTATATTTGTTAGTATACAATGATTTTAGAGTGCTGTGAATAAAAACCAGAGCCTTGTAATGGCAGGTTGGATCTTCGTCTCAGAGCTACATCCCTTACAACTGTGTTAGCACCACATCTGATAAATACATAAAGTGATCATTCAGATAAAAAATATCCCTTTGAAAAAAACCAAAATGAATGCTTGACTTTGCTGAAAGTGTTGGCCAAGATCAATATGCTCAAATGAACTATGTGACACCACAATCTGTAATACCGTCATGAAAAAATAAACACCACCTCACTATCACAGCTGTTTTATTATGTGGAATATATTTTGTGCCTAATTTATCCATCAAGGAGAGGGTGGTCATGCCTAGTAGAAGTACAGTTTATAGAAATATCACTATTTTAACCTAAAGTGCACATGCAAATACAAGCACTAGCTCTTAGTAGGAATTACAAAGTAAATAAGATGCCTATTTTATCTCCAGTCAAGACATCTAAGGCTTGTTTAAAAATAAGAAGAAATACAATGAGGAAAGCCCTTTTTAGGATATGTTTCTGCTTAGTATTTGAACCCTTATGCTTAACACATTCCCACCCACTGCTCCCACTCTCAGCACAGTGGCTGGACTGTGTCACAAAGGCGTAGGTCTTTATCAAAGGATGATGGCTTGCATATAGTCTTTAAAATTTTGTGCTGCTGTTAATGGTTTGTGTGGTTTGTTTTTAAAGGGATAGTATGCCGCTATCAAAAGCCGCTGAAATTCTGTTTTCATGCAAAAGACAGTACAGTTATTGAGCATATATAAACAGTCTTTGAAACAGGAGTGAGCCCAATGTGCTGGGGAATAATCAAAATGTTATAGGAAAAGAAGAAAATGTGGTAATAATGGAAGGTAGCATGTGGTAGTTCAACAAACCATCACCAGAAACAGTTTGAGTGCCATCAAAACCTGAACAGGGTAGCAATCAAATAATTAAAGTGCATGTGTGCAGTGTGTGTGTGTGTGTGTGTGTGTGTGTGTGTGTGTGTGTGTGTTGACAATGGAGCCCAGGGCCCTGTGCATGGTAACCTAGCACTGTATTCCTATGTGTTACTTTCAACTTTGTTTTTACTTCTTATTTTTGAGACAAATTCTTACTAAGTTGCCTGGCTAGCATTGAACATGTGATCCAACAAATTAAAATTTTTATTTTAAAGCCCTTTATAATAATGGGAGGAGTATTAATTGACTCCCTGCAGAGAGATAACTAGCCTTTTCTCTCCCCTTTCCCTATCCTGTTTTAGCTAAGGCCTGTCTGTGCAATTCATGATATACCTGCATCCATCTACTGAGTATACAACCACAGTCAGATAAATTAGGTTATTTTTCATATAGTCTTCACACAATTTCTTAATATTTTCATCAATTTATTTTACCTCAAAATTGCAAAGATTACTTTATTTTCATTTAGTGAGTGGTTTGAATATTAGAACCTATATAGTTTTAAAGGAATCAAGCAAATATTTTCTCTTTATAGGTAGATGGGTATGTTCATTATAAAGACTAAAAATCACATATAATTATGTACTGAATTAATTGATGGAGTTATAGCATGGATTTTTCAACAGGAATTTTTAGTAAGTATTGTTTTATATTTTGCAATATTACTTATGAACTTTGGACTTTAAAAATGAACACAGACACAAATATATAGACACAATGATCACCTGATACAGGAAGACAGAACAAGCAATTCATATTAAGTTTTCTTTGTTTCTTCTTAAACAGTTTCTCATATTGCCTATGCTGCTTTTGTTAGTGGAATCATGATATTTCCCACTCTGGAGGCGAAGTCCAAGCTGCTGCAGCTGCTTGAGTCTGACTCCCCTCCACCAGTATCACTTAGAACCAAGGATTGACTGCTGCACTCTTTTCTAATTTGTAAAATGCAGATAAAATTTCTTAGCTAATTGGAGGCTTCAGGGAATTGAAGGAGATAATATGTAAAGAACTTAAATGTATTGCATTGTTACTTATTCTCTTTTAATCATTTAGTAATAGAAAGTCATATTTCTACCTCCCACAACTTCAATTACATCTATTTTAAAGTCTGTTCTGATTATAATTAATCAAGTTCATATACTTAATATCTAGCATTAAATCCAGACTCCAATTTCCCTCATTACAGAGGAATCAGATTCAAAGCAAATCCACGATAAATACACTTTACTGAACAACAATCAATGAGAGGTTTCCTGATGGTGAAACCCCTTTGCAGTTTTTCATACTCAGTGTCTACCTGGGTATTTAGTTTTTTTCTTTCCTATAATACAGACAAATTGTATTGTTTTCTCCTTTTTTATTCATTTCACTGCTAAATGTATACTTTTCATATTTTTACATATTTGGATTTTCCTTCTTAATTAAATTCCACTAAAAAATGCTTCCCTATGAAAACCTGTGCTCATCCTACAACCATTACACATTCCTTCCCCTCAAATCCACTCCTATTTTGTGTGCACCTCATGTAAGAATAATTGTTCTTTGCATTTACCTATAAGTTGCATCATCTATTAAAAGACTTTACCCAGCCGGACATGGTGGTGCACGCCTTTAATCTCATCACTCATGAGGTAGAGGCAGGTGGATTGCTGTGAGTTCAAGGCTAGCCTGATCTACAAAGTGAGTCTAGAACAGCCGTGGCTACACAGATAAACTCTGTCTCAAAAACAAAATAAAACAACAACAACAACAACAACAAAAAACCAAATGAACAAAAAATGACTTCTACCTATTTCTGAAACTGAAAGTTTCCATTTAAAGTGATAGTAGGTATCTTTAATTTTTCCCCTATTCATAGAATATACAGTTTAAATATTGTGTATATGCTGTGAAACCTTATTGGTCCATTAAAATATAAAATGCATTTCAAAGTAATATATATGTTGAAGTAAAAGGGGCATTAAAGACAGAAAATTGGTGAACATGTGTATGTATTTTCTCTGATCTAACACTTATTTCTTTGCAGTCATTATTAAGGAGTGACTATTGTGTTCATGAAACTTTATAACTAATTAGAACCTTCAAGATTTACTTACTCCAATTTCTTCTTGGAGCTGATGGAGTCTCTAAGGTTTAGATCTTTTGAAGAGCTGACAAACACAACATTTGTATTGGCAAGAAACTAGCAACAGTAACCTCCTTTTCTGTCATTTTTAAATGAACTTTCCACAAGTCATCAGCATTATTATTTCTATGACCCAGCTCACAGTTGGGGACATACCACAGTGTCTTCTTTACGTATTTTTTTCTCATTTTAACTTTAAAGACTGTTTTTATATATCATAAAACGTAGTTCACTGGTGAATTTTCCTTTAAAATGGGTTTCATTCCATAGCCTAGGGTGGGCTGAAACCCAGTGTGTACTTGACCTCAAACTTAAAGCAGTCTTTAGGCTTTCACCTCCAAAGTGCTGGCATTCCACGCATGAGCTACCCTACATGGTTAATTTTTTAACACGAGGAACAGGGTTTCTCTATTTCTCATCCTCAACACTTATTAACACTTTATCATACACAAAGCAGTCCATTTGATATGATATCTCATTGTGACATGAATCATGTTTTTTTTTGAACATAAGAACTTTTGAAGAAAACACTATCTCTCAGCTGCTCTGTTCTGGCTCATTTTTAGGGGTATAAGAATAGCCCCCCCAAAATGGCAGCTAGTGTGTATTAACTCTAATGTTTTCTGTATGTTGTACTCTCCTTTGCGACATCATGATTGGGATGATGGATACCACTGTTTGCCAATGTGGGGTAGGGTTTTTCCTACTGGGCTCACTGAACGTTTTGTGGTTTGTGGAAAGGATGAGCATCGCTGGTGTTTCCCAGTGCCTGAGCTTCTCTCTTTTACCTTTTGTCCTTTTTGCCTAGTAATTACATTAGAACATTCTATACTAAGCAATAGCTTATTCTTTCTTCTTGACTTACATTCTACGTGACCTAATGAGTTTTCTTCCTAACAAAGTCTATAGAACATTGTCTGGCTCATTTGTTCATTATTACCTATTCAAGAAATCTCTGTTATTCATTTTGACCAACAGGATATGGCAAGAATAACATGGCAGGAGGCAGAGGCAGGTGGACCACTGTGAATTCAAGGCCAGGCTTGGACAGGCCAGGTGAGGCCAGGCCAGGCCAGCCAGGGAAATACAGGAAAACCCTGCCTGCTCCCAAGTCAGGTCTCAATACTTAAAATATGTTTTAGAATTTTTATCTTGCTCTGATGAAATTCATGATGCCATGAAAAGTTATCAAGAACTGAAGTATAAGTATCCTTGTAACTAAAACTAAGGATAACTCAGCAGACAGCCAAGGGCACCTTCTACCACATGAGACCATGATGTGCCTCCAACCTTGTGCAGACTTCAGATAACTGCAGTCTCATGAACCAGCAGCAGTCTACTGTTTATAATCACTAGAAGTGTATTAGTCACAAATAACTGTCATCAATCTCTTGACTTAATATAACTAAGGTTAATTTTTACTAATCTTATGTGCGTGTTTAATTTCTAGACCACAAAAAAACTTTCATTTTGTAAAGCTCTTCCTTGACTTTTGATCTATTTATTTTTAGCAATTTTCTTTATAACAGATAGAAGTCCTATTATGAGGTGCGTTGGTTCTACAAATATAGAAACAACATATCTTTTCCTGACCTACAGTATAGAGTGAATTGATAGTTTAGAATATTTCTGTAAAATTGACATTACTAGGAAATGCCCAGCATCATACAGAAAAAGTATGGAAATCCCATACTGCTAGCTTTACACTAAATCCTGAACTTTCCACGTCACCTATTTCCATCCATTAGTATTAATGAAAATTTTTATTTAAATAACAACACATCATACATGCTGAAGTCTTACATATTTCCTTTCTGCTATTTAGTCAACTTGGTTGTTGAAAACAGGGTAGTTATTTTTGGTCCAAGAAAGCCTTATTTCAGTCAGGAAAATGTGCTGCTTTTGCAAGGAGATTAATAACTTTCATTAGAAAAACATCTCAGAGACTGTCCTCATGATCAAGAGTCAACAGCATCCATGTCACAGAGAAACAATTGTGCACTTTATCTTTATTTATAAATTTTACAAATTTGCAGACTATGATATACATATACTTTTAAAACCAACTTTGATATCCGTCTATATTACTGATATATTCAATAGAAGATTAACCCACAAACACGTATATACTTTTTAGGTAGATGTATTATTTATATGCACTTATATCTTTCTCATAAGTGAGTTAGTTACCTACAGATGTTAATGGAAACTTAATACAATTATTCAAAACTTGTCATTATCAACTTGAAACATGTATCTAGACCTAAATTCATCTTAACCCCTAAACAACTAAGCTTACTTGTAAAACTAAACTATCTGGTCTTCAGCCCCATCTGAGACTTAAGAAAGAATAAATTTAATTACCTGAATATACATGGAATGCAGGTTAGCAACTTGATAATTATGAGATTTGATAGATACTGATTTACATTCAGAATTTTTGACTCACTAAGATAATAGGAAAAATGTTTTCTTTAAGGTTGCCAAATACAAATAGCCAAAACACTATGAGTGTATATATATATATATTCCTGGTTGTTTTGTGCTTTTTTTGCTATAGGTAGTTTAATGTATAAGTGTATATGTGTATAATAATATGTATGTAACAATTTTTAATAAAATTATTAAAATATAAAATAAAATAAAAAGCGACACTAGGAAAAAATTCTTCAAAACTGTGGTTGTTTAAAAAAACAAGTTTGACCATTATATATTTTTTCTGTATTATGAAATTTTACTTTGGAGATTAGTTTCATAATTAATAGCCATGACTACTGTGATTATAATTCAGTGCTATTGCTCTGGAGGTGACAAAGAGTAATGAGAACAAAGATTGTATTTATTATATGTTATATATTAAGATTTAGACTATGTTCTTCAAAATGGTAATCAAATAACAAAACATGATAATTCTTTTTTACAGTTGTCACAGACTTTTTCAATGTCACATAATTTTGATTGTTGTAAGAAATTAGTCATTTATCTCCTTGATAAGAAAATGAGCACTAAAGTTAATATTTCACTTTAATGCACACAGGTTGGAACCACAGTGTCTTAACTTCCTTCTATGGGTTGTAATCTTATACAAGTTTGCTGTAACCACAGATGCTCCTTAATCATCTGAGTCCTGTGGAAAGTGTGAGTACGCATAAACTGAAGAAGTAAATTTGTTGTTTGGAAAGTGGTTGTTAATTATTTGGAGTGAAAATCAAAGGGACTTTGAAAATATTGAGTAAGAGTCTATTTGAGTTCTTCCCAGACAACTATTAAATAGATGTTGTCATCCTCTGTAAGCACCGCTTACAGAATAAGCGGTGGAATAAGAAGCATGTTGTGGACTCAGCAAAGCTTTAGAGAGTCAGGGAAAACATCAGGGAATATTTGCAACTTATAAATCTCCTGGTCCAAACCTCTGACATTGTTGTAGAATTCGGCAAGTTAGTTTCTATTTTACATACTACACCATTTATTTAAACAGATTTCCTGCAATAGGATTCAGTATTTAAGCAAAACTGGAATAAAAACAAAGAAATCTACATAGGCAGAGAGCAAGAGAGACTGAATTCCTTACCTACCCCCATCTCTGCACCAGGACCAAGCCTTTCCTCTAGCGAGATGGTAACCATGCCCTCTTCCACAGCCCTCATGTGAAAACACTTCCTACTGGCTGTGAAGATGAGTAAAGAAATCTGGACCTTCCCTTCAGGCATGTGGACCACGAAAGTGCACCTGATGCTAAGCTCATCTTTCTTTGTATCAAATGGTGACCATTACACCAATCTTCGATCTCTTTGCTTCAAAGAAGAGATGGCTTAAATAAATAACTTAAACTAATAAATAAATAAATAAATAAATAAAGCAACAGTGTTAATCAAGTAAGATTAAACAAATGGAATGCTTGCAGCTTTCTTTTACTTCTTAAGCAAAAAAAGAAAATATGTACTGACAAATTTAAGAAACGTCACCTGAGCTGGATTGTCAGAGTTTTTTCTAAAACTTCCAGTGTGATGAAAATTATGAAAACACAGAATCCTTTCATTTAATGGAGTAGTATCAGTTTTGTGGAAAGCTCTGTAATATGCTATTGCGTTTTCTAAGAATTAATTAGAAATGCATATATTTTTTCTTCTAGCAAACCATCATAAATCAAATCCATCTGGGATTGGTAGTCCCAAGTCTTACTGAGTGAGACTTTATTACTCTCCCTGAGCAGATATTCAGTTCCTTGAACTCTTTCCCTCAAAGTCCAAGTAACAACCCAGAAGATGACTTTTGCACATTTCTAGATATGAAGGCACTTGCTGAAATCCACTGTTAGACTCATTCTACATTTAGAATTCTTACCAGCTTGACTGAATTCAGAAGCATCTTTTGCATGGGATGCTTCAGAAATTATAGTAGTTATGATGTCTTAGTTGGTCATGGGAATGAAAAAAGCTGGCAGATTTGCCTGGATTTATACTTCCTGTTCTAGCACAACACTCTCTCCCTAGATACCAAGTGCATGTCTTTCTTATTAAAAATGCTTAGAGAAAATAGGTCATCTATGTCTGTCAAGATTAACCCTTTAATATCTAGTGATTTTTTTGACAAGCACACAATTCCACAAGAAAAGTTCTTCACATTAGTCTTAACCCTAATATTCGTTCTTTCAATGAAAAATATGTTATAGTATTATGGAGTGAGTTAGAAATTAAAGACAAGGAGTCTTCATGATGCCTGTTTTTCAATTAAAAAAAAGTAGTATTGAAAATATTCTTACTCCATGCAGAATTTACATTTAAACACTTGAGCCACAAAATTTTTGGTGACCTTTTGGTGAACTGTGGCTGACCAGACACAAAGCAGGTTAGAGACCTACTGGGCATCAACAGTTAGCTGTAATGTTTAGGTTCCTGTAAAAGAAATTCTAAGAAAAGTCCCCTGCTTACTTCAGACCTCGCTTCTCAGAAAAGGAAGCAAAAGTGCACGTATATATGTACAAAGTAATTTAATATGTGAAACATTAGGGAGTTTTGAGAAATTCCTTTGTCCCCCATGTGAGTTCTCTTATTTTATATGTCTGAAAGGAGCTGCAAGCCCAAGAGTTGTGATGAAAGCCTACAAGATTTCGCTGGAAAAGAAAAAATCAACGTATAAGGGAAGAATTAACAGTATGGTAGTCTATGAATCCCATATATTTTCTGAAAACACTTTTAACATTGTTGTTCAAATATTGAAACTTATAAGAATATCTTTTCTATTATTCAGAACTAGAAATTCAGCTAAAATGTACTTACTATCAAATTCAAGCTGAAGCTTGTGAATATTATTTACAACTACAAATATTTCCACTAATCATTTATTTTTAAATAAAATGTTATTACTTAAGTTTACAATATCTTATGATTATTAACAGTCAACATTTATACATACTATATGATCTTATTTAAATAAAAATTTCAAATTTTTAACTCAAAGAAAGTTATGATGTTGAAATATTCCAAAGAAAGAAACCCACACTAATTTCCCTTAGGTAACATTATTTTCTGAAAAATTCCGAATATCATCTGTCAAAAGCCTGATTCTTCTCTTTATAAAAATAGCATAGTGAGTTCTAAACACAATATTTATTGTATATTTTGGTTCACTATGCATTTTGTGAGTAAACATATGATTTCTATCTTAAAATTTGATAAACCAACAATTTCTATTAGGCTTTCAGACAAAAGCATATTTATGTATTTCAAAGTTTTCTTTTGAGTTTTTTTTGTGAAAATAACATAGACATTCTCACACATATGAAAAAACACTAGAGAGTTACTTTTGGATGGCTAACAAATTTCCGCATTCAACACAAGAGGCTGCGTTTGTGGGAAGATCAGACAAGTGAGTCTAGAAATGAATTATGTTAGTCATGGCAGTCACATAAGGAGCAGAAAAATTGAACCAAATATCCTGGTGAACTCTAAAGACATCACTGCCTAGAGTCTGACATCTCTCAGGTATTAGAGAGATTCATTCCAACATGTGTTTTTCCTATGCCAAAACTTTTTCAATCTTCAAATTTTATATTTCATCTTCGGAGTGAAGTTTTAACTCTAAGGAACTTACTTTGAAATTGATATATAAAATAATGTTAATCAGTATTACTTTAGAATTATAAAAATTAAAAAATTCATTCTGAAGTTTCCGATTGTGTTATTAGCATAATAATTAGCTCTATAAGGAAACAATTAATTGTCAATATCTTCCTGGAGGGATCAGCACTGTTTCACTATGCAGGCAAAGCTTGTGCTCAAACTGGACATCAGCCTGCAGATGTGCCTATAAGAAGGGACGTAAGCAATACATCACAGCACTTGCCTACCAAGACATATTTAAGCATGACTGCAAGTCATATATTTAGAAAGTTTATTCCTTGATATCTATAATTATAAAGAGCATAATTTTAGAATTGGTTTTAAGTCAGCAGAGAAATCCATTGTTTTATCTATACTTTTATGTTATACTGAGTTAAAATAATGAAACTCACATTAAACATTAATCTTCCATAGGTCTACATTTTAAGGAGCTATTAATATATACATTGATTATTATATGGATGCTTAAGCTTCTACTTTTATTACATAAATATATAATCTGATCTAAGAAACACATCTTCAGATATATTTACAACATAAATATCTCTTTACATGTAGGTTGAATTAACATAAGCTGTATAAAATGCACCAAAATCATAACAACTATTTCCTTATGTTAAAGAAAAGTCTCCTAGTTAAAAATTTTTGTATAGCTATCAAAATATATTTTTATAGCATTAGCCTAAGTTAATATTAAACCAAAAATATATAATCCCAGTAGCAATTAAGTATAGAGAAGATGGCCTCCTCCTTCACAAAAGCACAAAGTCCAATGAATGTTGGACGCAAATGGAACAAGAGGTTTGCTGTGAACCTGTGTCTTCTACAACTGTTACGGAAACTACACCCATTAAGTCTCTTCAACATGGCTGCATAAACATGATCTGAACAAAAATAAAATCAATCGATATGCTAATGTAGACAGGGAAAAGCTCATGAGGCCCAAACATTGCACAAAGAACTGCAAGCAACTAAGTAATGCTGAGAGCAGGAGAAATAGACATCTCCAGGAAAGATAACAACATCTGCTCATTCAGTATTAAAGGGCAACACAGAAAACATACGTATTTAAGTAACATTATACAGACTGAGCATAATGTATTTATCAACTTAGGGAAACGCATGCGTATATGTGCATGTGCGCACACACACCCACAAATATGTAAGAGAACAAATTGAGCATGTATAGGGACAGTGTGGAGGGAAGAAGATGAAGCACTAAATTGATGTAATTATACTATAATTTCAAAAACATATTATAAAAAGTTCACATAGTTTATACTTGGGAATTGCTATTAAAGAATCATACCTAGCCTTTCCTTATGTGTGGAAATTATTTTAACACATTAAAAATATATATAAAACAAACAAAATGATCATAGTCATATCAATAGTGCATTCCACAACTTTCTCTGTGTCGTTTATACATATTGACACATACACCTTTATCTTATTCTATCAAATCCAGAAATGGTTTATTAGCCTATTTTTTGGATTTTTTTATTTTTTATTAATTTATCCAGATTACATCTCAGTTGTTATCCCATCACTTGTATCCTCCCGTTCCTCCCTCCCTCCCTCCTTCACCCTATTTCCCTCCCCTAGGTCTGTGACAGACAGGGACCTCCTCCCCCACCATATGGCCACAGCCTATCAGCTCTCATCTTGGTAACCTCTTATCCTTTCTCTGAGTGCCATCAGGCCTTCCCACCAAGAGGAAGTGGTCAAATATGGGGCACCATAGTTCATGTCAGAATCAGTTCCTGTGCTCCACACAACTGTGGAGAACGTCCTATCCATTGGCTAGATCCGAGTAGGGGTTCAATATTTACTGCATGTATTGTTCTTGTTTGGTGTGGTACTTTAAGTAGACGCCCCTCGGTCCAGAACCGTGCAATATGATGTTCTTCTTGTAGGTTTCTAGGACCATCTAGGTATTTCTATTTCCCTATTCTTCCATACTTCTCTCACCTAGAGTCCCAATAGGAGGTCCAAACATTTATCCCAATCTCATGGTAAATGAAGACTTTCATGGGAAAGTCTTTTTTGGGTTAGTGTCCAATTATAAATGAGTATATACCATGTGAGTCTTTCTGGGTCTGGGTTAGCTCACTTAGTATGGTCATTTCTAGTTCCATCCATTTGTCTGCAAATATCAGGATTTCCTTGTTTTTAATACCTGAGTAGTATTCCATAGTGTAAATGTACCACATTCTTCGATTGAGGGACATTTAGGTTGTTTCCAGATTCTGGCTATTATGAATAAGACTGAGACAACTTCCTGAACAGAATTCCATAGGCCAGGCTCTTAGGTCAACAATTAATTAATAGGACCTCATGAGGCTGAGAAACTTCTGTAATGCAGAAGACACTGTCAACAGAACAAAGTGACAGTCCGCAGATTGGAAATTTGAAACCACTTGTCACAAAACATCCTCAGGCAAAGAGCAGTGAATTAGCACATGAATATAAGTACTCACCTTTCCTGGCTTCACCAATGGTCTCTTCTCATGTTATGCCCTAAAAAATGGGTCTTCCTCTAATAGCCTGGGCTGTTGCAATGTATTTGAGTGTTAATTATTATGCTTCTCAAAGTGTGCATGCTGTCACGTACTCCAAATATTGCTGTGTAACCTTGCCTTCAAAATTATCCCTGATTGGCTAAATAAAAGGCCTACACACCTAGGCAGGGCAGAGTTATAGGTAGAGCTAAGGTTCACGGGCATTGAGGACAGAAGGATCATGGGAAGGAGAGAAATAGGTTGAGAGGAAAGAAGGAAGCAGAGTTGCTACTGGATAGGTAAAGAACCACATGGGCCAGGAGGAGGCAGTCTGAGGTTCAGTATGGAGAGACGCAGCACAGATAGAAAGCATAAAACAAGTATTTATGGGATTATGGATAGGAAATAACCCCTTAAAGCAAATGGCATGTGATGTGGAGCTGAGAGCTAACAAGTTAGATTAGGGTGTGATATCTGCCCAGCCCTAGGTGAAATAAGGTGTATTTAAAATTCTATCAGGTGTCTGTGTTTTTATTGATATGGTAATGGGTTAGTGCTATAATAATTATAGTCATTTCATAAGAATTATTAATCAATTAATCGTCTATTTATTTTCCTCAGTATCTCCCAACATCTATGGACATAAGCTCCTGAGGCCAGGTATATGTCAGGGGTGTATATGAATTAGAGAGGCCGTTATGTGAAGCTGTGAAGGTGAAGCCTGGATTGCTCTCTATACCCCAAGATAGTGTACATATATTTCCATAATATATGCCGGAGTTGTGGGATGCCCACCTAGGAGAGCTGCTAACTGGAAATGGGAGCAGCCCAAGAGAAGAAAGTGTGTTGTACTCTGCCAAGCTGAAAGGAGTTGGAGGTCTGAAAGTGCTTTGACATCAGACATGGAGATGCAGAGTTTGGAGTTTGCTCAGCTGGGTTTGGGTGTTTGCTTTGGTCCAGGATTTCCTCACTATGATTGTGATTTTACAGGATATTACAGTTAAGAGGTTTCAGGAATCTAAGTAGAAGCTTTGAGTTTTGGATTTTTAAACAAAACTGAATAGATTGTAGGGACTTTTGAGTTGGAGTAAATGAATTTTTTCATTATGTTATGGCTACAATGCTATGGAGACCAGTGAGTGGAGTGTGGTGGTTTGAACAAATATGGTCCCCAAATGTCCACAGAGAATGGGACTTTAGGAGGTGCAGCCTTTTTGAAGAAGGTGTGGCCTTGTTGGAAGAAGTGTGTCACTAGAGGGTGGGCTTTGACATTTCAGAAGCTCAAGTCACGTCTAGTGGCTCATTGTCTCTTCCTGTTGCCTGCATATCCAGATGTAGATTTCTTAGCCACCTCTCCAGCACCACATGTGCTTGCATGCCAAAATGCTTTCCACCAAGACTATAAACTGTAAGCCAGCCCCAGATACATGTTTCCCTTTATAAGAGTTGCCAGTTGTGTAAACTGTATATTAGATTGCTTCTCACCCTAATCACAATACCCATTGTGAGGAAAAAAAGTGGAAGAAATTTGGGTAAGGATGTTGTGGAAGAGGTACTCTTAAACACTGTTATTTGGAGATGTAAATTGGCATATGTATTATGGAAATCAGTATGGAATCTTCCCCCAAATTTGAACATGGATTTACCATATGGTCCAGCTATACCATTGCTGTATATACAGTAAAAGGAATTTAAGTCCTTCTTTACAGATCTTATACTATTTATATTATCTAGAAAATGGAATTGGCCTAGCTTTCTGAATAGATTTAACATATTTATAGTAAATATTATATTTATTTATATTCTATACACATATATACAATTTTAAGCATCTATACAGGAAAAAAATTATTTGAAAAAGTATGTGTGTACAGAATATACAAAGAATTCAAAAAGGAAGGAGAAAAGAAAACATATGACACAGATAAAAAATAGGTGCAGATCTAAATAAAGAGTCACCAATAGGAGAACAAATAAAGAAATGCAAGTTAAAACAATTTTGATAGCGTATCTCATTCCAATCAGAATGGCTAAGATCAATTTAAAAACTGACAACAAATCTGGTTACATTTTTAAATAAGAAAGCAGACCCAGCCTCTCTGGAAATCAGTATGGAAAATCCTTGAAAAGCTGAAAATAAATCTGCTTTAGTGGCTGTATAAGAATGTTGCCTATAGGCTCATAATTTGAATGCTTAGTCAGCAGGGAGTAGAGCTCTGTGCAAGGATTAAAAGGAGTCAAAGGTGTGACCTTGTTGGAAAAGTGTGTCACTAGTGGTAGACTTCTCTCTCTCTCTCTCTCTCTCTCTCTCTCTCTCTCTCTCTCTCTCTCTCTCTCTCTCCTGTCTCTCTCTCTCTCTCTCTCTCTCTCTCTCTCTCTCTCTCTCTCTCTCTCTCTCTCTCACACACACACACACACACAAACCCATGGATGCATGTGTGCCTGAGGGTCTGGATGCTTCTTTCATCTACTTCTCCAGCACCATGCCTGACATGCATATCACAATGATGCCCCACCCCATGATGATAATGAACTAACCCTCTGAAGCTGTAAGCAAGCCCACAATATAATACTTTATGTTATTGGAGTTGGTGTGATCATGGTGTCTCTTTACAGGAATAGAATAGTGACTATATCATCTACAATATGATCTCCTTCCATTATTCCTTAGCATGTGACCAAAGAACTAGATATCATATTCCACTAATACTTTTTTATTCTTCTTAATTGGTGCTCCATTCACTCCAGTTAGAAAATCGAAACAACATAGATTTCCTTTAAAATACAAATGGATAATGAAAATGTGATATATATTCATTATACAATATTATTCAAATCTACAAAAAATAATAAAGTAAACTCATTAATTTTGCAAGTAAATGGGTGGATCTAAAAAAGGCCATACTGACTGACCAGGAAGACAAATAGCACATGTGCTCTCTTATCTGTAGTTATTACATCTTCAGATGCAAACATATAACATGGAGTGGCCTTAGAAACTAGAAAAGTAAAAAGAGTTTGCAGTGTCAGGAGCAGAGCAGGGCTCTCAGGATACAGTGTGGATGCTGCTCTCCATTCCAGGTTGGCTTTGACCTCTCAGTGACCCTGCTGCTTTTGCCTCTGACAATGGAAATTACATGTATGTGCCATCAAACACAACTCTAAAGATAATTTTTGAGTAAGTAGAATACATGCTAGGAACATTAATGCATTATATTAAATATGACTTCTGTTTTGTAATTGAATTCGTTCTCTAACAATTTCCTGCATGTATGCAACCCATTCTGCTTACTTTCACCCTCTCCCCATGTTTTCTTCTCTTCCTCTTATTGTTGCGTCTCCCTTTCCAAATAAAACCCTTACTCATGTGCATGCCCTTTTGTTTTATTCAGTGAACCGTTAAGTGTATCCAGCGACATCTACATGACTGTTTGGAATGGTACATCAGAGAATGATGGGCACAGCACTATTGATGTTTTTATTATTCTTTTATTTAAAATATGTTCTCTGTTCGTGTTCTGTGCACAATGATACACATTAAAATTTACAATATTTTTAATGTAAAGTATTTTCAAACAAATATTAGCTTCCTGTTTGTTTGATTACCTTAACATTTAACTTAAATACAGACCATTCTATTTCCTCAGGGTTTGCTAAGTTCTGTCATCTGCCATACTAGTCGTAGCTATAATTACTTTCTATTTGCAAGCGTAAGTAAAATTGCTTTCTATTCATTTATTCTTCTACTTTTAAAATGCGGTAAAAAACTGAGCAGCAATTTCACTAAGGAATTTGATTTAGTTTAGAAGCCACCCATTATATATTTCAGGAAACATTTCTTCTTAATTCTGCCACTCAGAAAAGTTTGTCTTCCTGTCAACAGTATAATGAGATATTTTTAACAACCTCTAGGGTCTATTCTTCAGTAATCATTTGATCTAGGAATCTATTAATATAGTCAAAAAGGAAATGAGGCTTACTTGACACGAAGGTTCCTAGCAAATGTTTGCTGGCTGCTAGCATTCCCAGCATTCCTAAAATCAAGTTAATCACATGCTGAAAAACTCAACAGATAGTTCTGTAAGTCTGTAAGAAGTTTTTGAGCTTCACAAAGTTTTTCATTTTTTTATTTTTTATTTTATTTTTTTAATTTATTCTTATTACATCTCAATGGTTATTCCATCCCTTGTATCCTCGCATTCCTCCCTCCCTCCCATTTTCCCCTTACTCCCCTCCCCTATGACTGTGACTGAGGGGGACTTCCTCCTCCTTTATATGCTCATAGGGTATCAAGTCTCTTCTTGGTAGCCTGCTATCCATCCTCTGAGTTCCACCAGATCTCCCTATCCAGGGGACGTGGTCAAATATAAGGCACCAGAGTACGTGTGAAAGTCAGACCCCACTCTCCACTCCACTGTGGAGAATGTCCTGTCCATTGGCTAGATCTGGATAGGGGTTTGAAGTTTACTGCCTATATTGTCCTTGGCTGGAGCCATAGTTTGAGCTGGACCCCTGGTCCCAAATCTGCCTATCACAATGTTCTTCTTGTAGGTTTCTAGGATCCTCTGGATCCTTCTACTTTGCTATTCTCCCATGCTCCTACTGGAACTCTAGATGAAAGTTTTTCATTTTGAAAGTTACAATATTCACTTCTCTATTTTTCATTAATCATAAATTCTGAAAACTAGTCAGGAGTTTATTTCATATTTTAATTTTGTTTACTAAGACAAATAGCCAAATGATTCAGCCAGCCCCACATATAGAATTTGTTCAGACTTAGAAAGAAGACTTGAGCACTCTCAATTAAAAGACATATGATATTTTTATTTATCTATTAGGCAATATCTGTGAAGTGAAGGTTATTGGATTAAAATAAGATTATTATGTTAATAATTATGCTAAGATAATTCATATGTCAATATTAATATTTACTTTCTAATCTCACAGAGAATTTCAACAATTATATTTTCTGTTGCATGTAATTAATGGTTTTTGCTTCTGATCAATGGGACTTATTAATTTCTAAAATCACAGATTTCTATAGCTTATATTAAACACACAACTATGTTTCTAAAATGTCATTTGGTCCTTTAAAATTATTTTAGTATCTGTCTTATTTACTGTACTATTGCTGTGAAATGACTCCATGATCATGGCAACTCTTATAAAAGAAAGGATGTAATTAGGACCTTGCTTAGATTTTTCAGTTGTTCAATTCATTATCATCATGGTGGGGAGAATATCAGCAGGCATGGTATACTTGGTGATGGAGGAGGAGTTGAGCACTACACCTTGACCCACCGGGGTGGGGGAAGAGAGAGAGAGAGAGAGAGAGAGAGAGAGAGAGAGAGAGAGAGAGAGGCAGGCTGGGCCTTCCATTGGCTTTTGATACCTCAAGACCCACCTCCATGACTGACTTTCTCCAACAAGGCTGTAGGTATTAATTCTTTTAATCCTTTCAAAAAGTCCCACTCCCTGGTGACTAAGCGTTCAAGTATATGAATGCCTTTTATTGAAGCTATCACAGATTCTTTCTTGTCCCCTTTCATAATGAACAAAAACTTTAATATATTTGCAATATATGCCAATGATAAAGTTTAGTATACAGGGCTATTCCTGGCTTCAATGTGAATGCCTATATTTACTTATATTATCATTAATCATTTATATTAGCTACCTAAATAAATTTTAGTAAGTCAAATTATATAGGACTCAAACAAAATAATTTCTATTACTTTATCATTTCCAAATCTAAATACATAAAATATATCATCGTCTTAAAAATTGAATTTGTATCTTGTTTTCACTAATTTTCTTTGTAGCAATTAGAATTATAATATTTTGATACCCAGAATGTTTAGCAAAGGGTCACTGAAGGCAATGAAAAGAGGGAAGTAAAATTGCTTGAGAATCATATTAGAAGCAGCACTATGAAAATATCTCACAACCTTGGAAGGCAAAGCTCCTCCCCCCCCGCCAGGATATATTTCTTATGAAGAGATGTGCCTTTTCACATAACAAATCAGTTGAATAATAGTTTGCACATATGTATCTCATTTCCCAGAGAACAAATCAATACCCATGTCTATTTTTATAGCACCAGATACTGATACACAGAGAAGTTTTTGTAAGTTTCTCTGTGTCACCCAGCAGAAAACTACAAATTTGGAAACATAAGTCACTTTGAAATTAAAATGTTAAAAATTGTCTTATCTAAGCAATGATATTGAAAGCTTTTCAAGCAGTGGAGTAGATACTACCCATCTGTTGGGAATATTGAAGGAGATAATGGTGCTGAAAACTTGACAACAACATGACACATGAAAGGAAATCCCTGCTATGATGGAAGAAATAAGATTCACATCTGTTATTAACATTAAATAGGAATGAGGCTACACAGTGAAAGGGAAGAATAAAATTCAAACTGGATGTAATGTGCCTTTTCAAAATATATTCTGGCTTTATATTAATGGATTAAAAACTATTGAACAACTATTAGATGTACAAGTGGCTAGTCACAATTTGTATATAATTCGGTATAAAACTGCTGTTAATTGTACACTTAGTTCCCTTATCATAAGTATATTTCATGATACAGTTCATACTAATTCTCTGATGCAAGAGATTAGGTATTTTAAAAATGATATTTTGTAGTTAGTTATTAGATTTACTTCCCCTTTTGTGTGCCTTCTATTTTTTTATCGATGGTGGATGACAGCATATATGGGATCTTCCATTCAGTGGTAATTGCATTTTGGCAACTCAAACATAGAGAAAACCAGGAAAAGAAATTCTGTCTCCTTCTGCTCCTCTTTTCATTTGAAGTTTCATTGCTAGATTCCTTTGTACTTTTGCGATTTCCATGAATCATATGTTTGAAGTCTCTTCTGAATGAATATTACCCTTATCTCAGGTCTGAAAGCATATGGACTTGCAACTGCCCACAAAATTGTATCTTATCTAGACTACTACCAGACTTACTCTTCTATTACTGTCTACATATTGATATCTAGTCTTGTTTTGCCATGTATGTACACTAATGCAGACAGTTTAATTTCCTTCATTTCTCTCTATGGAGACATGTGCTTCTTTTATATTATTTTTTTTTCTTAAGCTTTGAGACTGGAGAGATGTCTCAGTGGTTAAGAGCATATTCCTTGGGGCGATCCAAGATGGCAGCACAGATCACACACCACCTCTGATCAGCAGGACAGCCATAAGGGCGCAGCAACCTACAGACCAAACTTAGAGCTACAAAACACCAGTGCTGCATACCAGAAACACACCTTAGCAATAAAAATAGACAAAACCTCAGCGTTAAGGGTTGAAGAACTGCATTCCAAGCAAACAGACCCAAGAAGCAAGCTGGATTAGCAATTCAAATGTCTAACAAATTGACTTTCAAACAAAACTACTCAAAACAAAAGGAGAAGGACACTTCATACTCATCAAAGTAAAAATATGCCAAGAGAATGTCTCAATTCTGAACATCTATGTCACAAACACAGGAGCAGGAGCATCCACATTCATAAAACAAAATGTTACTAAAGCTCAAATCACAGATTGAACACCTCACATTAATAGTGGAAGACTTTAAAACCCCACTTTCCTCAATAGACAGATCGTTAACAGAAACTAAATGGAGAAACAATGAAACTAGTAGATGTAATGGAGCAATTGGACCTAGCTGATATCTACAGAAATTTTTACCTAAACACAAAAGAATATAATTTTCTTTTCATCACCTCACAGAACCTTCTCAAAAATTGACCACATACTTGATCACAAAGTGAACCTCAACAGATACAAGAAAATCAAAATAATTCTTTGCATCTTATCAGACAAGCATGAATTTTCTGTTATCGCAACGGAAATGACAGAAAGCTTACAAACTCATGGAAACTGAACAAGTCATTATTCAATGACCTCTGGGAAAAGGATGAAATAAAAACAGAAATTTAAAACTTCCTAGAATTTAAAGAAACTGAAGGTAAAACATACCTAAACTTATGGGACACAAAATGTTCACAGCACTAAGTGCATGTATAAGGAAACTGTAGTGATCTCATACCACCAACTTAACAGCACACCTTACGTATGCTAGACATACCTAAGAGAAGTAAAGACCTGAAATAAATAAATTTGAAAGAAAGAAAACAATTCAAAGAATCAATAAAAATAAGAGCTGGCTCTTTGAGAAAATCAACAAGATAGACAAACCCTTAGAAAACTAACTAAAAGAGCAAGAGTACTTAAATCAACAAAATCAGACACCAAGGAAATCCAAAGAATTATTAGGTCTTACTTCAAAAGCCTATATGCCACAAAATTTGATAAATCTAAATGAAATGGACAATTTATTGAAAGCTACCAATTACCAAAATAGAATAAAGATCAGATAAATAAATTTAATAGTCCTATCGCACATTAGGAGATAGAATCAGTCATCAAAATCTCCCAAAGAACAAGAACAACAAAAAGACCAGGGCCAGATGTGTTCAGCACAGGATTCTACCAGATGATCAGAGAAGAGCAAACACCAATGCTCTTCAAACTATTCTGCAAAATAGAATCAGAAGGAGCATTGCCAAGATCATTCTACGAGGCCATACTCACCTTGATACCTAAACCACAGAAAGACTCAACAAACAAAGAGAATTTCAGACTAATTTCTCTTATGAACACTGATACAAAAAATACTCAATAAAATACTTGCAAACTTAAGCCAAGAACACACCAAAGATATCCTTCACCATGACCAAGTAGGCTTCATCAAAGGCATACAGGGGTGGTTTAATATATGGAAATCCACCAATGTAATTCATCATATAAGCAAAGTGAATGAAAAAAACACATAATCATCTCCTTTGATGACAAAAAAGAATATGACAAAATCCAACTCCCATTCATGTTAAAAGTCCTGGAGAGAGCAGGAATACAAGACACATTCCTAAACATAATAAAGGCAATATACAGAAAACCTATAGAAAACACCAAACTAAAGAGAGAGAAATGTAATTCAATTCCACAGAAATCAGGGACAAGACAAGGCTGTCCACTCTCTGTATCTTAGGTCTGCAAATTTTAGCTCTTCATAAAGGTATACCCACATTGCCATTGCTTCTTTGGATTTTTGCATGTGTTTGTGAGAGGTAAGAATTATATGTGGAGTATTACAATGATGTGTGTTTAAGATACCAATTAATCAATAAAAGAAGCAAAATGAAATTGATTTGGTGAGATATGTTATAATAAGAATGTTTGGTTTCTATGTGGCTGTTATTTTTAATTCTGTCTTAACAAGTTCTCTTTAGAAGGTAAAAAGAAAAAAATGAATTAATATTTCTAAATCCTTCATTGTAAAACTAAACACCCAGTCTTCAACCCCATCAGAGAATTGAGGAATAAACTTGATTACCTGAGTATGCCAGGAGTACAGGTTAGTAGCTTTCTAAATGAGAAGATGACAGAGACAATATTCTACCTGAATAGTCACCCAAAACTCTCTATAGTCTTGGAGCATCTTCTTCACCCTTCTGGCCCAATATATCTGACAAACATATTTATGAGGCAGGAACTGTTGAGGATTTGTTTACCCTGTCTTGGGAGAGTTTGGTAGTCAACTCTGATTGCATCCAAGCTTGCCCTATTTTAGGCAAAATTCAGTCTGTGGTAGAAACCAGAACATTTTGCCCAGTGGCTTGTTTGGCAAATTTGAAGCCATCACCATAAGGAGGTTCTTTGAAGCTTAGTTGTTTAGAGGTTAAGATGTTTTCAGGTCTAGATAGATGATTTAAGTTGTTAATGACAAGATGTGATGGAGATTGATTTACATTCAGAATTTTAGACTCACCAAGATAAGAAAGATGTTTTCTTCATGGCTGTCAAATACAAATAGCCAAAACACTAAGAATGTAACATTTATATAATTCCTAATTGTGCTATGGTTTTTCTTGCTATAGGTACTTTAATATATATATATATATATATATATATATATATATATATATAGAGAGAGAGAGAGAGAGAGAGAACTTTCTAAATCCTAGTTTCTTGTTTAATACGAGAATAGCAATAATGTTGATAGCACTGAGAGTTGAAATATTTTTATTCAAAATGTGCAAAATTTATAATGCATATATGTACTTAGCTGTGACTATAGTGGTAATAATAATTCTATTTCTAGGCATAAGAAATATTATATGCGATATAGCCTTTATTTAAGTATTAGTTCCTAGTGAGGGAGTATATTCTTTGATATTTATGACTTCTTGAAAGTTAAATTGTGATTATATAGTTTATCTGATAGAATTAGACAAGTTATTTATATTGTAATTGTGACTATTAAACCTGTGTAATAGAGATAGGACTTTGTTCCACATATAGTTAGAGAAATCATGGAATTATTTCTGGAGAAAGTGATCAATCCAACAAGCTTTTATATCTCATATCACATACAATCATACTACTCTCTGTCATATATTGCAATATCTACTCTCTCTGTTTGCCAAGAAAATTTTTGATTATCATTTAATATTTCAGGTATTATGCTGGAAAAGCAGAAAGAATTTTTAGGTAACCTAATAAAATAGATGATGCCTCCACCATCAATTAGTTTAGGATAAGCCAGATTTCTTCAGTCTAATAATTTGACTTTGTGTAATAAAATGTGAGCACATGTAACATGCTTTACTTATAGATAAAACATTTTAAAGACAAAGCATAAATTTCCGCATTATAGGTTTTTACCTAAATACAGCAATAATTTTTGCCATATTTGGTACCATAATTATTTGGTGCCCTGTTTTATTCACTTTAACATATAGGACTCCAGTGTGAGGGACCAGAGTACGTGAGAAAGTCATATCCCACTCTCCACTCAAGTGTGGAGACTGTTCTGACCATTGGGGAGGGGGAGACCTGGTGGCACATAGAGGAAGGACAGCAGGTCACCGAGAAGAGACTTGATACCCTATGAGCATATACAGGGGGAGGTAATCCCCCTCAGGAACAGTCATAGGGGAGGGGAATAAGGGGAAAATGGGAGGGAGGGAAGAATGGGAGGATACAAGGGATGGGATAACCATTGAGATGTAACAAGAATAAATTAATTAAATATAAAAAAAAACATATAGGACTCCAAAGATTAAAAAATAAAGCATTACCTTGTTCCATTAACATACTAAATGGAGCAATTTTATGTCAACTCGACACAAGCTAGAGTTAATTGAAGAAGAGGAAGCCTCAGTTCATAAAATGGCTCAATAAGAAATGACAGTCTACAGACTGGGAAAACCTTCACCAACCCTACATCTGACAAGGGGCTATTATCCAAAGTATGTAAGAACTCAATCAATTCAACAGCACCAAACCAAATAATACAATTAAATATGGGGTACAGATCTAAACAGAGAATTTTCAACAGAATAATATCAAATGGCTGAGAAACACTTAAAGAAATGCTCAAATTCATTAGTTACCAGGGAAACGCAACTCAAACAACTCTAAGATTCCATTTTATTCCTATCTGAGTGACTAAGATAAAAAAAAAAAAAACTCAGGTGATAGCAAAATGCTGGCAAGGATGTGGAGAAAGGGGAACACTCCTTCATTGCTGGTAGGAGTACAAACTTGTATAACCACTTTGGAAACCAATCTGGAGTTATCTCAGGAAACTGGAAATAATTCTACCTCAAGACACAGCCATACCACTCCTTGGAATATCCCCAAAAGATTCTCTTCCATAAACCAAGGACATTTGTTCAACTATGTTCATAACAGCCTTATTCATAATATCCAGAATCTGGAAAAACCCAGATGTTCCTCAATTGAAGAACTGATAAAGAAGCTGTGGTACATTTACACAATGGAATACTATACAGCTATTAAAAACAAGGAAATCTTGAAATTTGCAGGAAAATAGATGGAACTAGAAAATATCATCCTACATGAAGTAACACAGACCCAGAGAGACATGCATGGTATATACTCACTCATAAGCAGATATTAGGCACAAAATAAAAGATAACTACAATACAATACAAAGAATGAAACATCAACCAATGATCATGTATGATGTGGACATAGACCCTTTGCCCAGGTCTAGTAACACAGTCTCTTTGTGGGTTCCACAATGTGGAGAAGAGGGACTACTTTGGACATGTAATCTGACCACCGAACATTGATCAATTACCCCTGGCAGGGTGATCTTGCCAGGCTACAGAGTAAGAGGCTACAGGTAGTAAAGATGAGACTTGATAGGCTGAAGTCAGTTGTTAGAGGAGGAGGGCTCCCCTTTCTGATGACTAGAGGAGGTTGGAAAAGGACATGAAGAAGGGAGAGGGATTGGGAGGGGATCAGGGAGGGGGATTCAACCAGGATGTGAAGAATTTAAACTGCAGAACAAGCAGGTAACTTATATTGCTAATCCGACTATATGGAAATAGCTCTGAGGCTGGCTAAGACATGAATGTCTAGGCATAGACAATGCTTCTTGCTGGCTACAGAACCCCTATGAATTATTATTATATGCTATTCTTGGTATGGCATGAATGAAGATTTACAGATGTCTTTTTTTCTGCTCATACAAAGAGCAGAAACCAGTCTTAATTGTTCTGTACATCATGCATACCCTATACATTTATAATTTTAGAACTGTATAATGCTAGTGAGAAATTATATGTTTCAGAAAAAAAGAACTGGACACTGACACTGGATCCGACCAGACAGGATCATTCCTCTCAGGATGCTGGACACCTACATCTTTCATGTTCTAGCACAAAGTGCTTCAGTTGCTGTGTGTACCCAGAGCAAGTCAGCTCCCGGGACACTTTTGAAGAAAGCTTCCTGTCCCAATTGGTCCACCACTTCAGACTATCCCACACAGGACTCTAATTCAGCCTTGAATTTCTCAACATTTAGAAACTGGACCACAAACGCTATTCCTTGCTTGTTTAACAATTTCCCCAATTTTATTTGGGCCTCTATAAAAGTATTATTCTCGCAATAGTTAGTGTTGCTTTGATCATGGTGTTTAATTACAGCAATAGTAACCTTTACTAAGATCCACAGCAAGTCATTGTTATTAACATTTTGAAACATCGCATATTAGAAACATAACACAATTTCACATAATATTCTAGATTTTTTGGATATACTGTCTTGATATATGCAAAAAATACAATTTTATTTTTAGAAGACTTCTCAATGAATCAATGTCCAAGGTGTTCTGTAGTTCAGGATACAGACAATGATCTAATTGAGTTCACAATCAAGTTTATTTCCTTGCAGGTAGTGATAACCCATTATTCCAGTCAATCATCTCCTTAAACCTATAAGCCATATATATGCCTTTGTATACAGAGGGATATTACTTAAACTGAAGCTCTAAGACACAAAAGTAATGAAAGATGAATGAAATGTTACTGCTTAATTATTAACTTTGCAATAGACTTTCACGATGTTATAAAAATTGCACTCATTAGTTTATTTCAAGTCATGATCAGTAATCATTTGTGCACAATGTACATGCTCCTCTTCTGAAATAATTTTATTATCAGCTAACAATTGTTTTCAAATTGAGTAATTGTTTTTGAGTAGAATAAGTCTCTTGTGTTTGGATACACATGTATGCCACTGGGATCAAACAAGTGCACAAGAGATAGAACGTCACGCTTACTCTTTGTGAGTGATAACAGGGCTCCGGATCTGAAGGTGATGGCAAAGACTGGTTAAGAAGCTTAGAAGTAGAACAGAAGCTTCAGCCATGGAATTGTCCCCTGCTGTGGTGCATTGCTGGGAACGCAGAAGCTGCTGATAAGATGATTTATTACGCAGCATGCTGCCTTTCACTGAACACAATTCCTACACAATCAAAAGAACATGAGGAGCAGGAACCACGCTCAGCGCTAGGACTCAGAGCAAAGCCCCCTGATCTAGTGACATCCTCCTGCATAGGAAGATTGACTTAGCATCAGACGAACATGTAACAAAAAATAGTGGTTAAGTGTGGTTTTTTTTTCTGAATGGCATTAAAGTACTATTTCAAAAGAATAAGTATGCAGTATTTGAAAATTAGTCACCAGAGAAAGTAGCTGAGAGTTTGGTCTCAGTAAAGTAAAATTCTACTATCCCTTTATTTATTCCTGTGTAGTCCAGGCTTGCCATGAACTCATGAGTTCCTGCCTCTGGCTCCACATATTGTGATCAAAATCATGAACCACTACATCCTGATTAAAATGCCTTCTTTTGTGTTTGTCCAATGAATAACAATGTGTGCTTTAATATGAAACTTGATTCTGTTTAGGAAAAAATAAAATGATCTCCTTTTTTTTTAAAATTACAAAAAATATTTCACCATATTTTCATTTTATGTCAAATACATTAAATAAACTTTTGGTTAAATTATACAGTATAAAAAATGTTCAACATTGGATATAATATGCATCTGTATAATCAACACCCTGTAGAGTTGATTATATGAATTAAAGCAATTTTGTTTTAATTTCCTTAAAATATGAGTAACAATCAAAATGTATAATAATACTGGTTACATTTGGCATATATGATTTAAAATGGCTTATATATTAATGAGTGGTGTTCTTAATCAAAGAAATATGTGGCTATATTAATACTTGCCTCTTTTGGAAACAATTGGAGCAGTGGTGGAATATTTCTGAAATTGAAGCCATTTTTTTCTAATCAGTAAGAATTACAGTGTGCTATTGGAGCAACTATTTAAAGCATGTTGATTTAAATTACTCAGGATACAAGGAGTAAAAATTAGATACTCACATGAGTGAAATATAAGATCAGAACTTCCTGGATGATTCACTTCAGGCTTTAACAGGCTATCAATAAAATGTTACGAACCCTGAACCATATGTAAGAAAATACAGAATATGTTATACACAGCTAAATCGCATATTGCATTGTTTTTCTATCCATGTTTAAGTAATAGGTTCTAAAGAGAATACTCAAGAGATCAGTGAATGAAGCTGGTGAATGAAAGGCAAAGAAATGCAAGGAATGCTAAAGAAAGCCTATTTGGTTAGGTTCTGAAATAAGTGGAGATGGCAGGAGGATGGTCCAACTTCTGGGCCCTTAGCCTATTCCTATTCCATAGTAAAAATCTATATGCATTTGTTTATTCTAAAACACTAAAATTCCTGAATCAAAGCTTACGCAATGAATTTCTTCCTGAAATCATTCCAGAAACTGTAAGGATTGAGTGTTTGGAAGAAAACTCTCAGATGAATGGAAACCAGATTCACTGCGTCAGCTCTTAGCCTTGCTCTCCCGTTGGAAAAGGAGGCATGCAAGCCAGTCCGCCTCTGCCCAAGGAACTAATGCACATTATAGATGACCTGATGAAAAACATTTTTTCATTTAGGTGAACCCAGGAAATGTGTTGGTTTATTATTGCCACATACTGCTAGATATAAACAAACAGAATGTATAGCCCTCAAGATAACAGCAGTAAAAACCGGTGTTGCTCACAATCTAGTCTGGAGGAAGCTTTGTGTTTTGCTCATGTGTTCCTTGTGAACCTTCCAGAAACACTGGACTACTGCAGGTACGATTTTCTCTGTGAAAGGAGTGAAGAAAGAAGGTTGATTATTTAGAGAAAACCAATTTCTGCAATACACATAACAAGGCTAAAGGCATAAGAAAAATGTTCAGGCTATCTGGTAATAAAGAACAATAAATTTTTCTTTCTTTTTGTATATTTGGAGATTTTGTTTTGTTTTGTTTTGATTTTTTTTTTTTTTTTTTGGTTTTATTTTATTTCATTTTGAACCAGGGACTGACCCTATATATAGCTCAGGCCGGACATGAAGCGATTGCATAGCCCAGTCTGGGCTTGAACTCTGTCTTCATTTGTCAGCCTCTGAAGGACCATAATTCTAGACATGCAATCATACTGAACTCACAGCTTTTCTAATCAGTATCCTGTCAAAGAAAGCTTCCCTAAAATTTCATCATTTAAACAAAGACTGGATTTAAAAAAAAAAAAAAAAAGGCAGAAGGTTATGCTTGTGTCAGAGAAAAGCATTCCTAGGTGAGGTAATCACTGGGAAACTGGGGCTGACGTGGTTTTGATGCAGTGTATGGGAGACCAGGTGGGCTCAGAAATGTAGGTTGTATGTAGCATGTTGATATGAAGGTGTTAGGTGTTGCCTTGGATGGACACTTTAAGCCACGAGTGGTGGGATCTGGTGATGCCTCAAAAAAAAAAATCAGGGCCATGACTACTGTGTAGAATTTGTATCTGCCCATTATGGAAAGGAGGTTATCCCAGACATGAAGTGAATGAAAATGATCAGACCACAGGTGTAATTGTTGACAAAGTGAGCAGACAGATTGTGTGTATTTAGTTACTCATTTCATCCACAGTTGTTGTTAGCCTAAATGTGACAGATACTTTCTGTTGCTTATGTTCTGTATACATCTTGAAAACACGAAGAATTGAGTAAATAAAAAAATGTTTGAAAAAAAGTAATAGTTTTGGCCTAAACAACAAGGGTCGATAGGTTTGCGAAGGTTAACAGGCTTGTGGATCAATTACGGGATTCTAGGTTTTCTCATACTAAATTTCAAATGTTTAGTACCCAAGTAATTATGTCTATTGAACTAGAAATTATAAGTCTAAACATTAGGGTCAAGGCTCCACCAGGACTGTAAACTTGGGAGTCACCAACCTATAAATGTACTTACGGATATGAGCATATATGAGATCAGTGGGAAATGGATAAAGTCAGAAATAATGATTAAGACTAACCCTTACCATATCCAGCACTGGAGGTAAAAAAAATGAGAAAAAAAATGTGATATCATAGAACTGGCTAGTTAATGTTAAAAATCAGAAAGTATATGACTGTAAAAGTAGAAAAATTTCTTCAAGGAGGATGGATATAGCAATTACAAAGGACTTTCTTTTGTTCCCTACAAAATATAAATACCTCAGGACTTAGGAGAAGAGAAGATGAGAGTAGATCTAAGGTGACAGATCAAGTCGCTTATGTGTGTTCAGTTGTGTGATGAGCAACCTCATCAATTCAGGATCCTCCTGTCACTACTCCAACTTTGGGGGTTCTCGCTTTGTTTGACTAAAGGAAACAGAATCGTACACACACACACACACACACACACACACACACACACACACACACACAAACCTTTTGCAAACAGTAATTACATATAATTTATTTAGTTTACACTAAAATTTTAGCATAAAAGACTAGAATGTGTAACTGTATACTCAACTCAGTTTAAAGTTCTGCTATATTTTTTTGCATAAAAAACAAGAGGAGGATGGAAGTAAGTGATGACAGCTATTCAACCAAAGAACAAAGGGCCTGTTCCAAAGCGCAACACATCCTTCCAAATGACCCGTTAAAAGTGAAATGAACTCTGCATGTGATTTCAAGACAACAAGCGCAGAGAAGGCTTAATGTAACGATGCAGCAGGAAAAGAGCTGAGTTGAAATTGAAACCATCTCCTTGAGGTGGTAACTTTTGAGTTGCTTTAGCACATTCTTCTCCTGTGTTACAAAAGTATGCATGGAGAGGTCATTTCATATGGTTGACAGGTCTAGTGATGATAAGTGGAGATGACCTGGAACTGAAACCTGTGACATGACTTCCGGCAATGAGTGCCAGAACACACATGAGGAATTAAACCTGAGTTGAGGAACAAGAGCAGATCCCACATACGGAATTATCCTTCTCTAAACCCTCTAACCCCAGTAAGAAATATATCCTAGAGGGCTATTCCATTTATTATGCTGCTTTCATCCCACAATTTTCCCTGAATATATTGAAAATACATATGTTGTTCTTTATTGTAATGATGATAATGATATAAGGTAGTTTCTTTATTGTTATCTTTGAGGAAATTAAAGATGCCTTTGAATGTAGTTCATCTTAACTTGTTTTATTGGTGCCAATGGACAGAACAGATCTTGGCATTTTAATTTTTTTTTAATTTATTTTATTAATTTATTCTTGTTACATCTCTATGGTTATCCCATGCCTTGTAGCCTCCCATTCTTCCCTCCCTCCCATTTTCCCCTTATTCCCCTCCCCTATGACTGTTCCTCAGAGGGATTACCTCCCCCTGTATATGCTCATAGGGTATCAAGTTTCTTCTTGGTGACCTGCTGTCATTCCTCTGAGTGCCACCAGGTCTCCCCCTCCAGGGGACATAGTCAAATGTGAGGCACCAGAATATGTGAGAAAGTCATATCACTCTCCACTCAAGTGTGGAGACTGTTCTGACCATTGGCTAGATCTGGGTAGGGGTTTAAATTTTACTGCCTGTATTGTCCTTGGCTGGTGCCTTAGTTTGAGCGGGACCCCTTGGCCCAAATCTGCCTATCATAATATTCTACTCTCTACATATCTCTTCAGTATAGTACTCGAAGTTCTAGCCAGAGCAATAAGATCTTGGCATTTTTAAAGGCCATTAAACTACTCATATTGCTGATTTGAATGTGTAAGAATTCTGACAGGTGCATGTCTTGTAGAATATTGGGGAAAACTTTTTTGGAGAAATGAAATTCACTGTTGTTAGCACTGAGATAATGGTGCTGCATTGCTTTTGACTGATCTGTATAATATTCTGGGTTTTTTCAATGATTTCACAAGTGTATTTCCTTAAGGGTTCTAGCAAAAGCATGTTGTTTCTAATGCTCTAATATTGGGAGTGAAAATTAGATCCAAGGTTTAGGCTCACTTGTTATAACTGCAACTAAGCTCAGTATCTTTTTAGATATATTTTGATACTGAAATATTTGGGTTTTTTATTGTTCAAGACAGTATCTTTCTTTATAGTACTGGCTGTCCTGGACCTCTCCATATAGACTGCTCTTGCCTCAAACTCAAAGAGGCCCTCTTGCCTATGACTCCAGAATGCTGAAATTAAATATGTGTGCCATGCCTCCTGGTTTGAAACTTCTACTCTTTAAATCTTGCCTCATATCCAGAGCTTCCTAAATATAGAGAAGTGCAACCTTGTGAAATTGGTTCAGTGTAAGACACATTAAAAAACTAATTTTTTTCTTCCTGTAATGTGATATGTTATATGTCAGGTGAAACCAATCCATGTGCAACAACATTAGCATAACAGACTGTAATGTCAAGTATTATATGTCATGTGAAACCAGTCCATGCACTGCAATATGAACACACCAGATTATTGTTCAATTTCTATAAGAAAAGTTGCCATCCATAAACAAAAGCATGTGACACTCCCCCAAAACAGTTCATTCTGGATCCTCATTATAATTCCACTCACTCAGCTTATATTCAGTTAGATAGACATTTGAGTGACGACTTTATTTCAAGAATCAGAAATTCTTTCCACAAACTAAGACTTGTAGAAGGGAGCCTAACAACAGAACAAAAATTCAGCAATGAAAAGTATTGTTAGAGGTTTGCCTGAGTAGCTGGCTCTGAGTTATCTCTGAGGACACTGACATCCACAGTCTGTATCACGCAGAAAGATTTTCCATCAACAAAGAGTATTGGAAACGAAGGGACAACAACATTTATGTTTGATTATCTACTTCAGAAAATTTGTTTTCACTCTACAGTTGGCATTTTAAACTCATAAACTATATTGGTCAATTTTCTACCTATTAATATTTTTTGAATAGCACAGTATAAGTGATCAAATTGTGTAAGCACTCACAAGAGTATGATTGGGGAAAAATGAAGATTAGATGTGTCTATGTGAGATGTATGTGTCTATCTGTTGTCTCTCTGTAGAGAGACAATGCAGAAATATTTTTACTTGAAATTCTTATCAGTAATATTTATTTCAACTTGAAATTCTGGCAGTCCTTTTCATGTGGAAAAAGAAAGCAGAAAGTTAATACTGTATACCGTGAATGCTACCCAGATTTAGCACTTCTATTTTAACTTACAAAGCTGTCAGGGAAATAATACTGCTTGTATTCTTTAAAATATTTAAACATAACATAGAATAGATTACATAAAATGTCATGATTTAAGGCAAAAGAATGCATTATGAATAACCCTGGAGCAAAAGAAAAGTCCTAAACATTAATAAAAAGGGGAATGTTTTTCCTTCTTTACTATTTTAAGAATAAAAACATTGGAGGATTCACTTAGCAAATATAGTCATGATGTTACAATTTAGAGTAATGTTTTTAAGGAAATGAATTCTCTACCTCACTAAACATATCCCTTCATTCACAGTAATAAGTGGAAACACTTGACGTCAACGAATATTCCTACACTTGTGAAGATTTTTAGAAAAATTTTTCAAAACTGGTTAAATGATGCTGTAAACACAGGTCATAAGCTATAAAATGGGTGTAAATGACTGCATTTTGGACATGCCATAACATGGGTTCCATAGTTTGAGTCATCCAAACTAATTAGATAAAATCATTGGGTTGTCAAGTTTTCAGTATAACTCCATTTTATAAGGAGACACCCTTATTAACAATATTATTTGTTACATTTCTGGACATGGCATGTGTCAAATATTTGGCATGAATTTTCCATAATATCACCCAAATAGGTATTTTAAAGCACAACAGTCTTATAATTTATATTACAACCCAATTTCTTAGAATTTTCCAACTTATTACCCTATTCATCAGTTTAGTGAGTAAACTTTCTGCTTTTAAATGCATTAAGCATTTAATTTATTAGTTGTTGCATTATCTGAGAAACATAGAAAAATGAAAAAATTCATAAGTATCACTTAGCTTTGTTAATACTCATAATTTATCAATTTATTGCACCTTCATTTCTTGTTACTATTAAAGTATTTTTATTGAAAAGTTATTCAGATGATACCATGTGTTATTGAACATACCTAAAATCATGAAACTTTGATATGCTACTAAGAATAGAAAACACAGTTCTAAATAAATCCTAATAAAAGCAGAAAATATCATCAAATTAAAATTAATCTTGATGCCTAGTATTTTAATGAAATTTTAGATATGATGAAACTTAGAAACAATCAAAGCAATTACAATTACTAAATTATGGATCTCAGATTGGCTACCTTCCTCTTCTCACTGTATTTCTTTATCCATTTGTCATTACAATTGGTTATGGTCATGTGACTGAGTTCCTGCCTGTGGACAGCAGTGATATATTATACTTTAAGTCTCTATTTCTAAAGACCACCCCTAAACAACTATCCATGCTTTCTCCATTCAGCTTGGGCTGTGTTACTGATACACACACACACACACACACACACTACTCATAAAAACAAAATTGGTTCATTTTAATTTTTCAGCTCCTTTCCATATTTCAAGCCACACTGCAACCATGCTAGAAGAAGAAAGTAAAAGTGAGAAGACAGTATTTTAAACTTTGCTTGGAGATTATTAAAAATGTTGTGTATTCTTTTCCTCCCATTCTCTCAATATAAACTAATTCTTTGTCTCCAGCTAATGAAAGGATCCCAATTTAGCTACATGCCTGAAAGGTAGATGTGGAAATATTTGCTTTACTGACATATAAGCTACAACTTACATGGGTAAATATAAGTCAAAGAACAAAATGGATGAATAATACTATAGTAGATTATAAACAAAGAAAATTAGGACAAGAATGTTGCCAAAGATAACCCCTTTATGATCCATACTATGATTTCTATCACTTTCTTCCTGTTTTGCTGTGATGAAACACCATGACCAAAGCAACTTGTGGAGGAAAAGGTATACTTCACTCACAGTTCCCTATAACAGTTTTATCATCAAAAGCAGTGAGGGCAGGGACTCAAGACAGGGCAAGTACCTGGTCGCAGGGGCTGATGCAGAGGCCACAGAGGGGTGCTGCTTACTGTGTTTTTCCACATGACTTTCTCAGCCTCTTTTCTTATACAACCAAGAGATGACATCACCCACAATGATTTGACCAATCCCCCATCAATCATTCATTTTGAAAACTGCCATATAACAACTAATCAAAATAACAGAGTTGTAGAGCCCAGTCCCAATGGTTACATCTACAGAATTACTCCCAAAGCTTAGGGAACATTGCCAAAGATATGGGCAGAAAGGTTGTAAAAACCAGAGGATCAGGGGTTTATTATTCTATTATTTTATAATTAGATTATATAAATTTGTTATAGAATAATATTATAATCTATTATAAGCAATTATTTTATAATTTCAAAAATTAAAGAAAAATTTAAAAAGTAAATTGATTCTCAATTATCACAGCAATTGATATTTTTAAAACAATAAAAGCCACGTCTGTTTATTGTGACATTGAGAAATATGAATAATGCATTGTTCTAAGGACTTGACCAAGTCCATGTAGAAAACAAATTTATGACAGTCAACAAATAAATGCAATGTTTATTCTGAAAAAGCAAAAAACAAAAAATAAAAACCTGCCATATAGGCTTGTTTGCAGCCTGATTTTAGGGAGGCATTTTCTTAATTGAGGTTTCCTCCACTCAGATTACTTTAGGTTGTATCAAGTTGACATAAATCTACCCAGAACAACAATAAAAAAGAAGAACAGCATCTATCAAAAGTTGCCTTAGTAGCTTATATACTCAGACAGACATAGAAATTCAAATCTAATATGTTTATTAAGTCACCCATAGCTGATTAAAGGGTATAAATTTAGTGATTTTCATTTAATCTTTTTTAATTAGACACTCAAAAATAAAAAAAGTAACTCCAGTTTTGTTTGACTCCTATGCACCCTTGACCAGTTGCAACTAAATTTATGAATTTTAAATCAAGTAAATTAGAATAGTTTCATAATGAATGAACAAACTTTGTTAAATTTTTAAATGAATTCTACATAAAAGTGCAAATATAAAAGCATAAAATGCGTTGCAAGTTATATTAAAGTATCAAGTTTATAGTAGCAATTATTTATAATAATTCCAAGATAATTTTAGTAGGGTCATAGGTAGCTATCATTATTTATATCCCACATGTTGTAAGAAAAGCAGGCATGAAAAATGACAATAGTGCCACCACATGCGTCAATCTGAATAGCTCATATTTTATTAACTAACCTCATTCTGCACAAGAAAAAGCAACAAAGAGTCACATTAATACAATTATAAGAGGAAAATAGGATACGTGTCAACTTCAATGAACTACTCAGAAAAAACTCTACTTACGTCTGTGCCTCCTGAAAAGCAAGAATTAAACATTTATTTCAGTGACCTAGCACCTCGGTATCTCCCAGGAGTTCTATAATGCTTCCTGCATCTTCAACACATACTGGTTCATATGGGCTTGAACTTTATTTTAAACTAGTGCAACCACTCATCTTATTGTACAGTGTTTACTGAGTGATCTTCCTCCTCAGATGCGTATGAATTCCCTAAGATCTCAGTCTCCACTCTTTCTTTTCTTGATTCATCTTGACATCTCATGGCCCTGTTTTCCCCTTTTCAGGCAAATTTCAGCTAGTCTGTTGAGTTCCTATCTGTTTGTGGAGTGTGGTTTGCAAAGCCTGATCAATGTATAGACACTCATTTTTGTTTATTGATAACATTAGTCTGAATTTCTCACAGTACTTTCTTGTACTTCATTTTTTATACCATGACTGAAACTAGAAACTCATGACTATGTCAAAGACAAAGACAACCCATGGTCTCATGTTCTACCAAAGACAAGATAATTAGAGGGGAGTGTGAGAACCGATTGAAGGAGCCTGCCCATAAATCCATGCCCAAAAGGAAAAAGAGACACACATTAAAGCATCATTTATTAACATGATTTAGGAACAAAGATAACTTATATTAAAATCATTAAAATCTTTTTGTGTTATTTTCTGTATCTTTAAGTTTTATTAATTATTTAAAAATAAGTTGGATTATTAACTTCCAGGAATCATGTCAATTTAATATTCTGTACTTCCTATAATTTCCCACATTTTCTGAATATGACTTAAGTTACATAAAGAAGAAGAAACTTGAGTGAGCTGATAGTGGTGAGAAAGGCATAAGCAAACAAGATTTACTTTCTGCTATTGCTTATGGTCAGCAAAATTTTATTCCAAAGATATCTTTGATCTTTTGTTTCAGGTTTAAATAAAACTCATTAGCAGCTGTCAACTCCAAGGAAAAATGTCAACACTAATCAAGTCAACATCTGAAGGTGTTGCTTTTCCTTTATTTATCTCCTGTCCCCAGAAGGTGCCATCACATGAGAACCTCCAGCTATGACTGCTTTTGTCATTTGATAACTACGAGTAGTTTGCAGTTGCACAAGCTTGGATTAATATTGTTTTTGCTGTCCAGACACCTTTTTACTTTACTTGTTAAAGGAAGGAATGAATATTACAGGACATACTTGTCTGTAAGTCTGTATCAGACAGTTCTTCTATGCTATTTCTTCACACAGTGATGCTGTAGTGACTGGGTTTATTGCAATGCTCATGTTAGTTACAGCTTCCTGTTCTCTGCTACCAACCTCAGCTTTACTGATTCAGAGACTACATTCTCTATTTTTACTTAGCTTTCAGCAGTTGATAAAATGCTGACACATTTAATGAAGATGGTCAGTGGCCTTTTCTTGTATATATGTATTATTCATTACTGTGATGATAGGATACTATTCTATTTTGAAGCTTTATTAGAAAATTGTATATAGGTGTGTGTGTGTGTGTGTGTGTGTGTGTGTGTGTGTGTGTGTGTCTGTGTATGAGCTCATCATGTACATGTGGACCCCAGAGAACAAACTCAGATCTCTTATTTTTCTGCTCTGTATGGCATGGGGCTGGTCAAGAACTTCTCGGATTCTCCATAAGTGATGGGTTTATAAATATTCAATCTATGCTTCTAGGATTTAATGTGTATCATGGATATTTGAATTAAGATTTTTCACCCTGTGGAATAAACATGTTCATACACAGAAATGTCTCCCCGGCCTTGTTAAAACTTCTTAAGATCTTAAACAGCCTGTATACTTACAGATATTTGCTGATTTTTCAAAGTAAACTAAAGATGTTATTAGAATGCCAATATGATGTACATTTTATAACAAGTAAACATACTTTCATTTCTAAGATAAATTTGGTAAATAAATAAATAGAGAAGCTAGGACATGATTTGGGTATAAATTCATGGACAAATGCTTTGCTCCTTTTTTAAAGCAGAAAAGTATTTTGTTTATGAGATCATTAAATGATTATGATGAAAAAGATTAAAGAGTACTAAATTTAAATTACACAAAAGTTACACTCATTTTATATATCTTAATTATAGGTTCTTTGAATTTCAGAAAAGACAACACAATAGTTTTGATCACTATTCTTGAACCACAAATCATCTTTAGGCATGGAAAGTCTAAAATATTTGCTTTAAATTTCTCAGTTAATTGTAGTGGACTGTAAACCAAAACACAAGCAAAATTCTATGTAGTTCCATAATGTTCCTTTTTGACTATTTCATTGCATTTACAATTTACTAATATTTTTAGTGGAAACAGCTAATGCCTATTGAGTGTTAGAAACATGGTAAGCCCTTTGCTTGGTTTATAACATGGATTAGGCTCTGAGAAAATTTTATTACAGCTATCATTTTCATATTAGGAAACCAAAACACAAAATAATTCAGATAAGTAATTGTTATACCCACAACTTTAAAAATTGTTTTCCAATGCATCTAATTCCACATATAGCAGCCACATTGTATGCAATGTATTGGATAGCTACATTAAACTCCACAAATAAAAGTGCTGGTTCCCAAGATTTGAACTCGCATAGCTACAATAATCAGTATGGTCACTATACTGGCTAATTTTATGTCAAGTTGACAAAAGCTAGGGTTATTGTAGAAGAGGGAGCCTCAACTGAGAAAGGCTTCCATCAGACTTGATAATAGAACAATAGGTTTGCCTTGCCCATAATGGTGAGGCCACCCCTGGGCAGGTGGTCTTAGGATCTACACAAAAGAAGACTGAGTAAACTATGGGGAACAACACAGTAAGCAGCACCCTCCAGGGCTTTCCTGTCAGCTCCTGACTTTTCTATGATGAACAGTATTGTGGATGTGTAAACCAAATAAACATTTTTATCCCAAGTTTCTTTCGTCTCAGCAATATTATCCCTAACTAAAGACAAACACTAATACATAAGTTTCAGTAAAATTCTTAGTTGCTGCTCATGAATACATTATGTCATAATATAGTCTTTTCAGTAACTAAATCTGTGAAGCTGAGTTAAAATAAACTTTTATAAGTTAAAATCAGCCAATTGACTGGCAGGGTTTTTAAAATCAGCATAAGAAGCTATTATAAGTAAATATTTTTTTAAAAGTGTAACTAAGGTGTTTAAACTATGCCTAAAATGAGATACAACCTTTTTTTTTAATCAAGCAAAAATCAAAGCTGTTTTTTTCATGTCTATATCTCTAGCAATATCTTGCCTTTAATGCTGTTGATAAGGCAGTTAATTCCTATCATAGAAACAGGAGCTATATTCACAATGACATAAACAAATAGTATGATATCTACTTTTACAACATTTGCAGCATATGAATTAAAATCAATGCAAAGGGGATTTGAGGGATGTGAAAAGAGACTTGAGTATGTGTAATTGTCGTATGGGTTGACGTCAATCCCCGCAGGTACTAATAGAGGGGGAAGACAGAGGAGCAGAAACCAATACTTGATTTGCAATTCAAGGCTATTTACCTTTTAAGATTTTATAATTTGAGCATCTCTTTTATAGTATAGAATAAATAAATGTACCCACTATTAGGAAGTCAGTAGTGGAGAATTGCTGAAGGTAAGCATTGCTCTTTTTTAAACCTGCACACTACACTCCCCAATTAAGATCAAACTAGCATTTACAACGCTTTTGTTCCTTTCATGTTGTTCAATGTTTAGGATTTAACAGACGGGGAGGGATGGCAATAAAAATGAAGAATCATCTTAATTCTCCTCCACTCCTCTTGGAAGTAAAATGAACCTGGGTTGTTTTGGAATGTAAAGGCCTTTGCACAATAAAGACGAGGCAGAGAAACAGGGTCTTGACATTGTCTGATCTTCAGCATAATCCTCATCAGTGTGATGGGCACTGAGAATGCAAAAAGGAATTTCCATAACATTTGAATGAGAAATCTGCATCCCTGTAACTTACAGTCTTAAGAAGAAGTTGAATTTCCACTGAAGCAAATGCTAGGGACAGAGAAGTGCAGGGTGCTTTGTGTCTCCTAGAAAGCTGCAAAATGGGGATATTTCTGCAAGCAGAGCATCAGTGAAATGAACAAAGAGATATCCCAGACCTGTGCTGTGGACTCATTTAAGCAAGGAGAAAGGAAGAGGTCCAAAGAGGATATCAAACAGCAATACAGAAGGTTAGGGCTGCCTTCTCCTTCAGTGCCCTGTGGTACCCCTTAAATACAGAGATTCTTTCTTGTAAAAGAATGTGGGTCTGCGCAGTGCGGCTTTAATTCATTCATATGAAATTCCAGCCAGTGTGGTGGCAGCATGTGGGGGTGGGGTTGTCCACATAAAGATGCCTTCTGCTTTCCAAAGTATAGGCTTTTCAAAGGAGTTGGAAGCAGCTCGGTGTTCTCTGGCTGACTCTGTTGTCTGCATAGTGAATTAGGAAAGACATTGTTGGCCTTGCTAGATTTTTATCTTAATCTTCAGATGGATTCTTTTATTACTTAACGTTCTTGAAGAATAGACCAACACAGGATGCCAGAGTGTCTGTTTTTTTTTTTTTTTTCTTCTGTTCCTTTCCCAGCAATCTCCATGCCACTCTGCTTTTTAACTACTTTGGCTGGGCACACAGAGAGTACAGCTAGCATCAGGTTCTAATTAACTTTTTTTTTTGAAGAAGTGACCTTAAACATAAACTTCACTTTTTACGTTAGATATAGTACCCATAAGAAGGGTCTGCTATTTATGGTTGTGTGTATTTCACAAACCTCTGCAGGTGGGAATCTCAAAAGTCTCTTTTTATTTCCAAGCTTTGATAGAAAATTGCTAGTATTATAAAAGTAACCACTCCAAAAGGGCCAAGTAAGGGGCATTTGACAGACACATATATGTAAAACTGAACCCTATTCACAGGTGGAAGATTGCATGAGATTTTATATACAGTAAATTGCTTGTTAAACATATACTTCTATTCCAAAGCTTTTAAAGAAGTCAGTACCATCCAAAATATCTGTCACAAAAATTCATTGTACACATCACAAATCCTCGAATCCTAACACCTACATGCTGAGACACAGGATGAAAATTTGAGCTTGAGGCCATCAAAGTTGCCTCCTTCTCTGAGAGAGAGAGAGAGAGAGAGAGAGAGAGAGAGAGAGAGAGAGAGAGAGAGAGAGAGAGAGAGAGAGAAAAGAAAGAAGAAGAAGAAGATGAAAAGAGGGGGGAGGGGAAGAAGGAGGGGCAGATGGAAGGAAGAGAATGAATGAACTGTAATTACAAGAAAAATGAGCCACCAAATTTAATTTCTTAATAGTAGGACTTCAGTACTTCTCGCCATGTCTTCATATAGAATATACTAAACTATCCCCCTAATGGCAGATGAGCGCTGTGCCAGTCTGTCTTCCTCTCTTTCCTGAAAGTGTCTATATTCTTTTACAAATTTCTTTTATTTTAAAGTGTCAGTATATCTGGAGTATTTAGTATATTTAGTAATATAATGAGTTCCTTAGGATTTCCTTCCATAATCTCTTCTTTTCCCTTTTGTTCTCTGCGAACTTAACACTCACATGCTAATATTAGCACTAATGCCTCAGGCCTAAATAGCAATAATTACTGGATGACATACCAGTTTCTATTTAAGTTGACAACTCAATAACTTGACATATGCATTACATCTCTATTACACTGGAATCTAAGTGGCACTCTGCAAAGCATTCCTTTTATATTTAGTTCACTGTCTGATCACACTGGAACTTGTGCTCCTCCTGTGTCTGTTGCAGAATGCCAGAGATGTCATTATCACTGAGTTCTCACCAGGGTTAGATAATGGAGAGATGTCTTTACTGAGAAAGGGGTCTTAATAATGAGTGGGATTTTTTGGATAAGTAAGAGACAAAATAGTTTTATATGAGCTATATACAATGTTCTAACTTTAAAACACAATTACAAAATTTATTCTGACATATCAAGTATGTCTTTTCAATGAATGAGTCTACTTCTCCTCTGAATTGAAGGTGGAAATATGTTCAATAAACAAATTTCCTTTAGAAAATACTTATTATGACTTTGAGTAATTTTTATTATGGAAATATTTCAATTAGAAAATGTACAAAAGATAATAACAAAATATCTCCATTCATGTAAACTAAGGTTCAAATAACTCATCCTAACAGATAATAGAAATGAAAATATAACCATTATTTCTGTCCTTGTCCCAATCCTTTCACTGTAACATCAAATCCCCTGGCTTTGCACCTCATCTTCTCATTTCTTCTTTGAAAGACATTAGGCAGGGTTTGCACTGATGGTGGGCAGAAAGTGAATGGAAGCCATGAAAGGGTTGTTTGTCAGTAAAAAGTGGCAAGCAGTCTTGTGGGATTAGCTACACATAAAGGCTTTAGCAAATATGTAAATACATTAAAGCTAACACAAGCCAGATTTCTCACAGACAAGGCACAAATGTTGAGACTGTGGCACTAGAGCACTCCATTAATAAGGATTACACCTCATGTGCCTTTGACTTCTCAACGTTCAAATACTAAAGAGAACCAGGGACAGTTGGAGCAATAACTGATGCAGCAGGACAGAATGCATGTGGGAAGGACTTCTTGCTGGACCAAGCCACTGAGAGAAAAGGAGGAGTGAGAAAAAGAGATCCAGACACCATGGAAATAAGTGACAGTAAAGTCAGGAATAGCATTTTTGCACTGTGTCAAGTTACCATCATGCAAAGTTCTTACAAGTTAGAAAGGAAAAGGAATGAACAATTAAGGCTGATTACATCTTCATTATATGAACAAAGGCATCACAACACAAGTTCTGGGACAGAAAATGTGTGCTATCTGATAAGATGTAATAACACACACACACACACACACACACACACACACACACACACACACACAC
>OU015744.1:120752872-120773030 GCA_907169655.1 Acomys percivali | reverse complement strand
CACACACACACACACACACACACACACACACACACACACACACACACTGTTGAGCTTCTTTGATGTTCCTGACCAACATATATAACATGAATCTATTTAGGAGGAATAAGTTGAAAAATCCAATCAGAGACTAGTCTAGAAAATGGCAGTCTATAATATTGAAAACCATGAATGTCATAAAATTGAAGAAAGACTGAGGATTGTTCCAAAACCATAAAGAGGGAAAAATAGCAAGTGCATCTACATTCCTAGGCTGTGAGCTTTGTTAATAGGACACAAATTAAAATAAATGGCTCAGAAAGTCAGTGAGTGGCTCTTACACAGCATTACTTCAGAATAGTGTAGCTAATTTTTCAGTATGTTTGGAATTATATCAAATAAACAATTAAAAATTAAAGCAGTATATTTATTTATATGGCTAAATGCTTTTAAAATGTGTCATTAAAATATAATTAGCATGCTAAGCTAAATACATTTGATGAGCTTAGACATGTAGTTCCATAAAACCATCACCTGCAAGCAAGAGAAGAAACAGATCTAACACCCTAAAATCTTCATGCTAAGAGAACTTGAGTCAAATTTGTTATATATACCATCGTAAAACTCTTAAGCACAACACAGAGAGTTACTGGAGATAGCTTCTTGCTTTTCCATCCTTTTTTTCCTTTTTTAAAGCTTCTTTCATTTGTCTAACGGGCAGTTTAGGTTTTGCCTCATTTCCAGTACATGCTTGTAACCCCACTTCCTGGGATATAGCAGCTGAGATACAAGATCAGCAACCATGGGAGGAGTGCTTTTGAACTTCCCTTTATTTCCTTTGACCTGGACACCTGCATCCGGGATGCTATCGCCCTAAATTCGTCATGACAGTTCAATAGGAAATGGCAATCTTATCAAGCTTCCTGGAAAAAGTTCCTCTACTAAGGTTCCCTTTCATTACCTCCCTGGGTACCTCCTCTCCCAGTGAATTTCACAGATCCCCTGGAGCAACGTTGTTAATTTCATGCAGAAGGCAATGCAGTCTCCATATTTTATTAACTACCCTTCCAGGAGAGTGGCAATTCCCCTTGAGATTTGCCCTCACAAGCAACAGAAAATAATGCCTAACCCTTCATGTAAGACATGTCATTAACTGCAGAACGATATATCATGTGGCCAGCCTTGTTGTGTTGGTTGTTTTGCTGATGCCAAGTAAACGCAGTATTTCCCAGAAGGCAGTAAATGGAACACCACAAGCACGGAGTGCAGAAGGCAGCTCGTATGCCTCAGAAAGTGAGAAGGAAGGTAGATGGAGTCAAGGAAAAAACAAGGCTGAAGGGCACACAGAAGCTGTGTTTTGAAAAAAAAAAACACAGGCATTGGGAAGTATATATGTATAAACCTCCACAGCTGACTGGACAGAACATTTTTCTCTCTGGCAGTCTGAAATTGGCCAGCAAACCGCTAAAGAGCAGTTTGAAAATGATCAAAATGCATCTAAATGACAGGCGTCAGAAGGCACCTTAAAAGATATCATGAGAAGTGGTAGATTGGTTCCCTATTTAAAACTCATGAATGCCACACAGGTCTGCACTTGGAAGTAGCCTATTGTTGAAAGAGTCTGGGAGCCGCTGAAGCGTATGTAAGAATGGGTGTGGTGTGATTTCCGAGATCACAAGCTTTCAGTCAGTGAGATGACTAGCACACTACAGTGCTGAAAGTGATATATTCCTTAGCGTAATTCTGTAAGGCTTTAGAGTCAACTATTCTGAATGATTAATTCAGAGAGCCGTTTAAAATCTGAACAAACCACTATGTGTCTGTGGGAAACTAGATGGACTTTAGAAATTAGTACCACCTAGGGAAGAAGTAGTTTGGGAATGGTACTATAGGGAGAGTTAATTTAGGGGATAAAACACCTCTTTCTTCCTTTATTAGTTAGTGGAGCATTATCAAGTTTGTCCAAATATTCAAGGCAAAGGTGAGAGGCGTGTACCAAAACCATCCAAACAAACACACAAGCAAGCAACCATGGGAGTGAGCCACCATCTGTGAGAGCCAGGCTGAAGAAATTAAAGGTGGCCAATTCCTGTTATTATGCAAGCCTGCTTCACTGTTGTATCTGACCTACTAAGATGTGGATTACTGTCAGAAGATGACTTCTTCCCCTGTCACCTCCCTCCCATGTGAAGTATATTCATGGGCTTCTGTTGTTCACGTCTCCTCCTGATTACAGTTTTGCAAACTTTCTGTTAAAATTCTGTCTTTTTATATTATCATTATTAGTCAGTTAGTTAAAAGTTTCTTCTTCGTTCTTGTTCAGACGTACAGCTCAAGCTGCTCTGGACCTTGGGATGGTACATTATCCTCCTCAGGGCTGGGACTATAGGTGCGCACCACTTTGTATAACTTGTGTCGCCTTAAAATTAGGATGGCTCTAATCTGTTTCATTGAGGCTTAAACTATAATTTTCATTGCAATCTTGATCCACATGAAGATTCACCAGATAAAACTGGATTCTTTGTAGAGAAGTATTTTCTGGCCCTCCCATGCTTTCTTTGCATGTATGTGTCACTTTTTATATGTTAACTGTACAAATAAGTATGCGGAGGTCAGGAACTCTGTAAGGAACCCTTGATCAACTTGGGCAAGAGAAGAAAGTTCTTCATAATTATCTAGAAATTACCAGAAGTCCCTTCTTGAAGCTCAAATACTGAACGACAGCTGGTTATAAAAAGGATGACCATGTGGCGTTTCCAAGATTACACTTCCCATAGTGTGTGTTTGAACAGAAGGATAACAGTCTACAGTGTAAGAATATTCACAGTTATTCAAGGTGATGCTTGTTTGTATGGCTGGCTCTTACGTTTATTAACTGTGACTATAAAAATATCAAAGCGCTTTTGGGGAAAAAAAAAACACATGGAGGAAAATGTAATGTACCTAAAGGGCTAAAAGAACTGCAATCCCAATTAGAGGCCAGAAGTTAGACAGACTCCACAGTAGACACACAGATAGGGAGAAGAGCATGCATGGCTAATGTAATAAAACTCTGGTGCCCCCTGTTTGAGCAATTCACCTTAGTGGGGAGGCATGGTGTCACTCAGAAGAAGGGGAAGCCGGCTACCAGGATGAGACCTGATAGGCTGTAATCATACGGTGGGGGAGGAGGTCCCCTTCTGTCACAGACCTAAGGGAATGGAATAGGGTGAAAGAGGGAGGAAGGGAGGAACAGGAAGATTTAAATAAGAGGATAACAATTGAGCTATAATCTGAATGAATTACTTAGATTAAAAATATCTTCATTAAAAAACGGAATCCCCTAATTTTGACTTAATAAAATTCTGTTTTGAAAATGTAAAAAAAAAAAAAAAAAAAAAAAAAAAAAAAAAAAAGTGGTGAATCTGCAAATGGTCATCTTCTTCCTTAGCATCCTGTCTTAGGAAAAAAGCCTGGTGGCAGTTGTCTCCTACCAGCAGGCTGTCTGCTGATGGACCTGTTCATTAAGTTCCAGACTGCACCAGAACTTGTCATACTTCAGGTCCAGCCAGCCAACCATGCTAGCTTCAAACCAACGAAGCCTGAAATGGGGGAGGGGCACTCTTCAGAGGCTTTCAAACCCCATGAGTGAGTGGATTTTCAGGGTTCAGAGTCCCCATTCTGTTTTGCAGAGGATCTTTTTGTCTGTGTGGCTGCTACCTGTGTGTGTCCTCAACCCCAGTAAATGCCCTTTCGACTGCAGGTTCTGTCTTCTGTGCTTGAGATTTCTCTGCTGCCTGGTGAGCTTCTGACTCTCCATACCTTCTAATTCTTTAACTGACTGAGCAGACAAAACTGCTCATGAGCTCTGAACTGCATCACCTAACACAAGCTGCTTTTGAAAACATGAGTGTGATATCCAGAAGGCATTCATAATTCCAAGGCTGCACAATGCTCGGCTACAGAATTTTTGTTCCCGTCAAGTCAAGACAAATTCTACTTTAGAAAACCTCTGTGAGAGCAGAAGAATCCATATGTTGAAGAAGTGCTTAGATTAATGATTATCTCCCAATCCTGTCCTTTCCATAATACATGTTTTCATTGGAGATTTCAAGTTATTCATTATAATAACTACTGTTGCCAAATGATCAAAACTCCGCTTAGATGTGGCAGAGTTGAAAGCACATAAGTTACTGGCATGTAACTTCAAGCAAGCTTAAATACATATTAACAGTTTTTCACAGACTATTGCTAGATACAAAGATAGGAAAAACAGATTCACAATTTTCCAGAAACAAAACTTTCCTCCTATATTTTCTGTATTCTACTCATATGCTCCATACATTGTCAGCATATTTGAGAACAGCTTCAGTGGGAAGTTCTTTCTTTTGATAATTCTTTGGCTTAATTTTGTCTTTTGATATTGGAGTCGTCTCTAAAGTCAGAACTAGAATAGATTGTAATATGGATCCATGCTAGCCTCAAACTGCTATGTGCCAGCCTCAACCTCTCGAGTGCTGGGTGATACAAGTTAGCATCACCATGTGTGACTTTGGTACATCTTGTATTCTATGTTGTTGTTTTATTCAGTATATATTTATGTTATTTATGCAATGTGTGTCTATATAATAAGCTCATATATTATGTACATATTTATAAAAATATACATTCTAGGCCTGGTAACACCTTGCAGTGGTTGAAAGCTCCCAAGCCCCAGCCTTAAAACCTGAGTTACTTCCACTGGACACATGCATGATAGAAAGACAGACCTGACTCCTATTGTCTTTGAATTCTGCACATGTGCAGTAACATGCACATCCATCCATTTGCATACATACATACACACACACACACAAGCTATAATATATAGTACTGTGCTTTAAATTATTAAATCTCAGACTATTAGCTTCTAAGGTTGCTGCAGAGCAGTCCAAAGCTATAATACTGACTCTTTGCTGCTATGATATTTTTAAATCTAAAGGCAGAAGTGCAAAACTGGGTTCCCCAGAAATTTATAATTGTATGCATTTATGCAACTATTTTGAGTGAGAATGTTGATATTTAGCAACTGGCAATGGATTTTATTTGGAAAATGAAGTTTTAGTAATGGGGTATTAATTAAAAATTCTTTTATATTTATGTATTATTTCAATGGTGAGTTCTTAAGAATTCTCCTCTTATCACCCTCATATCTGCTCCCATCTCTCTCTGTCTCTATCTTTCTGTCTCTCTCTATGCTTCTGTCTCTGCCTGTATTTCTGTCTCTCTGTGTGTGTCTATCTGTCTCTATCTGTCTCTGTCTCTCTGTGTGTGTGTCTCTGTGTGTCTCTGTCTGTCTGTCTGTCTGTCTGTCTTTCTCTCTCTGTCTCTCTCTGTCTCTGTCTCTCTCTGTCTCTGTCTCTCTCTGTCTCTGTCTCTGTCTGTCTCTGTCTCTGTCTCTGTCTCTCTCTCTGTATCTCTCTCTCTCTCTCCTCTCCCTACCCCTTTTAAACAGTATCTTGTGTTCATTTTAACCCACAACTTTTCATTTATGTTGAGACTGTGTTCTTTTTAACCCACAAATTCTTATTTCCAGTGAGAAAGGCAAACTAATTCATGCAATCTTTTAGGTTCCATTTAGTAAGTTAAACAATGGGACCTTGAGCTTTGAAAGTTTCTTTCCCAAAAGATAACAAGACCTCATGACCTTTGCTGTGCTTATCATCTTGTGTAAGGATTTTTCCCGTTTCTTTGACTCTATATGAACTCCTTTGTTCTGATTAAACTCGTGTGGAAAAAAAAAGTCCATAGCTTCCTACACATGTGACCTCATAGGTTAGGGTTCCACTCTTTCTACTAGAGTATGAAGTGTGTTGTGTTTGGCTCCATCACTCATGTCAGCTGCAATATGGTAGAGGCTATGTGCACCCACATAGTGCACCAAGGGGGAACACATTCATTCTGCTTCTGTCTGCGGTATAAATAGTGTGCCATTTCAGCTAGTGCACATGTCTTCTCTTGACAGATTGGGTCTCTCCTTCTGATGGAATTATTTTCCTAAACAATATATCTCTGAAGATTCTCTTTTTAAAAATTTATATTTCCCCAATACTTTATTAGTTTTGAGCCTGTATTCTTTTTCATTGTTTCACTCTCTCAATCTCATATTGGAAAATTATCTTCTTTTTTTTTTTATTGCTGCTGGTCTGCTCATATTTGAGAATAGAAAGTGGATAGGCATTTGAAACTACTTCCTTAGATGTGAATGAACTCAATTGCTTTATTGTCTTCAGGAACAGGCATTCCTTCATTGACAGGGATGAAATAATTACTTGGATATTTATAGTATTTGGAGGAGGCTATGTGCTTTTAAAATAAACTTCCCTTTCTTACACAGTCTTCTCATGCAATAAACTTGCAAAGATACATAGGGACACCCAATTTATCAGTTTTGGGGTGTTCTACAATAGAAACTGATTTAGACTTCTCTTTGTACTTTGTTGCTATTCTTTTATTTATTTATTTTTTAAATTTTATTAATTTATTCTTGTTACATCTCAATGGTTATCCCACCCCTTGTATCCTCCCATTCTCCCCTCCCTCCCATTTTCCCCTTATTCCCCTCCCCTATGACTGTTCCTGAGAGGGATTACCTCCCCCTGTATATGCTCATAGGGTATCAAGTCTCTTCTTGGTAACCTGCTGTCATTCTTCTGAGTGCTACCAGGTCTCCCCCTCCAGGGGACATAGTCAAATGTGAGGCACCAGAGTACGTGAGAAAGTCATATCCCACTCTCCACTCAAGTGTGGAGACTCTTCTGACCATTGACTAGATCTAGGTAGTGGTTTAAAGTTTACCGCCTGTATTGTCCTTGGCTGTTGCCTTAGTTTGAGCGGGACCCCTTGGCCCAAATCTGCCTATCATAATGTTCTACTTGTTGGTTTCTAGGACCCACTGGATCCTTCTACTTTGCTATTCTCACATGGTTCTCTCATCTAGCGTCCCAATAGGATGTCCTCCCTCTGTCCCAGTTTCCTGGTAAGTTAAGGCTTTCATGGGACATGCCCATTGGGCTAGTATGCAGATATAAGTGAGTATATACCATTTGAGTCTTTCTGCTTCTGGGTTAACTCATTCATTATGATCATCTCTAGCTCAATCCATTTATCCACAAATTTCAGGAATTCCTTGTTTTTAATAGCTGAGTAGTATTCTATAGTGTATATGTACCACAGTTTCTTTATCCATTCTTCTACTGAGGGACATTTAGGCTGTTTCCATGATCTGGCTATTATGAATAAGGCTGCTATGAACATGGTTGAGCAAATTTTCTCGTTGTATGGTGGCGCATCTTCTCGGTATATTCCAAGGAGTGGAATAGCTGGGTCTTGAGGAAGCCCTATTCCCAGTTTTCTGAGATAGCACCAGATAGATTTCCAAAGTAGCTGTACTAGTTTGCATTCCCACCAGCAATGAAGTAGTGTTCCTCTCTCTCCACATCCTAGCCAGCATGTGGTGTTGCTTGAGTTTTTGATCTTAGCCATTCTGATGGGTGTAAGATGGAATCTCAGAGTTGTTTTGATTTGCATTTCCCTGATGACTAAGGAGGTTGAGCATTTCTTTAAGTGTTTCTCAGCTATTTGATATTCTTCTATTGAGAATTCTCTGTTTAGTTCTAAGCCCCATTTCTCCATTTGGTTATTTGGTTTGGTGGTGTTTAATGTCTTGAATTCTTTATATATTTTGGATATTAGACCTTTGTCAGATGTAGGGTTGGTGAAGATCTTTTCCCAGTCTGTAGGCTGTTGCTTTGTTCTCTTGATAGTGTCTCCAGCCTTACAGAAGCTTCTCAGCCTCATGAGGTCCCATTTATTAATTGTTGACATTAAGGCCTGGGCTGTTGGTGTTCTGTTGAGGAAGTTGTCTCCTATGCCAATATGTTCCAGGCTCGTCCCCACTTTTTCTTCTAAGTGACTTAGTGTCTCTGGTTTTATGTTGAGGTCTTTAATCCACTTGGATTTGAGTTTTGTGCAAGGTGACAAATATGGGTCCAGTTGCATTTTTTTACACATAGACATCCAGTTAGACCAGCACCATTTGTTGAAGATGCTATCCTTTTTCCATTGAATGGATTTGGCTTCTTTGTCAAAAATCAAGTGACCATATGTGTGTGGATTCATATCTGGGTCTTCAATTCAATTCCACTGATCAACCAACCTGTTGCTGTGCCAGTACCATGCTGTTTTAATTACTATTGCTTTATAGTACAATTTGAGATCAGGTATGGAGATTCCTCCGGAGCACCTTTTATTGTATAAGATCGTTTTTGCTATTATGGGTTTTTTGTTTTTCCATATGAAGTTGAAAATTGAACTTTTAATGTCTTTCAAAAATTGTGTGGGTATTTTGATAGGGATTGCATTGAATCTGTAGATTGCTTTTGGTAGGATGGCCATTTTTAGTATGTTAATTCTCCCGATCCAAGAGCAAGGAAGATCCTTCCATCTTCTCATGTCATCTTCAATCTCCTTCTTCACAGTTTTGAAGTTTTTTTCAAACAAGTCCTTCACTTACTTAGTTAGAGTAACTCCTAGATATTTTATATTGCTTGTGGCTAATGTGAAGGGTATGGCTTTCCTAATTTCTTCCTCTACAAGCTTATCATTTGTGTATAGGAAGGCTACAGACTTTTTTGAGTTAATTTTGTATCCAGCCAAATTGCTGAAAGTGTTTATCAGCTGTAGGAGTTCTCTGGTGGAATTTTGAGGGTCACTTATGTACACTATCATATCATCTGCAAATAGGGATAGTTTGACTTCCTCCTTTCCCATTTGGATACTCTTGATCTCCTTTTGTTGTCTTATTGCTCTGGCTAGAACTTCGAGTACTATATTGAAGAGACATGGAGAGAGTCGGCAGCCTTGCCTTGTTCCCGATTTTAGAGGAATTTCCTTGAGTATCTCACCATTTACTTTGATTTTGGCTATTGACTATAGCCTTTATTATGTTGAAGAAAGGGCCTTGTATCCCTGATCTCTCTAAAACTTTAAACATGAATGGGTGTTGGATTTTATCAAATGCTTTTTCTGCATCTAAAGAGATGATCATGTGGTTTTTTATTTTCAGTTTGTTTATATGGTGGATTACATTGATGGATTTCTGTATATTAAACCATCCCTGCATGCCCAGAATGTAGCCTACTTGGTCATGATGAATGATATCCTTTATGTGTTCTTGTATTTGTTTTGCAGGAATTTTATTTAGTATTTTTGCATTGATGTTCATAAGAGAAATTGGTCTGAAATTCTCTTTCTTTGTTGAGTCTTTGTGAGGTTTAGGTATCAACGTGACTATGGCCTCATAGAATGAATTTGGTAATGTTCCATCCAATTCTATATTTTGGAGTAGCTTGAAGAGTATTGGTATTATCTCGCCTTTGAAGGTTTGGTAGAATTCTGCACTGAAACCATCTGGCCCTGGCCTTTTTTTTGTTTGGGAGACTATCAATGATTGCTTCTATTTCTGTAGGGGAAATGGGACTATTTAGCTTGTTTAACTGTTCTTCACTCAACTTTGGCAAGTGAAATTGATCAAGAAAATCGTCAATTTCCCTTAGATTTTCACATTTTGTGGTATATATGCCTTCAAAATAGGATCTTATGATTCTTTGTATTTCTTCAGTGTCTGTTGTTATGTCTCCATTTTCATTTCTGATTTTGTTGATTTTGAAACTGTCTCTCTGCCTTTTAGTTAGTTTGGCTAAAGGTCTGTCTATCTTGTTGATTTTCTCAAAGAACCAGTGCTTGGTTTTTGATGATTTTTTGGACTGTTTTCTTAGTTTCTAATTTGTTAATTTCAGCCCTGAGTTTGATTATTTCAAGATGTCTACTCCTTTTGGGTGTTTCTGCTTCTTTTTTTTTTCCTAGGGCTTCCAGCTGTTTTGTTAAGTTGCTTATGTGCGATGTTTCCAATTTCTTTTTAAAGGCACTTAGTGCTATGAATTTTCCTCTTAACACTGCTTTCAATGTATCCCACAAATTTGCGTATGTTGTTCCCTCATTTTCATTGAATTTCAGAAACTCCTTGATTTCTTTCTTTATTTCTTCCCTGACCCATGTGTCATTTAGCAGAGAGTTGTTTAGTTTCCACGTGCGTGTAGGCTTTTTGTTTTTTCTGTTGTTGTTGAATTGCAGCCTAAGAGCATGGTGATCTGATAGGATACAAGGTATCATTTCAATCCTCTTGTATCTGTTGAGGCCTGCTTTGTGACCTATGATGTGATCAATTTTGGAGAAGGTTCCATGGAGTGCAGAGAAGAAGGTATATTCTTTCTTTATTTACTTATTTGAAGACCTATTTCACGAGTCTTTGTTTCTTTTATTGTTTTATAGAAGGCTTCACAAGGTAAACCAGACAAAGCTAAGACTCACAATTTACACGTGGCAGAGCCTGGAGTCACTGCAATCCTCCTGCTGCAGTCACGGTAATGATGGAGTAAGAGGAATAAGCCACTGTGCCTAGACATTTGCTTTCATTTCCACTTTCTTGAGTCCAGTAAATCATTTTCTCAAATCTGTAACTCCATCCTTTCATGTTAGTGTGCTATCTTAGTAGTAAGTAAATAGGTGTGTTCGCACAACACTCCCTGAAATTCCTATCTAATAACTTCACATATAAATATCTCAAAGCCAAGTGTTATGCTTTATCACGTTTTTAGTTTTAAGGATTATCAGATGATTTTTTATTTCCTATTTTTATAGGAAGTCACTTTCAGAAGTGTCCTAATGGCATAGGCATTATGCTAGCAACATACAGAGAAGGCCTTGTGTGAAGCAAGGTAGACGTATGAATCCACTTGAGTTCCTTCAAGAAAGCAGGACAACTTGAGAATCTAGGTAACAGACACTATAATACAGAATTGGGGCTAGAAGAAATGTTAGAACTAGGGTTGCGAAGGCTAAGAAATTGTAGCTCTAACATTAGGAAAGAGACACTGAGACCCTCAACTTGAAAGGACAGAATGAGTAGCTGTCAAAATCTTAGAAATGCCTGTGAATTCTCAATAATACAAGAACCAGACACTTTGCAAGCTCACTGTGCAGCTGTGAAGTGCATAGACCTCATACACTTGCATACATCTTCTGTGAATATGTACCTATTTCTAGAGTGTAGCTATAGAGTAGACTTTTCTTGCCCTATGGATCAGACATGTGCACATCTGAATGGTAGACATTAATTCCGAAGCATGAAGAAAGAATTCTTGTCACAATGCAAGAGGTGAGCTGGGTTAGCAGCAGTGTATCCGAGTACATTATAAAGGCTGTTTGTTCAAGCAAGTCCTGTGGTTGTAAGCTTGTTTACAACGCTATTTGTGGGAATCCATAATGACAGGACACAATGAGAGACCAATGATCAACTGGGAAAAGCTAGTCAGGGGGAGGATGCAAACCAAAAATATTTCTTTATATACACATATGGCATATGAAATAGTTCTACTTTTAAATTAAGGTCAAATGTTAGGGTACAGCCAAAAGAAACAAAGATACAAAAACAAAAGCAAAAAAATCTCCTTCATACATATTTTTTTGGTAATGAGCAGAGAAAGTTAAATTACTGTTAAGAAATGGAGGAAGGGGAACTCATTTACTTCTGGCATCAAGCTTCCAGCCTGGTGCTCACAACTAAGCCATGCAACTCACAAAAACAATCTGTTACACAGTCAACCTCAGACATGAATACTCCAAGGCTATGATGAAGTGAGACAAAACAATGCTAGTTCATAATTATGCCTAAGTCTGATGCAAACAAGGTCACTGTGCCATTCGCAATTACCAAACACCATGTTTTTTATTTGAAATGATTGATTGTTTATGATTCTTTAGCCATCAGAATTATCCCAATTCTAATATCTTCCTATAGCTAAAATGTATTGAAAGAGCAGTCATAAAATTGCTGTACGTTGTCTGGCATTCGGTATAAAACAAACTCTCTCTACCATGACTGCTTGCTTATACCTTTGCCAAGTCACTCCACAGAACCCCCTCACAACCCTGTAATAGATTTTTGCTAACATGCTTTTAACTGAGACACCCCATGATTACCCATTGTGGTGGTTAATTTTATGCTTGGCTAGGAGCCTGACTGTTTGGTCTAACACCAATGTGGATATTCCTATGAAGGCATCTTTTTAGATATGATTAACATTCAAATGAGTAGACTTTGGAAATCCAGATTGGCCTCTGTGATGTGGCTGGGCCTCATCCCAAGGTATCTGTCCTCCCTACTGCACGAAGTGGTAAATTCAAAGTGATTGACAAATCTGCCTGTAGTCTCTAATTGAGGGTCACAGCCACTACTCTTTCTGGGTTTTCTCAAGTTATCACAAAGATGTGGAGGATAATTTGCCTCCCTGTGTTAACAAAAGAAACTAATAATCTGGGAAAATCTTTGCTATTAGCTTTTCTCTCTTTTTTAATTAAACATTTTTTAAATTTTTACAGATACTTTTATATTATCATACATATATATACAATCAACTACCTATAGCAAGAAAAACCATGATACAATCAGGAATTATATACATGTTATATTCTTAGTGTTTTGGCTATTTGTATTTGACATGGTTTTTAATTGACTTCTCCATAAGAAGATTGTTGAGCTTTTGAATAATTATCTCTAACATTCAGATGCTTTTGTAATCATGAACTCTTTAAAATTAAAATGAATTAAAAGCTGTATTGCTTGAAAGAGCATTGTATGCCAAGTCTTCATTATATTATTTCAGACTGTACACATTAAGGAACTTGATATTGTCAAGCCTAATGAAAATACTGCTGAGCAGATTAACTGCCCAACATGACGTATGAAGCAGATTTCTCATCATGATTCTCACATTTGTCTGTCAAAGCATCATCAGCATTACTGGAATAATACATTTTGCTGAATTTCATTCAATGTATTTCCTCTGTCCTCTGTACATTTTTACTTGTACTTCCTGAACACATAATTTGGACAATTTGTAACTTTCCACTCTTTCACAGGACATTTAAAAAAATTTGAGAGCATTGAGGGCTATTACTTGTGCTGAATGTCAATTCTAATGGGAAATTGGTGTATTTATTCGCAACCAGGAAACTATTAGGGAAATTCCGTTTCAAGAACTTTCGTTTAGTCATGTGTTAGTGACCAGTAAGTGATGAAGTCACTCTTTACGTAGCCATGAGAAATAACAACAAATTGCTTCCACAGGATGGATGGCTCACTACCATTCACAGCACCCTGGGTTGTTATCAGCTCTGACAAAGAATCAGCATCCAAGAAGAGCTACATTTGCTTGACAACCTTCCAAGAAAAATCCAGGTGCTACAGGAAGTGATGTCATGATACAGTAGGTGCTGACCAGACCTCTGGGTCAGGTACGGACCAATTACCAGGAGGCAAGGAAGCACACAAACACTGCTGTGTGACAGCTTGTCACCAAACCCAGCCCTCTGGGGTGCACAATTTCTTATACTTAAGTGAAACAGTTTTGTGTACTACTGATTTATTATGTCTCCTGGGCAAATTTTGATATATCTTGCATCTTGTTTGCTCTCTTCATATTTAGAAAGAGTTATAAGACTTGACAAATTAAAGTTTAGCCTTGAATGCTCGTAATGGTCTCAGAGGATACTGAGGAATCAATGAATGGAGTCTTAATTATGTAGCTGAAAGGATCTCACTTGTGTGAATTGGGACTTGGCCCATGTTTTCTCACATTTCACTCAACTACCTTGGCCCTGCTGTCTCTTGTCTATTATATTTCACATGTGTTTTCTACTATGACCATAACAACTTATTTATTTTCAATTCCAAATGGGTTCCATTATATGCACTTAACAAATAAGTAGCGCAGTTGTTAGTTTTACAACATGAAGGACTGTATGGGGCTTATTTTTCTGCTTGGCTTCTTGCAATTGACCAACCCAGACTATTCTTGCCTTAGAGTTTTGATGAAATTCCAGTGTCTAAAAGCATCACCAATAACTGCCAATCTCATTCTCTCATTTCATCTGATAAAAAGGATTTTTGCATTTATTTAATGACCTCATTTGGTAATCATTTGATTTTCTTCTTTAAATGAAAATGTATCCAAATACTTTACTAGTCTTGATACTTCTATTGAACTCCAAATGGGTTTAAAAGAAAATGTATAATTATGAATGTCTTAATATAGTATTATATGTGTAAGTTAATACGATATCACAAGCAATAGAATAGACAAGAAAACAATGTTACTAGCTTCTGCTACCTGAAAAAAAAATGCAAAAGCTGTTTTGAGTGTCATTTTAATTAAAGAGATATGCATACGCAGCTGAGATTAAAATTCAGTGCAATCATTGTGCATAAAAGATGCCACAGAAAAGGGCAACAATAATGGAATTTCTCAATGTTAAATGGCACCGACTTTATGTTCTGGTAAGATGAAAGTAAATAAACACAGACTAAACAACAGGTTACAATTCATTGATCCAATATTGCAGCTAGTCTGATTGATCCACACGATGATCTATTAAGGCTTACAGTCAAAAGGTTGGATACTTTCCACAATTTCTTATAAATTACCCTGCCTTCAAGTGCTTTGCCACTTAGGGACTTGTTTCAACTCTAACTCAGCTTATACATATTTCCAAATCCATGGTGATGGTCTATCTGGATGTGATCTTTGCGGAAAAAAATGTATGAAATTGTAAATAGTTATATTAAGAGAATAAAGACAATGATATCTTCTCTCAATTATATCTTTGTCCTAACATATTATATAAGTACACAAAATTATGTATCTAGATACAACATGAAACAATAACTAACCCCTGTAGAGAAACATTGAGGAATAAACACAGGGCTAAGGAAAAGGAGGAAAGGAAGGTATGTGTTTAATATACAATATACGTGTACAAGGGTCTGGAGAGATGGCTTACCAGTTAAGAGCACTGACTGCTCTTCCAGAGGCCCTGAGTTCAACTTCCAGCAACCACAAAGTGGTTCACAAACATCTATAATGTGGTCTGATGAGCACTGTATCCAGAATAAATAAATCTTTAAAAAACAAGTGTACAAAAACATTAAATAATTTAAGAACAAGAACACAATGATTTAGGGGATTTAGAAAATTCACTTTTAAAGAAGTATTTATTTTTATCTTATGTGTCTAAGTGTTTTGTCTGCATGTTTTTATATGCAGCATATAATACCTGATGGTAGACGAGGCTAGATATGGGCATAGGATCCCCTGGAACTGGCAATTCAGAGGGTAAAGGGGATCCTGGAGACCTGGGCTCTAGGGAAGAACTGAAAGTCCATTAGCTCAGTTAAAAGAATGTAAATTAGTACTGAATTTGTGAGGATACATAAACAATGATCAAACAGAAAATATGCAACAGCATCAAAACAATATTGACTAGTATACTGGTTATTTTAAATGGCTGTTTCCTATATAGCTATGTCGTTCGACAGACTATTTGACAGCAGTAATTTTGGCATACTTTGTTCAGCCATATTTCTGAAAATAAACTATATACATCAGCTTCAGAACTAGCAAAAGGTATTGATTTTTCACATCTAATTACTTAAACATGCCTTGCATGTCAGTGAAGAGAAGTCACAAAGCTCATTATTAATATTACTTAAAACAGACACGAGACTTAAAATTGCCACCGATAACAAAAATTGTTCCTAGGTAATTTTGTTGATAAGAGTTAAATATAGAAATTGTAATGAAAAAATTATTTTATATGTATATACAAATGTATTTTTCTGAATGCTATGTCTAACTACATTTGGACCATGCCTAGATTTTTATTTCATTTCATAGAATTATTAATTACCTGAATTATAAATATGAGAGTGGGGTATGACTTTCACATGTACTCTGGTGCCTCATATTTGACCACGACCCCTGGATTGGGGAGACCTGGTGGCACTCAGAGGAAGGATAGCAGGCTACCAAGAAGAGACTTGAAACCCTATGAGCATATAAAGGGGGAGGAGGTCCCCCTCAGTCACAGTCATAGGGGAGGGGAGTAAGGGGAAAATGTTGGGAAGGAAGAATGGGAGGATACAAGGGATGGGATAATCATTGAGTTGCAATATGAATAAATTAATAAAAATTTCAAAAAAAGAACAGTAAAAATATAAATATTTTATGTGATAGAAATTTTACATAATTAGAACTACAGTGTAAAAACATTTCCTTTCATTAATTTGTTGATAATTAGCATTGGTTCTTAAAGTTGTACTACTTGCCAGAGCTGATGGGAATCTGGGATATCTTATAAAATTCTGCCTTTAGCAGATCGTGAACTACAATGTGCAATATTTTATTTTCTCTCGATGAGAGGTAGTAAATCCATTAAAAGGCATGAAGAATGCATTTGGAATTCTGTTTTTCCATGCCAAACCCTACTGCCAACCAGCCCAATGTTTTTGGGTGACAAAGCTCCACATAGAATAAAATCTAAGCCCATATTTGGCAGTGGTCTGCTGAGCAGAAAGTTCGATTGCTTTATATTTGATAAAAATGTCAGAGTTGAGAGGTTTTTTTTTTCTCATGAAAACTTTTTATTCTAAAACATGTCATGCCCACTGAAATACAGTGTTTCTAATAGACATTTTTGGTTGCTCGGAAATATCACAGTTTCAATAAATCGGAATTCTTTATTTCTAGAATCATTTTCAGTAAAGTGATGCATAGTGTCATTTAAGCATTAAGCTATCTTTATCTCTCTGGAAAGACTTTACACATTATTAAGTGGTTAAATCATTTGTCACATTTTTGAAAGGAATTATTTTTACTTGATCTTAGAGGATGATATTGGCATGGGATCTGTTTATACCTTTGAGGAACACAAAGGAACTGTAGACACACAAGTTGTATGATGCTCAGAATGATGATTAGGCCAAGATGCCATTGTAGAAAACAAGACTAAGTGCAAATACCTATACATTCTCAACATAAAATCCATGGATAATAAACTGTAGTTGGAAGATCTTTGATCCTTATATATCGCCAGTGGAGAAACTACAAATCATATAGTGACTTGTAGGTGCTGAGTGAAGTGGATTAAGCTCAAAGGGGCCCTAACAACCCTTAGGCCACGAATCTAGGTTTCATTAGACAATACTTTTATTACACTTGACCATTTCTCATAGAATTAAACTCAGGTTTATCATAAAAAAAATTTTAAAAGGTCAGTCAAGCAATCAGCCAAAAAAAAAACTACAAAGCCATCATTAATATATTCTAAAATGCTGAATACAAAGGACTGAAAAGAAAACAGTCAACTCACATTATCCTCTGGGGTTTTCCTATTGCTCTGATTTACATGAATGATCCTCCAAGTTTATGTTTCCACTCTTAAAACTATTGCTCACTCTCCGGCAAAACAAAAATCCTCTCTTTCCTCAATTTTCTGATTATGTGCATTGAACAAGATCATCATTGTTAAGGCCGTGAGACTATTCCACCATCTTCACGGAATGGCTAACCACTGAACTTGAACGGCTCCACTCTTCCTTTATGCACAAGCTGATGCTCTCAGAGAGTCTGTCAATTACCATTTCCAAAGGTACCCGCACGGCACTCACTCACCAACCCCTTCCCCTGCTCACCTGTTCCTCTCATTCCAGTCTTCAGACCTCTTTATTCTTTATTCAACAAAACATTTATCTTTCATCTAGAATGTTTCTGAATTTCTTGAACATTTCTGGTTTGCACTTATCCTCAAACATGTTGCATGCTAATCAGCATTATTTTACTATCCCAAATTTAATTAGCCCTTAAAAAAAAAAAACTATCAGACTGAGGATCTGTAGAAATTCTTCTGGTGTTAAGAGTTCTTGCTGTTGTTGGAAAGAGCCAGAGTTCTATCCTTGGCATCCACATTGTTTGGGGTGCTTATAAACATTTATCATTGTATAACTGCTAAATGATTTTACAGTTTAAATAAAACAAATTTTAGAAAAACATTTGCATTCACTTTTGTCATTTATTTGAACAAGCCTCTGCTTATCCATTTTAGATAACTTTTAGAATAAAGGCTTTGGCATCTATAAAAGTTGCTTTATTGTCAGATAGTGAAATTACCATTTGTTTGCCAAGTGTTTAATACTCTTCAGTATGTCAATGCAAAATTAACAACAAGCTTACAAATATTTAAAATTTAAAGTACTAAAATGTAAGACCACCAGCTTTGAAAAATATATCCAACAGATATTCTATCATTCTACCAATTATATTCAGTTGAGTACAGTAAGAAAATGGGAGCCGTAATCTATTGTTATGCATGGGAGAGGAGATTTTGAAATCTAGAGTATGGGGACACAGAGAAAGGAATATTGTAGTGATAGATGAATAAATTATTTTACCAAGACAGTGTATGAGGGATTAATTTACTAGCATGGCCATATTGACCACTTCCTGTGAATATTGAAAATTCAGTTTTAAAAATGGTCAATATTTTTATAGCATACACATTATACCCAGAAAATATTTATAGTACAGGGATTAGTATAGTTTATATAGAAATATTGAATCTATAAACATTAAATCCAAATACATTCTCTAATATATGAATCATTTTAATTACTATGGTCAAATTTATGAAAAAAGTCTCATATGTTTCTCATAAATGGAAGCCTAAAATATTAGAACATAAAGAACTTACTAGGCAAGACTTGGATATTTCAATATTTCTAGGACTTCATAGCTATTTATGTTCTTTTTTTATTTTTTTTCTCAGAAAAAACTTAAGGTCTTAAGGCCCAGGAGAACTTTATTTTCTTTACTATCTGTCTGACTTCTTGCTGTTGTCATACATCTTTTTATCTCTTTTCCTGCTTGTTGTTACCCATCTTTCTCTTTTGTTTGATGTTCGCATCTTTCTGTCTCTCTTGCTGTTTGCATCTCACTATAGCTTACTGTCTTGCTTGCCCTTCTAATTGGTCCAACCCCATTATTTTATTAAAATGAAGTTCAATTTTTTTCATTACGAAATACATCATGATTTTTCTCATCTTTTACAATAAATAGAACAGTCTAACAAGGAAAAGCAAAAATTTCTGTATAACCTACAATACAGCATACAACAAAAACCAATCAATTTCCAAACAGTGGTCAGTATAATGCTGATTATTACTTCTTAAGCAATACTCAGGAAAGTTTAATCGAAAATATCTCAGGGCTAAAAGCAATTGTGTTTATAAGATTGCCATTGCAACATAGCTTGAGATAAATGTTCTCTAATAGTACAAACAAACAAACAAACAAACAAAAACAAAACTTGACTTACTCCCAGGTGTGCTATCCAATACCTCGTGAAACTGAAAAGCTTCTGGAAGGCAAAGGATACCCTCAACAGAACAAAATGACAACCTTCAGTCTAGTAAAAGATCTTCACCAACCCTCCTTCTGACAAGGACTAATATCCAAAATATATAAAGAACTCAAGAAATTAAACTCCACCAAATCAAATAATCCAATTAAAAATGGGGTACGAGCTAAACAGAGTGTCACAGAGGATAAGTCGTAGAGGCTTTCCTTGACAGAGTTCCAAAGACCTCTGCATCATCTCCACTGTCCTTAAATATTATGTATAGTTCAGGTGTACCTTTCTCTAGAACTCTGTTTTTTCTTCTAAAACTATCCATTTTTTATTTATTGCTCAGCCCTATGGGAAATTCATACAGTGAAAACTTTTTCCCACAGAGACTATTGAAAGAGGGCACCTGGGGCAAAGCCTTGAGACAATGATAGTTTTTGCTGACTGTGAGTACCCAAGCAAAAACTGCATGAAAGAAAGTTAAGGCCTTGACATAACAGTAATTGGCTAGCTACTGTTACCTGTAGAAAAGTTTCTTTAGAATGTGCTTTGAGAACAATAAAAGGCAGGGTTGGAATGTAATGCTTTACAGATACTTTACAATAAAGGACCCCTTGGTAGTTAACCTAGGCTTGGATATTTATGTGCTTTTGTTTTGCTCCCCTCCCTTCCCTTCCCCTCCTCTCTACCCTCCCCGACCCCTCTCTCTTTCCCTCCTTCCCTCCCTTCTTCTTCTTCTTCTTCTTCTTCTTCTTCTTCTTCTTCTTCTTCTTCTTCTTCTTCTTCTTCTTCTTCTTCTCCTTCTTCTTCTTCTTCTTCCTTCTTCTTCCTTCTTCTTCCTTCTTCTTCTTCTTCTTCTTCT
>OU015744.1:120717986-120747392 GCA_907169655.1 Acomys percivali | reverse complement strand
AGACAGAGGGACGAAAGGACAGATAGACAGACAGACAGAGACAGACTGACAGAGAATGTTTAGCCCCCACTTATTCTTTGTAGTTCCTGTGAATCACATGCTACATGCCCTCCTATGGAATCCTGATTCTGCCCCAAGTAAAGCTTCTTCCAATTTGACCTTTTAATCTTTTAGGGCTAGTTCAAGTATTTATAACAACTTCTCATTTTGCTAACTTAAACTGATTCTACTGACTTTAGGCAAAGTAGCAGGATGCATACAGTGTGAGTGTCAAGTAGATTGAACTTGAAGACTCCAAAGAAAAAATCAGAAGCTCTGGTAACACACATTGGTTCCTAAACATCTGTAAATGTGAGAGGACTGTAGATCTTCCTGAGGAAATTCATATATGCCCAAGCATGACCATAGCCTGACCGTAGCATGACCATACTGAATGCAATCTCTGGCAGTACGTGAATTCCATGAATCCCTTCCCTACAATTCCTAGGTGTCAGTGAAGCATACTTAAGAACAGTTGTCCAAATATACAATCCTTGCCAGAATGTAGTATAACATAAAAGGCAGGGTTCATATTTTCTTTGGTCCTGACATCCCCTTCAAAGAGTAGGGACAGCATTTGACCTCAGAGAGAATAGTGTTAGAAGGACACTTAAAGTCAGATGAGAAGAGCTTAAAAGAGAACTTATAGTAAGTTAGTTTCATCTTTTACTCAGGGAATACCTTAATATTTAAAATATTAAAATAATTAAGTGTTTTAATATTTAATATTTATCATACTGTCTTTTACACTGTTAATATATTTAATGCAAAGGTATCCAAATCCAGTAAGATTAAGTCATTGCTTCAACAGGAAATGTTGAATTTACCTTAGGAATATGTAAAATATATTATCTATTTGAAGAGATCGTTCTACAAATGTTCTGATGTTCTCTGAACTGAGGAATTAAATGTAAATTTAATTTGATGTTAATATAAATTTCAAAGAAAAGAAATAGGAAAGGAGAGAAAAGTTTGCTGCTGGTTTATCTAAGAACTGTGTTATGTCCCCAAATCTGATGTTTGGTGAGCATTAATCCTGCATTAGACTAACTTCTGATGTATTGATATGATGATATAATTATGTAATTCTGAGATAATACATGCTCCAGCAAAGTATGTGGTGATATTGTATATTATGATGAAAATGAGGAGGATTGGGAGAAATTGGAAAATCTTCACAGGGGGAGAAGAGAAAGGAAAATTATCATGACAAAGTTGAGATAGCAGTTATGTCTAAGTGTTTGGGTACAGAGAGACACTTTCTCCATCAGTCTGTAGCTGTAGAAAAGTCCAAGTTGATAGTATTCAAATTTTATTCTTCAGTATATTTACAAAAATGTCTTTGGGTGAAAAATTTAAAAATCCACATTGTCTTGCAGTTATGTTTATTTTGTTAAATGTCAGATACATTTAACATTTATATAAGTATATATACAAATAAAATATGTATTTAATGTCTCATATTTAGTTTTTCACATATGCAAATTAAATAAATTATACTTGGTCACTTTTGCGGTAGGGCTAGGTATCACTGCATGTTTAAAATGCATCACATTTTTTGACAATCATGAAAGTTGTCAATGTTGTAATTCTATCACATATTTAAAGTAAATATGTAAAACGCACTTCATTAGACATGCCACATATGCAGCCAATGGAAAAGAAAGATTGTTTCCGTATGGTGGCTTTGCATTCTGACTACTTTCAAAAAGATAACTCAAACCTACTAGATTAGGATCATTTTACAGCCTGGATAGTAGCATTTGGATTGAGAACAGACAAACAAACCTGCTTATTAAAGTGACTATGTTACAGCCACTGTAAGTTGTACAAGGGATCCTGGGTCTTTAAAGCCAACATTCTGTGTGCTGAGATGATCAATGCTCAATGCTCAGGGCCATTATCTGCCCTGCGCTTAAAGCAAGAGGTGCCTGCCTGTCCTCCACAAGACAGATGTGGCTCATCAAGACACTGATCTGCAGCTCATCAGAAGACTTCTAACATTCTTTTTATAGTTAAACCAAACTCTTTTCCAGAGATTTGTGATGTTGCAACCCCCGGATCCTGCCCCAGACTCTGGGAAAAAGTTGTAAAGATTTCATTTCTTTCTTTACCTGTTTGAATTGAAAACAATAAACAAGTGTAAAAAGTCTGTTACTATTTTACATATAAAAATCAGTACTTTGATCTCAAAGAAATTCCAGTCAAGATACTCAGAACTAAACCATGGTTCAAAGCATAATCTCTTATTTAGAGTAGACTCAGACTGAATCCTAGGTCTTACAGGCAGCCTAGGAACATGAAAAAGAAGATATTTAATACCTAGACAGTAAGCAGGCATTCTTTAATTTAAAAGCTCTACTCTAAGATGTTTTTTTCTTATGTATGAGGAAAGCCCCTATTATTTTTGCAATAAATTTTATTCTTTATTTCACAAAGCCCCCCATTTGCATTGTACTGTCTTTAATCATGGCATGGCTTCAGTTTTAGTCTGTGATTTCAGGAAATTGCACAAGTAATTGTCATCACAGACACAGCTTAATTTCTACTGTAGTGATGATATAACAATTTGCCTAAGGCCAAACTGAAATAGAAAAGACTTTTACAAAATGATGGGTGGTTTCTTCCCCTGCTTGATAATTCACTATGTTAATAGCAGGGGAGGCTAAAAAATAGCAATGTAGTTTAAGCTCCATATTAAAACTTTAATGCAATTGATTTCATAATCAACATTATTATGATCTAGACATTACAGTGTTCCTTATAGCATAAATTTTAGTTTTTAAAGAAAAAAATAATATATACACACAAAAAGGAAAAACAGTATCTAAAACCAAGAAAATAAAAGCCTTCAAATGCTTGTATTTGACATTAGCCACCGGTGGAGGTCATGGAGGCCTGGTTCAAGTACTGTGATGCTGCTGGCTACAGCATCTTAATGAATTTATATTATGTTTATTCTCTGGGAGAATCTCTCTACTGAGAGATATGATATTAGATTAAAAGGAAATGTCTCTAAAGTCTTAGTCTAATACTTGGGATCTATTAGGAATGCCATAAGTGACAGTAAATATATATGCTGTAAGAACTATATCATTATATTTGTGGTTGCATGTGTGTGTGTGTGTGTGTGTGTGTGCATGTGTGTGTGTGTGTATGTGTGTGTGTCTTTAAATGTGTGCTTTCTATGTGTATTATCTGGGTACTGGGAAGACAACCAGGGCCAGGTGCATGCTATATAAACTGGTGAGTGATCTTTGAGAGATGTTTATATATTTGGGAGAATTTAACTCCTTGTGTCTAATAACATTTGAAATGAGTGACATCAGAGACAAAATTTTTAGAAAGAAATATTATGTGTAATCAACAAACTAATATATCTTAATCTTAATAAGAAAATTATGCTCTTTGAATGGAAACTAATTCTGGTTTTTATCGTAGTCCAGTTGTTTCTTTTTAGTTTGATGCCTTAACTCCTAGATTTCATTTCTCTGCACACATTTGACACCTTATTAATGCTTATTAATTTATTTTAAACAAAGTTGTAGTTACTAAATTAAAAACAAGCAGCAGTAGAAAGCAATGATTAATACAGCTTCACATTTGTCAGAAAGTGGAAAACACAGAGAAAATATACAGAAAAGTAAATTGCTGAGAGCACTCACAAAAAGTGATATCCACTAAAGGCCTCCAGAAACATGAAGACTTGCAGGCTTCAAAAGGAGTTCGGAAGGTAATTTATTTTTACCCCCCTGCCTTACAGTACAATGTTCTCTAAACAAATTCAGTCACTTGGCAATCTACTTTGCTTTGAAAATGTTCTAAGCAGAACAATCCTGCCATCTCTCTGGGTAATCAGTTATAACTTATGGTCGGTTTTAATCCATCAGTTAATTATATGTCTACAAGACTGTGCAATCAACTTTCCATTCTGTACCGAAATACCAACGAGGCTTAACTTAAAGGGGTAAAGAAACGTTTGGCTTCTTATTTTTCAGTCCAGGGTCAAGAGCTAATTTGATAATAAAGTAGAATAACTCAATGGGAGTTCTTGGTGGAGAATAGTCGGTTGCTTGTGATGACCAGGAAGCAGGATGATCAGGAACTGACAAATGTGATAGAAGTAATTAAGGGAGAGGCTGGAGGGGTACATCAGCCTTTAAGAGAATTTGCTTTTCTCATAGAAAACCATGTTTTGGTTCCCAGCACCCATGTGGCAGCTCACAGCTACTGGTCACTCCAGTCCAGAGTAGTCTGATGCCTTCTTCTGGTCTCTGCAGGCACTTGCATGCATATGGAGCACACATATAAACTGAAGCCCACCCAAATTCTCCTAATATAAAGTAAATCTTTTTTATTAATTTTTTATTAATTTATTCTTGTTACATCTCTATGGTTATCCCATCCCTTGTATCCTCCCATTCTTCCCTCCCTCCCATTTTCCCCTTATTCCCCTCCCCTATGACTGTTCCTCAGAGGGATTACCTCCCCCTGCATATGCTCATAGGGTATCAAGTCTCTTCTTGGTAACCTGCTGTCCTTCCTCTGAGTGCCACTAGGTCTCCCCCTCCAGGGGACCTGGTCAAATGTTAGGCACCAGAGTACGTGTGAAAGTCGTACCCCACTCTCCACTCAACTCTGGAGAAAGAAACAAAGAAACAATAACGACAACAAAATGGCTCCATTGGAAACTATTGTTGAGCATATCAAGGCCATTTCATATAAAAATTTAGGGTCTAAGCAAGATATGGTTGGAACAAATGGAGAAGTGACTGGTATCAGGTAAAAGGAAGAGAATTAATGTGATCCTATAGGTTAGATGTTAGTAAAAGTTGCAGAGCTGGGATCTCATTCAAATGAAGGAAGGGGCTGCAGGAAGAAGCAGAAACTGGAGGGGGGCATGACTCCAAGGAGAGTTGGGAAATGTCTTTGATAAAAGGAGCAGTATTTCCTCATCAATATTAGATTCTCAGCTGAAAACCAGACCAAACCACTCTTCTCTCAAAGAGAAGTCACTAGAAACCATGCACATGTCCTGTGCCTGCTGAGAATCTGATCAGGTTGGTGACCACGGTGTATGTTGTTGCTAATATTACGTCATTTAGGTTTTACCACCTGTGCTCTGATATCAGAGAGAAAGCAATTGTTTTTATTGACTCTTTCAGGAATTGTGAGTTTTTCATTTACTTGATTAGATATTTGCCCACAATAAATAAAGCACCATAGGAAAAAAGAATCTAGCAAAAAAATCTACAGAAAGGAGTAAGTGGAGATGTCAAATAGTTGCAAGAACGTGTTAGGTAGAAAATTACTTGCGGGGCAGAAGTTGAAATCTCAGTGATGGGATTTATGTGTAATTGGGCCCTTTTTTTTTAAATTTTATTTTTAATTAATTTATTTTTGTTACATCTCTATGGTTATCCCATCCCTTGTATCCTCCCATTCTCCCCTCCCTCCCATTTTCCCCTTATTCCCCTCCCCTATGACTGTTCCTCAGAGGGATTACCTCCCTCTGTGTATGCTCATAGGGTATCAAGTCTCTTCTCAGTGACCTGCTGTCCTTCCTCTGAGTGCCACTAGGTCTCCCCCGCCAGGGGACATAGTCAGATGTGAGGCACCAGAGTACTTGAGAAAGTCAAATCCCTCTCTCCACTCAAGTGTGGAGACTGTCTTGTCCATGGGCTAGATCAGGGTAGGGGTTTAAATTTTTCCGCCTTTATTGTCCTTGGCTAGGGCCTTAGTTTGAGTGGGACCCCATGACCCAAATCTGCCTATCATAATGTTCTACTTGTAGGTTTCTAGAACCCACTGGATCCTTCTACATTGCTATTCACCCATTGTTCTCTCATCTAGAGTCCCAATAGGATGTCCTCCCCTCGGTCCCAGTTTCCTGGTAAGGGAAGTAATTGGGCCCTTGTTCAGCAAGGGCTTGTAGCTTGTCACTAGACATTCTCTCAGCACAGACAAATGACCGAAAGATTCCACAATGTGAATCCATTCACATTATGATTGTTCTTAAAATTAAGGATCCACTAAAGTCCCTAAGCATTTAGTATTCCAAAGCTTTACTTTCCAAATACAAGTTTCTAGAAGGCAAATCCAAAGGAATCAACACCAAACATTAGTGATTTCCAACTTAATATCATTTCACAATTTCAATATTAACAGTATGGTAGTTTAATCAATTTATTTATTTTTCTTGAAAAAATATTTTTAAAGGTACTAGGTGATATTTAAAGAAGGGTATTTTACAAATTGTCTCTAGAACATAGCTCAGACCTTAACTCTTTAAATATTAATTAAAATTTAAATGTTTTAGAGTACTTTAATGGAAATATATTTTCATTTAATCAAATTAAAGTTAAATTGTTTGTGACTAGATAAATTGATCCTTTTAATCATTAATATTACTCATCCCTTATACCTGATTTATAAAACAAATGGATATAACTTCTACAGAGGCAAATATATTGAGATATGCAGACATTTTAAAACATGATTTTCTTTTACATTTTTAATATTTAAGATTGTAACATAATTACATTTATCCATGCCTTTCTTCACTTTATATCCTCCAATATACCATATTCTCCACCCTACTCTTCTTCAAATTCATGACCTTTTTCTTCATAAGTTGTTCTGGTATACATATGTGTATATTTATATACATATATTTTCTTAATTATAATCTTCTCAGTCCTAACCCTAATGTTACTTGTATGTATGTGTAATGAACTGGAACACACCTAAACACACTTTTATATCAGAAAGAACATTAACAAGAAATATGAGCCTACGCTTCTGTATCTTTATAAAACTTTTTGTGTCAGTGACATAAAAGTTTTTAAACGCACACAAGAAAAGACAGGTTGCAGACATGTACATTTTTAATATGATAAGCTAACTTTATTGATAATCCTATATGACTATATCAAATATCATCAAGCAAGTTGCATGATGTTGATTAGTGTAGGGAGGATAAAAAGGCTTTCTTAGAGGATTCTTTTTCTTACTTTTTATAATTTATCATACATAGTATGTTTCATTTTGGTCTTTTGATTACATGTGTCATTATACTTTGCTCTCACCCATGCCCTGGGCTCCCTTCCAGTTAGTTTCCTTCCTCCATCTAAACAGTTCCATCTTCTGCCTTCATATCTTGAGTATTCTAATATTCTCTCTTTCCCATGATTCTCTCAAAATATCTTCTTCCTTTTTCATGATCCTCCTTTTAGGTCTCTCTCTCTCTCTCTCTCTCTCTCTCTCTCTCTCTCTCTCTCTCTCACACACACACACACACACACACACACAATTTCAATCTATTCCCTGCATATGAGAGAAAACATACAATATTTGTAGCTTTAAATTTGATTATCTTTCTAACATAATGGTTTTCAGTTCTGTAATTCTTTATTCAAATGTCATCATTTCGATTTTTATCATGACTCAATGAAATTCCATTAGCACATTTTCTTCCTCCATTCACGTATTGATGCACATCTAGCCTAGTTGCCTTACCTAAGTATTGTGCATAAGTCAGCAATAAAGATGGATGGTCAAATATCCCTATGATATGGTCACTTAGAGTATTCATCAGCTATAGCTGGGTCATCTGAGGTTCTAATTTTGATAGTCTGAGAAACCTCTGTACTTATTTTCACATTGTCTTTGCCATCTGTCATTCTAAAAGGCACTGTAGAAATGAAATACATACACTCTGCTTTTTTATTGTGAGGCTGTCATCACGTATTTACTGCCATTCCTTCCCCATCAGGATGTACTAGGTGCCCTCTGGAAATATAAGAGAAAATAAGCTCCTTTTTCTTATAAGTTGCTTTTGCTTGTCTTATTTCATTACACAAAGCAAAAGTAAGTAATACAGAAATTGGTATCAGAGTAGGATTATTAATGTGATAAAAGCTGATACTATTTTTTCTTATTTGAGAAAAGTGGAAGTTTTTGGAACTTTGTACTAGAAAAGAAACTGAATATTGTGGGCAGAAATTAATGAGTGGTTTTATGGGAACTTAGAAGACTGAAGTGCAGATGTTAAAGGAGGGGGTGGTGATCTCCATCAACAAATTGCCTAAACACTATTCATTTGATATGTTAGTAAATAATTTGTCAGTGCTCTTCTCTTGTCTGGAGAATTTGAAAAAGGATAAATTAAACAAATCAATGAGTGAATTTCTTCAGCCAAGAAAAAAATATAACATTAAATCTGTGGCATGGTCAATCTTTATTATTCTTACACAGAAGCTACAATTTAAAATAGCAATAGGAGAAAGTCAAATCCCTCTCTCCACTCAAGTGTGGAGACTGTCCTGTCCATGGGCTAGATCTGGGTAGGGGTTTAAATTTTACCACCTGTATTGTCCTTGGCTAGTGTCTTAGTTTGAGCGGGACCCCTTGACCCAAATCTGCCTATCATAATGTTCTACTTGTAGGTTTCTAGGACCCACTGGATCCTTCTACATTGCTATTCTCCCATTGTTCTCTCATCTAGAGTCCCAATAGGATGTCCTCCCCTCTGTCCCTAGTGGCACTCAGAGGAAGGACAGCAGGTCACCGAGAAGAGACTTGATACCCTATGAGCATATACAGAGGGAGGTAATCCCTCTGAGGAACAGTCATATGGGAGGGGAATAAGGGGAAAATGGGAGGGAGGGGAGAATAGGAGGATACAATGGATGGGATAACCATAGAGATGTAACAAAAATAAATTAATAAAAAATATATATAAATAAATAAATAAAATAAAATAAAATAGCAATAGTAGAGCAGAAAAAAAGAAAAAGTGAGCAGTTTGGAGAGGAAACAAACATTAAACAGCTTAGTGCTGCAACTGAGGTATTCAGAATGAAAGCACAGTTGTTAAAGGGAATAGCCTCTGCTGTGCAATGGAACAAGAGAAAGGATGTCCTAAAGACAAGACTTCACACAGCTACGCCTGGTGCTTGGGAAAACGGGAAGCCTAAAGGTCTACTTCTCCCATAGAGCAAATGCTGGAAAGGTTTTCACTACTTTCAGTAAACAGAAACTCCTGTCACAGTGATCCCAGGGCAAAAGACTCCTTTCTGAGCTGGTAGCAAAACATGATAGTGTTTTCTGTTTGGTACTTGTTTTGGAGGCAGGAAAGATGCAGACAATGCTTGTGAGTGTTATTGTTCAGTGCTATCTAAGACCTGCTGAAATCAGGCAGTATGTGGCACTGTCAGAATTCCTGAAACTTTTCCTTGCAAGGCCATTTTGTGAAGCTGTGAAGGTAAAGGCTCCTACTATTGAAATGTCAAGATGTTGAAGATTCCAGAGCCACAGAATATCTGTCAGGGAAGACTGAACACAGGTAAAAGAATCAATTAGGGTAAGGGGGTCAAGAGTTTGAGCAGGCATCAAAGGATACCTAAGCCAGTGGTTGGTAACCTTCCTAATACTGCAGTGCTTTAATACAAATACTCATGGTATTCTGATCTCCGGCCATAAAGTTACTTTTGTTTTTGCTTCATAACAATAATCTTGCTACTGTGATGAATAGTGCTGTGTTTGCTATGCACAATATGCAACATATAACCCTTAGGAAGAGGTCTTTATACCCCTAGGGGTTGCAACCACTGATAACCGGTGGCTAAGTGCTCTAAACCAACACTCTGATACTGGACCTGCAGTGCTAGTGGGTCTTTTGTTTTTGTTTTTGTATTTTATTGTTGCTGTTGCTGTTTTATTTTGTTTGTTTCTGGGGTTTTCTGTTTCTTTTTTTGGGGGGGCGTGGGTATGATCTGCTTGGTTTCAGTCTTATTCTGATCTAATATTTATTTTTTTGTTCTATATATCTATACACATTTAAAATTGGAATGCAAACTCAGAACTATTATATATTGGAAAGATGTCATTAGGGTTTTTTTGTTTGTTTGTTTGGTTGGTTTTCATTTTATTTCCTAAGTGCTAAAAGCTCAGATATTTCTTTGAGTCTCAGAACAAACTGAAATTTTGGACAGAGTTAGGACTATTACCAGTTATATGGACTTTTCAAGTTTTTTAAATGTATTTTTTATTATAAGATGGTTACGAGCCTATGAAAAATGGGGAAGAGTGATGTATTTTTCATTCAAAAATGTTCCCTAAACACTTATGTGTTTAACCCTTGCTTCCATGATGGTGGCACTCTTTAGGAAGGATATGGAAAACTTAGGACAGGAGGTCTTTCTTGTGTAATATATCATTGGGGGGTTCTGGCTCATTTAGCTTTTTGCATGTGGATGAAATGTGACAATTCTAACTGTGCTACTTAAATGCCAGACCAGCCTCATACTTTGGCAGGAATGCCTTCCCTAACAGGGTAAAATATACCCCTTGTGGAACTGCAAGCTAAACAAAGCTCTTTCTTTTCTAATTTGTTTTTGCTGTAGTATTTTATCATAGCCCAGAAGAGTAAACAACACATCTATGATAGCACAATAGCTAATAGGCCCAGGGTAGAGATTAGAGATTACATTTAGCATGTATAGGGTTCTGAGTTCAGTCTCTAATGACTCTTTCCCAAAGTATACTAATTTTGTGCAAAATTTTATATAGAAAATATCTTTAAAAATTTAGATAGTAGGTGTAAAATGTTAAAAATCAGCCCATGACGCATTAAGAGCATTGTTGTGGGTTTTTTTACCTCCAGCAATATGAACAAATATTCATTCACCCCAAAAAGGGCACAAAAGACAAATCAAAAGGGAACCATATAATCAGAGTCTAGATTAGTGAGACAGTGGTATTAAATATTCTTCTGCTTTTATGTATTGGTAGTTGCATGTTTCCTGCAATGGGTGATAAGATATGTGACCTGATATCCCTTCCTATAACTCTGGCAGAAACCCCTGTTCTACCAGAGATCATGTCAATACCCAGAACACCAGGTAAGATCCCACTCACAGCCTGCTAACACTCCTTATAGACCACCCAGCTCCCCTCAGCAATATCCCTACTCTGTCTCGAAATCCTGGCCCACAACTCTGGCAGAAATCCCCGAGGTCAAAGCAGTATCCAGAACCATAGAGGCCAGGCCAGTTCCCAGAAGCACTTAGGTAAGGCCTGCACCCCCAAACCCAGACAGCTCATAGGCCACCAAAACCACAGCAGAGACACCCTACTCCACCTAAGAATTTACCAGTCACCAGAACTGAGAGTCACTCAAGACAGAAGAATAGAGGTAAAACAGAAACAAAGGGGGGGGGGGATATCAACCATCCGACTTAGAAATCAGCTTCTAAACCCAGATGCCTAGAAGGCAGCATAAGAACACAACCAACAATAGGCAGGGAAATATGGTACCACCAGTGCCCAACTATAATACCACGGCAAAAACTGAATACTCCACCAGTGCTGAAACACAAGAAAAGGACCATAAATCCAATTTTATGAAGGTGATAAAAGTCATTAAAGAAAAAAATGAGTAAATTTTTTAATAAATCCAGGAATACTAAAACAATTGGAGGGAATGTACAAATTTCTTAAAGAAATTCAAGAAAACACAAACAATAGGAAAAAATTAGTAAATTCTTTAAAAAGCTAAGAAAGGCAAAATAAATAACAAGTATATATATAAATAGAATCAAGAAAACAACCAATGAACCAACAAACCAAACAAACAAACAAAAAAGAAGCAAACAGGAGAAGGAAATAAAATAAATAAAACAGTTCAAGATCTGAAAAGGGGAATAGAAGGAATAAAGAAAACACAAATTGAGGCAATGCTGGAGATGGAAAACCTAGGTAAGCAAATAGGAATAACAGATGCAGCATCACCAACAGAACACAGGATATTAAAGAGAGAAGCTTAATTGAACTTGTGTAAACTTGTACAACTATCTTGGAAATTTATCTGGTACTTTCTTAGAAAAAGGAATAGGATTTCCTCAAGACCCAGCTATTCCACTTCTTGGAAAATACCCAGAAAATGATCCACCATATAACAAGGACTCTTTATGCTCAACCATGTTCCTAGGAGCCTTATTCATAATAGCCAGAACCTGGAAACAGCCTAAATGTCCCTCAGTTGAAGAATGGATAAAGAAACTGTGGTACATTTACACTATAGAATACTACTCAGCTATTGAAAACAAGGAGATCCTAAAATTTGTGGACAAATGCATGGAACTAGAAATGATTATACTGAGTGAGTTAACCCAGAAGCAGAAAGACTCACATGGTATGTACTCACTTATAATTGGGCAAAAACTAGCCCAAAAGACATGTCCCATGAAAGTCTTCACATACCAAGGGATTGGGATAGATGTGAGGACATCCTACTCAGACTCTAGGTAAGAGAAAAAGAGGTGATGGGGAAATAGAATGATACAGATGATCTTAGAAACCTACAAGAAGAACATCGTGGTGAGTAAATCAGGGCCCAGGAGGGTCTGGTCAAACTATTGCACTAACCAAGGACAATACAAGTATTAAACATCAAACCCCTACTCTGATCTAGCTAATGGACAGGACGTTCTCCACAGTTATGTGGAGAGCAGGGAGTAACTCTGACATGAACTGTGGTGGCCCATATTTGACGACCTCCCCTTGGTGAGGAGGCCTGCTGGCACTCAAAGAAAGAATAAGCAGGCTACCAAGATGAGACTTGATAGCCTATGACCATATAGTGGGAGAAGAGGTCTCCGTCAGTCATAGATCTAGGGAAGGAGAATAGGGTGTAAGTGGGAGGGAGGGAGAAACAGAAGGATACAAGTGGTGGAAAAACAATTTAGTTGTAATCTGAATAAATTAATTAAATAAAAATTAATATAAAATATATTGGGGTAACTCTAACCAGACAAGTAAAAACCTATATTGCAAGAACTTCAAATCTTCGAAGGAAGAAATTGAAGATATTAGAAGATGACAAGATATTTCATGCTCAAGCATAGAAGATAATATTAAAGAAATTTTTATGCTGGTCAAAGAGCATATGAAATCTGAAAAACACCTTGAAACAACATCCAGGAAATCTGGGACACTATGAAAAGGCCAATCTTAAGAATAATAGGAATCGAAGAAGGAGAAGAATCTCAGCTCAATGACACAGAAAATATTTTTTAAAATCATAGAAGAAATTTCCCCTAACTAAAGAAGAACATGCCAATGAAAGTACAAGAAACTTATAGAATACCAAATAGATTAAACTAGAAAAGAAAGTTCTCTGTACACATAATAATCAAAGTATTAAACATGTTGAACATAGAAAAAAGTGTCATCTTACTGAAAGAAATCTACAGATTCAAGAAATCATCATTAAAATTCCAACACAATTCTTTGCAGAACTTGAAAAAAGAAACAATATTCAACTTTATATAGAAAAAAATCAGAAGAGCTTAAAACTGTTGTACAATAAAATAACATCTGGAGGTATCACCATCCCTGATATCAAGTTCTTCTACAGAGTTATAATGACGAATGTTGCATGCTATTGGCCAAAAAACAAACAGGTTGATCAATAGAGAGACTGGAAAGCATCTGGAAGGTAACAAAGCGGGAATCCATAGGTCTGTTCTATCCAAAAACTGTTGAAGCAAGGCACAGAACTACAGGACACATAAGGTGCTGTTCTATCCTCTTCTTACTTCTTAAGACAATGGCTGCATGTCATGAGTCAATAGAAAGGGAAGCAGTCCATGATAGATTGGTTAAAAGAAGGCATCAGGGTCATATGGTTATGTACAGCTGAGGTCATGAATACTTGGGACTAGAATACAATAAAACAGTACAGATATTTTTTAAAAGGCACAAGAAAAGCAGCGTTTGATGCCCAACACTCTGGCTTTATAGGACTGTGCTCACAGGAAAGGTAATTAAAAGCTAATTTAGCAGGGACATTTGGTTGGTGTGGATTTTAGTAGCTTTGCTGAACACAATGGTAGGATGTGGTGGTCACTGTGTGGTAGGAGATGTTCTGTTGGGTATGAGTGATTTAAACAAGCATGTCAAATAGGCTTATAAAGTTAAAAAAAAAACAAAAAACAAAAAGGCAACAACAAAATCAGAGCCAAGAGAGGATGGAGAAAAGGCAAAACAAACAAAGAACTCTTTGCAGGATGCAAAGGTGAATATCAAAAATATGTGCCTAGTAAGAATTATTTCAGGAAATTTGAATGAAAGCCAAAATTATAGTAATATGCTTCTGGAAGAATTGAAAGAATGAGTCATAGTTCATAGAAGACATACGAAAAAAATAGTATATAGTTTTAAATGTAGTATAGGTGAAGAGATTGAACAGAACACCAATAGCACAGGCTTTAAGATCAATAATTAATAAATGGGACCTCATGAAACTTAAAAGTTTCTGTAAGGCAAAGGACACTGTCAACAGAAGAAAATGACATCCTACAAATTGGGAAAAGATTTTCATCACCCTACATCTGACAAAGGACTAATATCCAAAAATATAAAGAACTCAAGAAATTACACACCATCAAACCCAGTTAAGAATGGGGTTCAATCTGGTGCCCCATATTTGACCACGACCCCTTGATGGAGAGGAAGGATAACAGGCTACCAAGAAGAGACTTGATACCCTATGAGCATATACAGGGGGAGGAGGACCACCTCAGTCACAGTCATAGGGGAGGGGAGTAGGAGGAAAGTGGGAGGGAGGGAGGATGCAAGGGATGGGATAACGATTGAGATGTAATATTAATTAATTAATAAAATATCTGAAAAAAAGAATGGGGTTGAAAGCTAACCAAGAATTCTCAACAGAGGAATATCAAATGGCTGAGAAAAAAATGCTGAACGGCCTTAGTCATCATGGAAATACAAATCAAAATGACTCAACTCAGAGATTCCATCTTATACCCATCAGACGGGCTAAGATAAGAAGTTCAAGTGACAGGTCATTCTAGCCAGGATATAGAGAAATGGGATCACTCCTTCATTGTTGGTGGGAGTGCAGACTCATACCATCACTTTGGAAATCAATCTGGCATTTTCTCAGCAAATTGAGAATAGTGATACCTCAAGAACCAGCTATACCACTCCTGGACATATGCCTGAAAAAAAAATGTTCAACTATAAAAAAAGGATTTTGCTCAACTATGTTCATAGCAGCTTTAGTCGTAATAGCCAGAATCTGAAAACAACCTAGATGTCCCTCAACCAAAGAGTGAATAAAGAAACTGTGGTACATTTACCCAATGGAATATTCTTCTGCTATCAAAAAGGAGGAAAAAATGAAATTTGCAGACAAATGGATGGAACTATGTTGGCTCTGTTTCTTAACAATTAAACTTTATTATACAACCCAACTAGCTTACACAAGAAGGAAAAAAGGTTAAAGGGATAAAAGAGTGAACCTTCCGGTATCCGCTCCACGGGATGAGTCCTTAGGTGTCTCTCTGGCCCGCGTGATAGTCCAGCCTGTTCGCTTTCTCCACACGCTCTCCCAAACCCCTGGCTGAATCTGTTGTTTTTCTCTTCCCCACCTGCCTGAGTCACATGGGAAGGGCGGTCTCCTTCTCCCGTTGAGGGTCCATTAGGAAAACAATAGCCCAGGTGGGGTTCCCAGGTCTGCTTCCTGAATTCCAGGCCCAGACTGGCTCCTCTCAGTCTATCACAAGGTATTCATGGGGTGCCCCAAGGGTAAAGCCCGCCAAGACTGCTTCCACCTGTGACAAAGCTTAATCTTTCCCACATATCCCCCTTCTCTTTTAAAAAAATTAAGAACTATACACACATATATACATATATTCATAATCATCAGGTATCAAGTACATAACCAAATCCTTTTATACTTGTTAACCTGAGAGAAAGTATTCCACTATCCTACCAAAGAGAGTCCTTTTCTTTCATGAGAAATTGTAGTTATCAATCTATAAATGTGTTTTTAATTCTTAAACTAAAGCTTTCAGCAACACTGTGGCTATCTAGTCTTCAATCCCATCAGAGACCCAAGAAGGAAAATCTATCTAATAAAGGAAGAGCTGGCAGGTAACTTCCAAGTTCCATAGGACAGAGAGAGCAGACAGCCTAGACAGTCACCGGATTCTCTCCTTTATGGGGGCAATCAGTTTTCAGCCTTATCGGCCCAAAACATCCAACAAACTGCTTTTTGAAGCAGGAAATCCGACGGTCTGGTCCATCCAGTCTCTTCAAAGCTGGACAGTCAACTTTCCAGCATCACTGTTGATCATTGCAGACAGTTAGCCTGTCATCAGCAGTAGAGATAAGAGCAGTTTTTCCGTCCAGTGACCATTTTGTCACCTGAGCCTCTCGAAGCCCCCATCTTCAATGATGCAAATGGAGATGCCGCCGGGAGCGAATGTCTTTCTCTGTCAGGAAAGCCCTCATCGTTAAATGCCATATTCTGTGGATCTCTGAAGAGTTTGAAGATCAACTCTATTTTTACAGTTATCAATCTATTTCTTTGAAGACATATACAAGGAATTAAATTTTTAAACTAATTTTTTTAAAAGAGAAGGGGGATATGTGGGAAAGATTAAGCTTTGTCACAGGTGGAAGCAGTCTTGGCGGGCTTTACCCTTGGGGCACCCCATGAATACCTTGTGATAGACTGAGAGGAGCCAGTCTGGGCCTGGAATTCAGGAAGCAGACCTGGGAACCCCACCTGGGCTATTGTTTTCCTAATGGACCCTCAACGGGAGAAGGAGACCGCCCTTCCCATGTGACTCAGGCAGGTGGGGAAGAGAAAAACAACAGATTCAGCCAGGGGTTTGGGAGAGCGTGTGGAGAAAGCGAACAGGCTGGACTATCACGCGGGCCAGAGAGACACCTAAGGACTCATCCCGTGGAGCGGATACCGGAAGGTTCACTCTTTTATCCCTTTAACCTTTTTTCCTTCTTGTGTAAGCTAGTTGGGTTGTATAATAAAGTTTAATTGTTAAGAAACAGAGCCAACAGAACTAGAAATGACCATTCTAAGGAAAGTAACACAGACCCAGAAAGACACACATGGTATATGCTCACTTATAAGGAGATACTAGCCCCAAATATATCTCCTCTGAGAGACTCCACATAGTGGAGGATCTGGACAGATACAGAGAATTGAAGTCAGACTCTAGGTGGAGTGCTGCCAAGGCTTGGAAGGTTTGGGAGGGAACAGAAGCTCCCCCGGGGAGACCATCAAGGCCTGTCGATCTGGATATGGGGGGATTTGCACAAACTGGTGCACCAAGAAAAGACAATTCTGAATAAGGCTGCTATGAACATGGTTGAGCAAATGTTCTAGTTGTGTGATGGAGCATCTTCTGGGTATATTCCAAGGAGTGGGATAGCTGGGTCTTGAGGAAGCCCTATTCCCAGTTTTCTGAGATAACACCAGATAGAGTTCCAAAGTGGCTGTACTAGTTTGCATTCCCACCAGCAATGAAAGTGTGTACCTCTCTCCCCACATCCTCGCCAGCATGTGGTGTCGCTTGAATTTTTGATCTTAGCCATTCTGATGGGTGTAAGATGGAATCTCAGAGTTGTTTTGATTTGTATTTCCCTGATGACTAAGGAGGTTGAACATTTCTTTAAGTGTTTCTCAGCCTTTTGATATTCCTCTGTTGAGAATTCTCTGTTTAGTTCCAAGCCCCATTTCTCAATTGGGTTATTTGGTTTGGTGTGTTTAATTTCTTGAGTTCTTTATATATTTTGGATATTTGAGTGGAGAGTGGGATATGACTTTCTCACGTACTCTGGTGCCTCACATTTGACCATGTCCCCTGGAGGGGGAGACCTGGTGGCACTCAGAGGAAGGACAGCAGGTTACCAAGAAGAGACTTGATACCCTATGAGCATATACAGGGGAAGATAATCCCTCTCAGGAATAGTCATAGGGGAGGGGAATAAGAGGAAATTGGGGGGGAGGGAAGAATGGGAGGATACAAGGGATGGGATAACCATAGAGATGTAACAAGAATAAATTAGTAATAATAATAAAAGAAGAAAAAAAAAAAAGAAAGGACAATTCATCCAGAGAACCAAGAATGAACTGAAGAATGACAGATCTTCTATATGGTGGTGGTGGGGACTGCTGCTGAACCTCTGTCATGTTCTCTGGTATCCACGATTTGGTCACTGCCCTTCAGCAAAAAATACCTTGTAGGCACACAAAGGAGGGAGATGCAAGCTATCCTTATGAGACCTAATAGGCTGTGGCCAGACAGTGGAATAGGAGTGCTCTCCACAACAGCAGTGTAGGGGAAGGAAATAGGGTAGAAGCAGGAGGGAGTGTAGGAACAGGAAGAAAAGAGCTAGGTGATAGCAATTTAGATGTAATGTGGATAAATTTTATACGAAGTGGGAAATTATAGCCCACTATAACCTCAGAGTATATGGTGTACACTCTTTTCTTGCAAACAGTATACTTTTGTAAAGATTGTTTGCTCATCATAGGACTCTTTCTATCTAGATGTATATATTATAAAAGACAAAGGCTTCAGTGCTGACAGGAAATTATAACAGGAGGCCACACGCTCCAGTAGCATGCATGGAAACCTAAGGTATGCCATGACCACTTTCCACACTGAGCAAGGCTGGCAAGAGCAAGATGGCATCATGGCGATCATTGTAGGTGGAAAGATGTACAACTGGCTCTCATATCACTGAAGGAGGTAGACAGAGAGCTCTTGGAAATTTTGCATGGGTTCTGGAGGGATAGATGTGATAGTCTCTGTTGCCCAAGCTACTATACTGGACATTGACATTCTATTCTGAGACAACTGGTTCAAGTTATAGGACCCCTCTGTGCTGCCTTGGACATTCATAATTTCTTCCTCAGCCACCCAAAGCCAACAGGGCCATACTGGAATAGGTTGTTGTAGGCCTTCACTGTGCTGTACACACTTTGTAAGAGGATTTTGTTAAATAACGTTAACAATTAGAATCTTAACGATTTGGGGAAACATTTGAAATAACAATAAAAACAGAAACTGAGAAATTGGGCTATTTTCACTTTTTGTTGTTTTGTTGTTTTCATGCCACAGTCAGATGGCAAGACTATATTCCTATTGATAGGTGATGCTTTGCTTGTACAACCTGGAGAAATAAGTGGCTTAACTAGAAGGTCTCACTGCTAGCTGGCTTTATGTCACTAACATAGCATTTGTAGGATATTGTGGAACTATTGCTGTTTGGTGTAGACTCTGCTTGATATGTGCTGTGAAAATGCCAGGCAAGACATTCCTATAGCTACAATATTGGCATTATTGTTATAGATTCAACCATCTGCTTTAAAATTGGACTAAGGTCCAGTACATAGAAAGGAATTTATGATTTGTGGTGTAAGACAAAATATATGGCAGTGAAGTCATATAGACTGATAGGGAAGCATATGTTACTATTTTGTGAAATGCTTTCTGTAGGCCTGGAAAATTTCTGTCTAACAATGTGTTTTAAGTGTGTATCTTGATGTTGCTGTTGACATCATTCAGCCACTGATGTAATTGCCGTGGGCAATGCACTGCAGGGATGTATACTTGGTCAGGATTTTGAGAACAAATGAATGCTAGCATGGAAGAGTGGCCTACTGCTCAGTCATGCATTGCAGAAGCTGGATTCATGTGGTTTTATTCATGTAGTTTGTCCTTGGTGCCTTACCTAGGGCCAACCAATGTTTGTTTATATCTCTGCAAGAAAAGTTACACAATATAAAAATTATCATGAATAGCATCATTATCATATTTATTCATTATTTTTTGTTAGCTTCAATGTTCAATATAAACTCTTCTGAATACTAATATTAAAGTTGATTTAAAAATTGATCATACACATTTTAGTTAGTAAAAGACAATGCTATTTGCAATATATCTGTATCCAGTTATAATCTGGAAGATATTGTATTGCTGTTCCACTTAGTCTCACTTGGATTCTATTTGCATCCTGAACTGCATTCCTAGAGCTGTTATAGTGAATAACCATAAACTTGATGGTTTAAAATGATATGTATTTATTATTTTACAGCTTAGGAAGCCAAAACTCTTAAATCAGTGTCTTCAGGGACATCCTCAATAAAAAGTCTGTAGAGAGACAATGTTCTTGCCTCTTACACTTCCATGTTCTAGTAGATGCATTCAATACTTGGCTTAAGGCTGTGTGACATAAAACTTTGGCTCTATCTTCATGCAGCCTTTTCCCATGTGTTCTCCTTTACTCTCTGTCTAATGTCGCTGAGCCTAACCTGTAGAAGGGTTTCTGCTACTAATGCTAGAGTACATGGAGATAGTTCTGGATGCTTTCATTTTGAGATCAAATTAATTATGTGCACATCAACCCACATTTAAAAGGCACACTTTGATTCTAAAAGTCTGAAGTGAATATAAATTTTGGACACAATTATTTGTATATAAGTTCAACATATTAATACTTCTAGCGATAACTTTGAAGGAAGAGAGAACTATATCAAAATTTGTCTGGCATTTTGTCAAAAAGAGATTTAGTTTGTATATCAGGTTCAAACATGGCCATGCTTCTGCTCTGTATCAACACACAGCTATAATGCAGATTGTGAGGCATAGTAGCCATGGTTAATTAAAGAAATATTACAGGTGTGATAGTATACACTTTAATCCCAGTACTCAGGAGATAGGCATGCAGATCTCTGAGCTCAACGTCAGGCTATAGAGCATGTTTTAGGAAAGCAAATCTTAGGCAATGAAGGAAACTATTGAAAATAGAAAGCTAGTAAAGATGTAATAAACAAGAAGACCACATTCCGATCTCAGCAAGCATCAAAGCTAGGCAGCTTTGGCCATGTGGCTCTGGTTTTAGAATCAAGGACAGAAGCAACGGATTATGGATTTTCCATCTATTTCTAAGAAAAGCCACTGAGGCCAAAATTGTGTCAGAGGTGTTCCTGCATGGAGGCCCAGAGAGGCCATTGCATAAAGCTTGAAGGTGATGCCAAGAGATCTCAGGATGTTAGAGACACTGGAGCTATGGGATACCTGCTTAGGAAAGCAGCTAATAGGGAGTAGAACCAGCCTAAGAGAAAGAAGTAATTTGCAGTCAGCCTAACTGAAAGGAGCTGGAGATCTGAAGAGTATTTTGACATCAGACATGGAGGTGCAGTGTTTGGAGCTTGCCCAGCTGGTTTTTGGGCCTAGTATTTCCTCACTGTGCTCCCTTCTCTACATTTTGAAACTGTAGTGCACAGGATATTTTTGAAGTAGGTGATCTGCTTTTTTATTTTAATTTTATTGGGGATTACAGTTAAGAGATTGCATGAATCTCAAAGAAGACTTTCAACTTTAGACTTTTAAATAGCGTTGAGACTGTAATAGACTAAGCAGACTTTTGAAGTTGGACTACATTTATTTTGCATTATTTTATGGCTATAAGCCTATGGGAGTCAGGGAAAAGAATGTGGTCTTTTGAATAAGTATGGCCCCATAGAATCATGTGTTTGCATGCTTGGTCTGTGGGAGTGTCCCTATTAGGAGGTGTGGCATTATTAGAGGAAGTGTGACCTTTCTAGATGAGTATGCCACTGTGGATACTGGCCTTTAAAATCTTAAATGCTTAAACTACAGCCACTGTGATATACACTCAGTCTCCTCCTAGCTGCCTTCAGATCAAGATACAGAATTCTTGGCTCCTCCAGCACCAAGTCACTCTGCATGCTACCATGATTCCTGCCATGATGATAAAAGATGAAACCTCTGAAACTGTAAGCCGCCGGCTTTAATTAAACATTTTCCATGATAAAAGTTGTCTTCTTTATGGAGTCTCTTTGCAGCAATAGAGCCCTAACTAAAATAGTAGCCCAAGAGTGCCTGGAACTTGCTATCCTTAGCAAGCTAAAACTCAGGTTTGCCTCAGATTCACAAACATACAAGTGTTGCCTCCTGTGTACTAGTTACAGATGTGAGTCACCAAAACGATGCTATGGTATTCTTTTTATATATTTTTAGGACTATAAGTAATGCTATATTTGATTTAAAAATCAATAGTTTTTGGTTTATTATGACACATTGTTTTGTTAATTTTTGTTATTGAGGAATAAAGGCATAAGTCAAAAAAATTAAGATATAATCAACATGATAAATAAAAGTGGGAAAGTGATTTTCTTGTTGTTGTGTGTGTTTGGTTTTTTTTTTGTTTGTTTGTTTGTTTGTTTGTTTTTGACACAGGGTTTCTCTGTGTAGCCTTGGCTGTCCTGGACTTGCTTTGTAGAACAGATAGGCTTCAAATTCACAAAAATCTGCCTACTTCTTCCTTCCTGAGTGGTGGTACTAGAAGTGTGCCAGCCCCTGACACTATTAATGATACTCTGCTATCCTTGCAGATGGGTGCCTAGCAAAGCTGTCCTCTAAGAGGCTCTACCTTCAGTGAATTGAAACAGATGGTGAGACTCATAGCCAAACATTGGGCGAAGTGTAGAGAGTATTGTGGAAACATTGTGGGAAGGACAGAAGGACCAGGAGGGGAAAAGAGCTCCACAAGAAAACCAGCAGAACCAGGCCCAGGGGACTGGCAGAGACTGAAGCACCAACCAAGGACCATGTAGGGACTGGATCTAGGCCCCTACACGAATGTAACGGATGGGCGGTTTGATCCACATATGGGTCACCTAGTACAGGGAGCAGAGATTCAGTTGTCTGCTACTTGATTACTCCCCCCTGGTGGGGCTGCCTTGTCAGGCTACAGGGGAAGAGGATGTACTCAGTCATGATTCAATTTGTCATGCTGGGGTGGGTTGGTAGAGGGGGAGATCCTCTTTTCTGAAGAGTAAGGGAAAGGAATGTGGGAAAAGAGAGGGAGTGGGAAGGGGAGGAGAGAAAGGAGGACACAATGGTTGGAAATAAAGTGAATAAGTATATTAGTTAAATAATTTTTAAAAATAAGATAAAATAAGGATGTGTGGCAGTGACACACAGCTGGAAAATGATTTTTATTTTATATTATTGGACTATCTGTTTTAATTTTTTACTAACATTACATTAAATGATAAAATAAGAAAAACATGGTAATGTGAAAATTCAATGTGCATCATTGTGTAAACTCCTGACTCCATTTTCAATTATTTATTTGTACTTTATATTTCTAAACAAATATATGCATATATGACAAAGAGTAACATGATCATTATGTTAGATCATAGTCTTAATGTGAAAAAAAAAAACAATAGGTCTAGAAAAACCATTGAGGAATGTTTCTCTTGAGGCCAATCTGACGTTCTTGGATGGAAATTTTTAAATTGTCTTCTCTCTTTATTCTAGCATGCATTCAAATTTAGGTCTTATAACACTGTCTAACAAAGAGTGGCCCCAGGAAAAGATAGGTTGAAATTCTAAGTATTTAGGAATGTGACCTGGTCTGGAACCAGTCTGTAGATATAATCAAATTAAGGTAACTAAATTAGACTGGGTTGCCATAATCAATCATCACATACCAGAAATGATAAGCAAGGGTCATCTCCGGAGCCTCTGGAATGAATACAGTCTTCTTGCACCAAGATTTCAACATATTTTCTCTGAAATTGGAAAAAATACATTTCTGTTATTCAAAGTCACCCAAGGCAAGTTGCTTGGCAGCTCCATAAATCTAGCATATACTTTGGGAATTTCACTGAGATTCATGTTAAGATCTAAAAACATTAGGTTCTTTACACACACACACACACACACACACACACACACACACACACACAAACACACACACACACACAAACCATTCTGTAAATACAATTTACATAATTTGTGTTATTTTTAGGATTTTGTTTCTAATTATGGCATCATTACTACTCTTCCCTTATGCAGTAAGTTCAGTATCTATTAACACCTGAATTAAATAAACCAGATTGACACAAACTATACAACTTTGTATTATTTCGTTTCTGTGACATGGACTCTGTTGCTTGCTACTTGGTCACTACCCCCTGGTGGAGCTGCCTTGCCAGGCCACATGGGAAGAGGATGCACTCAGTCATGATACAGTTTGCTGTGCTGGGGTGTGTTACTTTCTAGACCAGAGACTTAGCCTTTCTTTGGCGCTGATGTAAGTGAGTCAGGATCTTGTTTCTGATTATGGCATCCTTACTATTCTTCCATTATGCAGTAACTTCAGTAACTATTAACACCACAAATTAAATAAATCAGATTGGTACAAACTAAATATAACTTTGTATTTTTTTGTTTCTATTTCTATAATGTATAACTGGCATGAAACATTTTATTTATGTTTCTATTTTGTTTTTAAAAGATTATATGGAATTGGCTCTATGTAGTTCAGAAAGAAAGACATCTGTGAGAACAGAACTAGCCATTCTATTATCAGTAAAATACTTTACTATGTAGTAGAAAATACTTTTGGTTTTGACTATTTTTGTTTCTTTACTTGTTGCAGTTTTATGTTAGAGCTATCTCTAAAACAAAACATAAGGAAGGGGTAGCTTATTTTGGCTTGGAGTTTGAGTATCATTTCAGGGATGGTGTGGTAGTAGGGGCTTTTGAAAGCTCTTGACACTGAGACCATACACAGAAAACAGAAGGAGATAAATGCTGCCCCATGACTCTCATTCTTCTTCTATTCAGGCTGTTACTTCAGCCCATGATATGGCACGTATGTAGCTGCCTTCTGCCTTTGTCCTAAGGACTTGCCTGAGGCTGAATTAAGAAGTGATGTGCAATTTTTTTGGAGGAGTAGATTATATGACAGTATAATATTGACTATATCACATGGTTTATCTTATCATGCTTATGGAGTTATACAGTGAAAATGAACAAATGTAGCAAGAATCACGTAATGTACATTTTGAAAAGCAAAAGAACTGATAAACTTACATTACAGCCAAACCTTATGCTCAGAGATAAGATTAATGATATGCCTGTCTGCACTGTAATAAATATTGATTTCAGGAAAAGACCTCTGCAAGCTAGATTTCCAAGTTTTGACAGAGAGCAAGTGTGTTCTGTTCCTATAGCAACAAGAAATAAAAACTGTTGTAAGTATCATTAACGGGACCATGAAACCATCCAAAATGGCATGTGGAATTTCCATCCATGATTTCAGAGAGGTTCTGAGGTCAAGAAATATGTTGCAGGGGTGTTTCTGCATGACGTCCAGAAAGGCAAATGGTCTCAGGAGAGGTCATCACATGATCCAGTGGAAATAAATCCTGGATTGCACTGTAAATTACAAGATGATGAAAATGTCAGAGACTTGCGATATCTACCAAGGAAAACTGAAAATAGGAGTGGAAACAGCTCAAGAGAAAAAGAGACACATACAATAAGCAGTAAAACAGGAAGGACAAAGCCATATAAGGGATTTAAGACTGAATGTGGGTCTAGAGGATTTACTCTTCGCCCTGTTGGAGTTTGATCTTCATTTCTGCAGGAATTGACTATTTCTCCATTTTTTCATGTTTGACTGACAACACGTGTTCTGTCTCATTGTGTTTTAGAGGTATGTAATTTGCTTTATGATTTTCAAAGGGTGATAAATTGTCTTGAGTCTTAGGGAAGACTTAAGACTTTTAAACAATGTTGAGACTGAGTAGCTATGGAGACATTTAAAGTTGGACTAAATACATTTTGCTGTTTGGTATGGCCAAGACCCTGTATGTTCCAGATGAAAGGTGGTGGTTTGAATGAGAAAGCTAACTACAGTCTCTGATACTTGAATACTTGGGCTTCAGGTGTGCTGATTCAGCAGGTTTAAGAATTGTGGCCTTGCTGGACGAAGTCTGTCACTGGGAGCAAGCTTTGTGGTTCAAACCCACAAATCTCCGTGTATTTAATATGTGAGCTCTCATCTCGCTATTCCAGTCACCATGTCTTCCACCTTTTCTTCCAAGGACTCTAACTCTCTCAAACCATAAACATAAACAAACTTTTCTAGTATTTTTTTCATTTGTTTTTGTTTTGCTGCTTCTTCTTCCTTTGATTTAACAGCAAGAGAAAAGTAACTACTACAGGTGTTATAGGATGGGTTGTCATTGTGTGCCCACCTTCAGTCTATATTTCCTGCACAGTGAAATTTTTTCTGAACATAGCCTCCTGGGTACATTTTCAGGTGTGTTTTCATGTTACTGTAATTCTAATTATTTGACAATGAACATATACATGTGTAGAAAAATTGGCTTGAAGGATCTATTTCCAGCACAAAAGACATAACATGTGAACCTTATTTTTAAGTTATTATTTTTATTTTCCTTTTATTGAGCTTTATCTGTTCATATACTAGGTAATTATTCATTAGTAATAGACTGTCTGTGTGAGTTCATAGGGATCAGATACACCATATAGTCTTCATTAGTAATTCTGACTTCTTTTTAAAATGTATTCATGTAATGTAACCTTTCTGTAAATTTAAGACAATATTCAAGCACAGTGTTTCCAGGTTTCCTTTGTAAAAAGGAGAAGAGGGACTCAATTTTTACTGTTGATTGTCTTTGCAAATCTCTATGATAGAGATGACTAAGTATGGCACAATTGTCTAAAATAAATTCAAACCCCAGCCATATAAAATCTTAAATAATCATAATAACATGTATTTAAATAAGATGAGTAATTAAAATTGCAATAATTTCTAAGTGAGCAAACCATTATTCTACATGGTGCTTGTTATTTCACAATAAACATTTCAATTCATTTTGAACAAGCTCACCAATACTAACAGCAATCCTAGAAAGTGCCCATTATATGAAAGATAACATCAGGCAAAACTAATGCAAGATGATTTCATCATGCTGCATGGTAGATGGTGAACGTTTTAGTAAGGAAGAGTGGAACCAATGTCTCCAAGCACCTTTAAGTGTAATGTTCTTTTGCCTAAAAATCAGTTTCCTGCTGGAACATTAAGGCATTGTGTCTATGAAGTAGCTACAAAGCCACCATAAAACAACACACAGAGAAATAATGTACTTAAAACACAAAACTAAGTGCCCCAAAATTCAGAGTTTATTATGCCCAGAATGACTTACAAATAAAACATAAGTTCAGTTTTATAAGGCGATATAAAAGATCATTACTTAAGAGGCAAGCTGATGGGAAAGCTTTATTGCCCTCATAAGTTATTATGGAATTAACCCATGGTGTGTTTGAAGCAGGCCGTTTCACTGAGGAGAACCTGCATCTTATGGAAATCATATTGAGAAGCACAAGTTGAGAATCCCTAATGGAGTACTAAGCAGACATCAAAAGCCAAGCATATGGACTTTGTTACAATTCTGAATGGCTTCACTTGAGTCATGAAATTACTTCCCCAGTCTATACACTGACACTCCAGAATGACCAGTCATATTTTTACTATTATCAATGGGTAATCTTGAAAAATCTTTATTTTTGTTTGGAAAGATTATTTCTTGTTAAGAACAAAAAGCAGGGGCTTTTGCTTCACAAATTAATCATGAGAAAGAGATCTCTCATTCTTCTACTTTCTTGGTTTCTTCTTTTCACAACTACAAAGAACAAATTTGAACATTTCATCTGTGAGAAAATATGTGATATGATGTAGACTTTAATTATTCAACTTAATAATTCCACAATGTGCATATTTCAAAACATACTTTTACCTAACATACAAAGTTTGTGAGTAAGCCTATGGATGTAAATGTTAGAGAAAGCCGAGAGACATTATTTCTTCTATATTTGAACAGAAAAAGTCAATTCCTAGAGTATATAATCAACCATATTAATTCTTTAAAGTTTGAGGTAACTAAGTGGGAGAATGTGTTGGAAAATGTCAGGCCAGCATTAAGAAAAACTAAGTTTAGAAACTTTCTCATCATCTAAGAATCATTTGATGCACCTTTTGAAAGAAAAATATTGAGAAGATCAAAATATATATTTTAAAGACTTTTGTATGTGTAAATTGTGTTAAATTGCAAGGCATTTTTATTAAGGTATTTATTTAATCCATAAATAAATGACTCAAACAGAAAGTTTGATTCCATTGTTAACTCTTTGTAAAATGTAAATCTCTATGTAGCAATGAGATATATGTTGTTCTTCAAGTGACTCTTTCATTACTCCAGTAAGATACCAACTGAATTTCCCATTCCCCTCACTGTGTTTACATGTATTATATATATACATATATTTATATACATATAATTACCATATATATGCTTATAGACACACACACATATATATATGCAAATTCACTACAAATTAATGACACAGTTAGTATCTAAAAGTCACATATTCAAGAAAAAATTGTTTGCGTTTCACAACCAAATATCCCTATCAAATGTCTTCCAAAAATGAATTTTAAACAAAGATCTGTCTTACTATGAAGTTTGCCTTATAATTTAATTTTATTCTGAATATTATATATACATTGAGTGAAAGAATGGAATGACAGTCAAGGATTCATTAACTTTGAGGATGTTTAGATAAGAAGGCAAGGTGTTTTACACCTCTTTCATGTTCACATCTCTCATTTTATCAACATCTTCATTATTTCTATTTGTTAGTTTTTACTGATAACATGTCTCAGAAACTTAATTTTGTCTTTAATGATTTTACCTTGTGTTGATTTATTAAATAGAACTCAGGCATCCTATCATGAGGTATTTTATGTCTATGTATACATTAAAGCCTGATAATTTATTTTTCTCTGTCTCCTATGTGCTACTGAAAGCCTGGAATTTGACCCATAACTTCAACTAAAGACCCCACTCACCTATCACCTTTCAAAATGTTTAACCAAACACTCTCAACTAGTCAAGAGTCAGCGATAGCAGAGTCTCCTACTGTGCATCTTTGGTGTTATGCAGCTCATTGACAGCTGGAGCGAAGGCTCATGGTAAGCATGTTTGACATGACCTGGTTTATGTCTCCTGTGTTTTACTGGAAAAGGCTTCAGCAGGTCACTGGCTGGACCTTGAGAGCTCAGCTCTAAAGATGGGAAGTGTAAACGATGATTAAGTGTTGGCATAATTCTCAAGTTTCCAGAGTTGCAGACTCACAGGTGTTCTCAGTCCGGCTGGAACCAAGTTTTCATTTAATCAGAAGCTACTTATAGATGTTAATTGTGGAGAGAATAAAGATATTGATTGAAACATTGATTTACTAAATAACAGCAATAATGAAAAAGCTGGTAGATTTAGCAAAAAAATGTTTCATCGGTCATCTACTAGAGCCAGATGAAATCAAAGGGGAATAGTAACAAATCAACTCTATTAACTGATACAAAGAAGTAATGCCAATAGAAGGATTCTATGCTTGGTACATAAAGAATGTCATGAAGGTGAAGCATGTTGTCAAATGGGTAAATAAGTTAGAAAGTGATGGCAACACCTGAGAGACACTTAGACAATTTTCGGAATATTTTAAAGAGTTGCTTGTGTAAGGAGGGTGGAAGGGAGGGGGAGGGAGTAAGAAAGGGAGGAAGGGAAAGAAAAGGGAGGGAGGGAGAGAGAGAGAGAGAGAGAGAGAGAGAGAG
>OU015744.1:120684258-120717886 GCA_907169655.1 Acomys percivali | reverse complement strand
GAGAGAGAGAGAGAGAGAGAGAGAGAGAGAGAGAGAAAGAGAATTTAGAAGGTAGAATCAAAGTTCTAGGACAGCTGACTTCAAGTCAACATAAGGAAAAACTTCCTACTCATTAAGCCACACTAATGTGTAGGTTAAGGATATTGAAAATCCTGTCACTAAAAGTGTTGAAGCACACATATGCTAACTATTTTATGTGGTTGCCGAAGCCATATCTATATTCATTAGAATTTAGGGTTGAGAGGAGAGAGAGAGAGAGAGAGAGAGAGAGAGAGAGAGAGAGAGAGAGAGAGAGAGAGAGGGAGGGAGAGAGAGAGATATTTGTGACATTTTGGGCAGTATGATTTAATGTTTCTAGAACAAATTCATGTTTAAGAGATACAAAGAAAGACAATTTTTATCTAAGTATAAGTACTAAGTAAACCAGAGAGAATATAAATATAAATTCACAAAAAATGAAATATAGATATTTACTTAATAGTAACTTGGATACTCACTTACAACATCTTTATAATATCTAAGTAAATATCAATATCAAATTGTTAAAATTGTAGGTATTAAGTTAGAGACATTATCAAGGTGGTTTACTATAATAAATAGGTAATACTAGGTATCTTGATACTTAGCATTAATACTGTTATGATATATTTTAGATATTTTATATGACCATCAACACATTATTGCATGTAACATTAATGCATGCTGCTGTTTCAAGTGTATGTGTATGTATGTTCATATGCATGCATACATATATATTTTCTAGATATGAATATTATTCTTATTCTTATATTCTTAAATTATTTTGGTAGTGTTTCAACAGTCCTCATACCCTTGATTTTTTTTCCAGACCTTACTTTGGATCTTTCATCCAATTTGTATATGGGATTCCATAATGCAACAGCCTTAAAAGTCTCCCTAATTAATCTGTATTTTAAATACACAAAATCACAGAATATATGTTAGATATTGCATAGCCTTTAAGATTATACCCAATTATGAAATCTGAGATGTGAATACTTCTGGCGCTTACTTTTAAAAAGCAACTGTTTTATAGTGACATTAACTGATCTTGTCATTCTGTTATTCCATTTCTGTTTCTCTTCATTACTTCTGTTTTATACTAAAGAGTTCTTATCTCTATCATTTGTTTGCTATGAAGGGTTCATTTATGAACCCTAATATTTTTCTATAATAGTTCTTCCTACTAAACATAAGTTATTTCAAGGAATCTTTCCAGATACACACTAAATAGAGAGACCTTTCTTGCTAGGAGTTGACTCTTTTCTTGTTTTGATGAATTAATGTCTGCTACTTCAGTTTCTTTATCACTTTCCTCAGATAATACTCTGTTGTTCATAATACCTATTGTTACATTATGCATTCCATAAAAGCACGTATACAATACCCAGTTCTTTAAATATTTACTAGTCTCTTATTTATGAGTCTAATTGAATTTTAACAATTCTCAAGAAAAATAGAAATTTGAATTTTTGAAAACTGAGCTATTCCTGAATAAAAGAAGTTTGTAGGAAATCTTCAGTAGTAAGTTGGGGTGTAACAAATCTGAGTTTATTAAAGTACAAAGTCTCTCTGTGTCTTTAAAGACTATTTGTTAAGACCAAAGATAGGAGCCAACCTATCTTTGGAGTTTACCTTCTAGCTAGTTCCACACATCTCCAACTCTTTTGTTTGTTTTTTTGTTTTTTTGTTTGTTGGTTGGTTTTCAAGACAGGATTTCTCTGTGTAGCCTTGGCTTTCCTGGACTCAGAACAGGACTTTGTAGACCAGGCTGGCCTCGAACTCACAATGATGCCTGTGTCTGCCTCCCAAGTGCTGGGATTAAAAGAGTGTGTCACCATGCCTGGCTACATCTCAGATTCTTTTCTTTTCTTTTCTTTTCTTTTTTTATTAGTTTATTCTTGTTACATCTCAATGGTTATCCCCTCCCTTGTACCCTCCCATTCCTCCCTCCCTCCCATTTTCCCCTTATTCCCCTCCCCTATGACTGTGACTGAGGGGGACCTCTTCCCCCTGTATGTGCTCATAGGGTATCAAGTCTCTTCTTGGTAACCTGCTATCCTTCCTCTGAGTGCCACCAGGTCTCCCCCTCTGGGAGACATGGTCAAATATGAGGCACCAGAGCACCTGAGAAATTCATATCCCACTCTCCACTCAAATAAAAACAAGGAATTCCCGAAATATGTGGATAAATGGATTGAGCTAGAAATGATCATAATGAGTGAGTTAACCCAGAAGCAGAAAGACCCAAATGGTATATACTCACTTATATCTGCATAGTAGCCCAAGGGGCGTGCCCCACGAAAGCCTTTACTTACCAGGAAAGTGGGACAGAGAGGAGGACATCCTATTGGGACTCTAGATGAGAGAAGCATGGGAGAGTAGCAAAGTAGAAGGATCCAGAGGGTCCTAGAAACCTACAAACAGAACATTATGATAGGCAGATTTGGGCCCAGGGGTCCTGCTCAAACTAAGGCTCCAGCCAAGGACAATACAGGCAGTAAACCCTAAACCCCTCCCAGATCTAGACATCTCAGACTCTTAAGCGATTTACTTCTCTAAGTATCTCTGGTGTTTCTTTACTTACCTATCTTTTTTCAGCTTACTGCTCCTTTCATAGATGCTTTCCAAGTAGGCCTGACATTTGCAAATATCCATGCCAAGGCTTGGATATAGTCCATGATTATTAATAAAAGCATCTCAGATAAGGAGAACACTTGATCTCCCTTCATCTCCTACATCAGCTACAGAAAGCATGTTACTGTCACAGTTCTAAGACAATCTTTCTGTAAAAACATCCCTGAGGTTACTGATAACACCTTTTATATGAATATTGCTCTCTGTTAGATTGATAACTGATGGAGAGCAGAGAGCATACTATTCAACTCTTTAGATTCTTTATAACAATTGTTCTTTAAAACAATGTGCTCACATACACAATAATTTATGAAGGAGTATATAGCTAATGAAAGAAACTGAAAAGTGGCATGAAGCTTCAGTTACAATGACTATTAGCAGACAGTGCCTAAATATCTTGGTTTTAATTATAAGGGATATAACATCTCCTATTAGCCAATATAAATATTTTCATGTTGTTCCAAGGTAGAATATCAAGGTAGGAAGTTACTGGTCTAAGAAACCTCTATTTTTGAGAACTATACATCCCTCAAATACGAGTCATTTAACTTTGAGCCTCTCTGTCCCCAACTTATCCCAAGGCTATAATAATGTTTTATTATTTATACAGAGATTTATATTTTCAAGGCACTTTAGAACCATTCATTTGTTAGGGCAAACAGCATAGAGCAGAACAAGGTGAGTGTGATTAAGTGAATGTGACAGTTAGGATAACAACAGCAGTGCCCAAGTGGCCTTTCCGCAGAGAGTGGCTGTCTGAAGCCTCCTGTAGTGCCCAAACTCAACTTTCCCCCTTTTTAACAAAACAAAACAAAGCAAAACAGAGCTACCAAGGAATGGGCCTGTTCTTGTTTCTGAGTAATTTTATTTTTCTTCAATTTCATGATCAAAACATTTATCAGCGGGCCTTGTCTAGAAGATAGTTCACAATGCATGACTAATCATCAAATTTAAAATCGTGTTGAAGTAATTGCTGAGAAAAGATACTATTTTTTGTGTTTAAGCTTCTAAGGAAAAACTGATCAACAGCCATACATTTCCACCCTTGCATGACCCATGACAGAAATAATGATATAGACACTTATCAAATAAATTTGACAACTCCATTAAATGGTGTTGATTATTTGTTCTGGTCTGATGCAAACTCTTACATAAAGCAGTCTAAGATTTTTAACCATAAAAACACATATGTACACAATAAAATATCATATATAAAATACAATATGCATTTATCTTCAGAGATATAAATTTTCACCAAAGATAACTTCTCTTGTCAAAGTTCTAGTCCCACACTTTTCAATGAAAAATTGATTTGAAAGTAGATTTTCTCCTTTTATGTTGAAGGTTGTGATTTGGGTCAGTGTGACAATAAATTATTTAAAGTTATTTTCTCTTTACTCTTTGAGCAAACAAATCTCCAAAAACTTGTCTGTGACTAGTCAGCATTTCAGGAATTTTGTACCAATGGGGATGAAGGCTTTTCCGCCTTATTTATGGCTGGCATTTTTATGTTTTGACTCACACAATCACTCTCTCACCATGATACCATTTGCATTTCCTGTGAAAGGTTGTGATAATTTACTAGTGCTGGACAAATCTCTGCTCTTATGCACCCAAAGAATCAGACTCATGACTCCTGCTAGTGTCAATCCTACTGAACCATAAAGTAGAAATCAGGGCTTGAGTGAAAAGCATCTGCAATTTTTGCTTTCAATTTTTCACAACGCTCATGTGTGTTCATATACTCAGGCATTGACTCATGCAACAGGACAGAATTTAGAAATTTAAGCAGAATATGCAACAACCCAATCTATCTATTTTTGATGGGAAATGGTAATCTTGATCAAGAAGTCTGTAGAGTGATGGATGCCTTAGTTGATATATTACTAATTCTGTGCCCACCCTCTTTTGAACCCCTATGTAGATCTAAAGGGACAATGAGAACTCTAAGAAGTGAGCCCATGGAGAGCTTGCCTTTAGGAAGAGTAATACCACCATTCTGACCTGTACCGTTAGCTTCTCCACTTGCTACGATGACGTTTTAATGTAAGGTGGAAATGAAGCTGAGCATCTGGAGATCATTTTTTCTCCTCTTCCACTTTGTAAGAAGCATAGCACTTTGTCCTGAGGTTTGTGCAGTGATTTTGCTACTATCACTTTGGTCACTGCAGCGGACTCACAAATAGTTTTTTCAACACTTGAACCCTTTTCTCCAGCCAGGTATCCCAAAGATAAGAGCATCCCCTGAAATGTTGGGGACAGACACCTCCTTGAAAATTTAAACTACAACTTCCAACAGAACTCAAACAGGTTAAACCTCTAATATCTTCAATCCATTCTCTTTTCGAATATGTTGAGGGAACCTGAGACTGGAAGGGTCAAGCCTACATCTGAGTTTAATTATAGGACACTGTATTGGGATACCTCAGGGACGTTTTCCTTCAAGTTACAACATATGTTATGCTTAAAGGTGGAAAGGCTATTTTCTGCCTCCACATCACTGAAAACCCATATTCTTGCAGCATTTTGATACTTTGGTGTTTTCATTTTGTTTGGGTTACTACAGAATCTGATCAAAAAATACCTTCTTTTAGTGTCATAATTTCTTTTTAGGCAAATGGTTGACTCAAACTAAGCTTTCAAAGACAAAGAAGCACTCATTTCTTTAAGTTCTTATAATGGTGATGTGGCAATTCATTCTTCCACCTCTGCAATGTTGAAGAAAGTACATTTCAATTCATGATCCCAGGTAAAAATCCACCAAGATACCTACATGTGCGTAGTTGCACATATTTGTACAGCAGAAAAGGAATACATGAGCCCTAGATTCTGGACTCTTCTTGAAATAAGTTGTGTGTGCAACTTAGTGACTTTATTGTCTAGCAGTTGTTTTGTTACCTAGTACAATCCACAAGGCGTAATCACTAAAGCTCACCTCTAGGTAGTGTAATAATATCATTCTGACCTGAGCAGTCAGCCTTTTCACTTGTCACGATGTTGTTTTTTAATGCAAGGTGGAAATGAAACAGCATCTGGAGCACATTCTTGCTCCTCTTACAGCTTTTCTAAGCACTACAGCATATTGTGCTGAAGTTTAAAGGTCCCTGCTCATTACTTGCCATTGGTTAGCTCTAGGATAGAGTCTAATAGGACTTCTAAAATGCATTGAACACTGTATAACAGGTGTCTCTAACCAAAGTAAATTACTTAAATAGAAGTGCTTTGTAATTCTATTCTTGCAATGATGAGGCTCGAACACTGCAGATACGACTTTATCTTCATGCTTCCATCAAATCATAGGCAAGTAGTATAAATGCCACTGAACTCTGTTGACATTAATCTTGTTCAACTGGCTGAGATTTAAAATTACTCTTTCCTATATCTTTCCATCTGTGCTCTTTAAAGGACATCCACACATGCAGCTGTTACTTAAAAGTAGGGAATTGTACTGTAGTTTTCCAGAGACTGAAAAGCTTCATGGGTACTTCAAAATTAGCCCATAGGGTAGATTTCTATTATTATTGATTGATTGAGTCATTGAAATATCAGTATAGCCACACAGAAATTAATTTGTACTATAGACAATAAAGTAATGTTAGTTCATTAATGCTGTTGCTAAAAATTATTCAAGATTTGAGCCTTGAAACTTGTTCTAGAAGGCTTCTTTGTCTATGCATCATACATTTTGCATCTCTAAGACACTGTTTTAGTTTTCTTTAATTTTCAGTAATACAAGACTTTCCAGCAGCCTGATAATAAAGATTTCCTTACAGAATAGCACGGTTTTGTTTGGTCATTTTTTTGTTTTTTGTTTGTTTGTTTGTTTGTTTGCTTTTTAGTTGTTGTTGTTATGTTTTTGTTTTTCAAGACAGTATTTCTCTGTGTAGATCTGGCTGCCTTAGATTCACTTTACAGACAAAGCTGGCCTCAAACTCATAAAGATCTCCCTGCCTCTGCCCCTTGAGTGTTGAACTGCTTAGATAAAAAACTCAAGTGATAGCACATGCAGGTGAGGATGTGGAGAAAGTGGAACACTCCTCCATTGATGATGGGAGTGTGAACTTGCACAACTACTTGGAAATAAATTTGACTCCATCTCAGAAAATTGGGAATATTGCTACCTCAAGACCCAGGTATAGCAACTCCTGGGCATATACCCGAAAGATGCTCCACCATATATCAAGGCAATTGCTAAACTATGTTCATAGCTGTCCTATTAGTTAAAAAAAATTTTTAAAGAGGAAAGGGAAAAAATAGATAGACATTGAGTGAGAATTGTTTGGGACCAGTGACTTACATATATATATTACAATCCATCCATCTATCCATCAATCCCTCCATACATACATGCATACATAGTGTGTGTTAAGTAAACCATGTTTTCTGCTTCTCTCTTATATTGCCTGTTCACTCATAATGTAAAAGTTTTACAGTCATTTTTCATATGTCAAAAAATAGAAAATACGTGCTATTCCATGAATTGTATTTGATATTCAAAAGGTAAAGGTAGAGCACATTTTTTGAAATCACATCCATGCAAATGAATGTTCTCATGACCATTTCATCTTTACTCATGATTATTTTTAGCCCCTTGTCATCATAAAATGAAAGCCCTTGACGAAACTTCCTGATTTATGTGAGGAAAAGCGAAAATTAATTCTACCGATGTTGTATGAGTAATGACTCACAATGGAAAATACTTTGAAATCTTGAATAATAAGGAAACTGCCAAGAACTGCAAATCATTATAACGTCTGTTACAAATGCTTCAGCTTCTAAAGTTGCCATTTTCATGTTTATGTTTTGAGGAAGATAAACTGTTACCAACCAAACATCATGACAATCAATTTTACACAGAAATTGAAACTGCCTTGGTAAACATCTCATTCTATTTTGAGCAGAACAGAAAGAGAGAAAGGATACTATAGAGAAATGAACCCAATTATTATAGTCTGATTATGTTCTTCTAATATTGCTTGTCAAAATCCTAACCACCCCAATCTAGTGATGTTTAGAAGTGGCCACTGGAATGTTATTAGATTAGTAAGGTAAAGCCCAGATATCTGTCCTTGTAAAAGAGGTCACAGAGAGCTGTTTAGTGTTCCCATAAGAGAATGCAAATGTCAGGCTGTAGGCAGAAGTTACCTCTGGGACAACCACATGAACAATCTATTTTTTAAGGGGAATAATTTATTTTTTTATTTTTAACATAAGCTTCAAATGCTTAAATAACAGCTGTGGAATTGAATTAATATGTCACTGTGTATCTCAGAAATATAGTAAAGCACCCATCTCTAGGTAGGCATATGTTTTGAGGCAAAACTTATTTCTTCAGAGAACTATTATTTAATGGAGAATAAAGCAAAAGTTGAGTAGTTTTAATTTCCATTACCCAGAGGAATGATGAAGTCTGCAGAGATAGTAATACATACATTTGATTGTTCATTCTGAAGTTCATAGAGGTTACAATGATAAAAAGCAGAGTGCCTTTGCTCTTTCAGTATCTGACTATTGTAATTCAGGCAAGTGGTTCAAGATGGCTCAACTACTGAAGGAATTGCTGCCAATCTTGACCATCTGAATTTGATTCTAGGGACACATTATAGTGAAAGGAAGGAACTGATTTCTTCCAGTTGTCCTCTGGCTTCCACATACATGTTGTGGCATGCATGTATATAGACAGACCCATCCATAAACACATGAAATAAAATTACTAAAAATAAATTACAGCAGAGTTACATTTTCCCTCAGTCATGTCAATAGTGATTTCTGTGTCTCTGTGATTACTGTACTTTCTATAAAGAGTAGAATTAACTTGGGAAAGTTACCTAAACATTTTATTCATGAATTAAATATAAATATTTTGAACAAATATTTTATGCTTTTAAATTCAGAAGTTAGTCTCAAATTTTTTGTATATGTGTGTGGCATATGCATAGGTGTGCCCAGAAGTATGTGGCATGTGTGTTGAGACTTTGAGGATGATGTTGAACATCTTACACTGTCCATTTTATTTACAGAGGTAAGGTATTGGTGAATTAGGACTAATAGATACAGCCATATTAGCTGTTGAAGCTAGCCAGGTTGCCTTGCTGAGCCTCTGTCTTTAGAATCTTAGTATTTCAATTACAAGTGGTACACTATGTCTGCCTAGCTTCTGTGTGGTTGCTTGGAATATATATTGAATCCTCACACTTGAGACATGAGCGCCTTAAACACTGATCTCTCTTCTCAACCTATACTTAAATTTTACTTACAGAATAATACACATTTAAAAACAAAAACTATACCCAGTATTAGCATATATTAAGCTCATCACCATAAGACACATTAACGCTCACAAAGAGGTTCTAAAGTAATATGAAAAGATAATGAATATAAACAAGATAATTGGAGCAAATAGCTGTGTTTCAGAAAATGGCATGCAGAAATCATTTTATTTGGAGATAGAGTCTTACAGAATTCTATTCCTGTTGAACACCAGCTTTAGGATGAAGTGGTGAAAACATCCAGAGTCCATTAATTTTACCTGACTCATCTCTAACATAGAGGATATTTTTGTAAAATCGAGGCAATGCAGTTTACACACTTTATCATCCTATTGGGACTCTAGATGAGAGAACCATGTGAGAATAGCAATGTAGAAGGATCCAGTGGGTCCTAGAAACCTACAAGTAGAACATTATGATAGGCAGATTTGGGCCAAGGGGTCCTGCTCAAACTAAGGCACTAGCCAAGGACAATACAGGCGGTAAAATTTAAACCCCTACCCTGATCTAGCCCATGGACAGGACAGTCTCCACACTTGAGTGGAGAGTGGGATTTGACTTTCTCATGTACTCTGGTGCCTCACATTTGACTATGTCCCCTGGCGGGGGAGACCTAGTGGCACTCAGAGGAAGGACAGCAGGTCACCGAGAAGAGACTTGATACCCTATGAGCATATACAGGGGGAGGTAATCCTTCTCAGGAACAGTCATAGGGGAGAGGAATAAGGGGAAAATGGGAAGGAGGGGAGAATGGGAGGATACAAGGGATGGGATAACCATAGAGATGTAACAAGAATAAATTAATAATAAATAAATAAATAAATATTTACTAATGCAGCAAAATGCAAGTTATAGGCTATTAAAGGATAGAGAGGGTAACTGTATTAACATGTGAAAATGAAAGCTAATCTACATTCATTGTTGTAGATCAGTTTAAGTGTTTCTTGAGATTGAGATAAGCCTAAGTCTATGGAAAACAAGCAAGTTGTTTTTGATTAGAAAAAATAACATGGAAACAGACACAGGGTTGTTTAATGGCTTATCATGCCTGGAATGTGTAAAGTATATTGGTCTCAAGAAATTATACCACAAATTGAAGATGATTAGAATATAACATTGAATAGAAAGACTCCATGACATGTTTTTGGAAAGTCTGAGAGATTGATCTAAAGGCAGCAGAGAAAGGATGGGAAAAGAAAACACAAATGGACACAGAATATCAGGAATGTGGTGGCCTGGGCTCTCTGATAAAGAAGCTGTACCTCAACCATCCAAGTATTCTCAATTATTTATTATATATTGTTGAACAGTGAGGCAAGGTTATGACTACTGCTGAATAAAGAAGAAAGGTTACTATATAAAATAAACAAGGAAAAAGGATTATGATATACAGCAGAAAAATAAAGAAGTAGGTTTATCAATTCTCAGTAGATGCAGTCTTCAAATTGTAAATATCTGAGAGGAGAAAGCTACAGTGCCATTTTCTACCTGCACTGCCAATATTCACACTCAGACCCAAGGAAGGCATTACCATCTCTCTGACCCTCACTTGGGAAAGACTTTTCCATTCATATAGGGCTGATGCATTGCAGTCCTTCACACACACACGTGTGTGTGTGTGTGTGTGTGTGTGTGTGTGTGTGTGTGTGTGTGTGTGTGTGTGTGTATGTGTGTGTGTGTTTAATTTAAAGCCATTTTACATTGAGACATGTCAGCTCCTGGCATTACCCCATTCGACTTGAAAGAAGATGTTTAGTATCAAAGAACCTCCATTAGGGTATGGGTTCAATTGTGGCAAGTTAACCCCTGGAGAAAGAAATTGCTCATTTAAATTACAGACAGAATGCTGTTGGACATGGGCAAAACTTGAATGCAGGCAAAGCTGATTTGCCAAGCTCTGCCCAGACAGATTAAGCAAGCCCTTCATAATTCTAGCTTCACTAATATATCTGTCAGGCTGATGATGATGCTCCTACACTAAATAGAAATTTTGAGTGATTGTCCAGGCAGCCAGATATCTGTCAATTCTCTATTTTGTAAGCCGCTTGCTTGTACTTACTACATACTAAGGTAATATTATATCTTTCTCAACACTCTGATGCGTTTGAAGGGTAGATAGTTATAGTATTACAATTAAGCTTCGTTGTTTAATAATTAAGAAGATGTTTTAGTTTGGTAATGCTACTTAGGATAGAAAATGATTTAGGTACAGAACTCTAAACTCATGAAAGTAGAATAGGTAATAGAATACTTTCTCTAAAGTTCCCAGGTGTATTGTATGTAGCATTGTGAATATAAATCTTAACCAATAATTTTCATTATTGTTTCATAATCATTATTATTATATATGGCTTATTATTGTAAGGGATAGAGCATTTTTAAATGAAGGGGGAATGTAGAAGGAACCTCATATGTCTGTATAGAAGCATCACCTTTCAATAAAAAGCTAATGGCTTATAGCTGAGGCAGGAAAAGGAGGTGGAACATCTGTCAGACAGAAAGGATTCTGGGATAGAGCCAGGTGCAGGAGATTCATCTGGCAAGAGGTGAGGAGGACAGATGTATGGTACCTGAGCATAGGTAACCAGCCATGTGTCAGAATGTAGACTAGTATAAATGGGTTATTTTTAAGTTATGAGCTAGTCAGAGAAGAGTCTAGCTATAAGGCCTGGGTATTTGTAAATATATTTTGAGTATCTTGAGTCTTTATTGGGACCTTGAGGCCAAAAGGAAAAACAAACACAATGGTAATTCTTCTAAACATTGGTAATTGACATACCTCATGACCCAGTTATACCACTCTTGGACATATACTCAAAAGATGTTCAATCCTACCACAAGGAAATATATTCAACTGTGTTCATAGCATGTTCATTCATAATAGCCAGAAACTGGAAACAATCTATTTATCCCTTAACCAAAGAAAATGTGGTACATTTACAGAATTACTATTACTTGGCTATTAAAATCAATGGCATCACGAAATTTGCAGGCAAATGAATAGAATTAGGAACATCATCCTGAATGCAGTAACTCAGACCTAAAAAGGAAAACATGGTAGGTACTCATAAGTGAATATTAGCTGTTAAGTAAAGGATAATTATGCTATAATTTAAAAATCCAAACTAACAAGGTAGTTTCTAGTGGGGATCTCCCTGAGAGGGGCAAATAAAATTTTTTTTGTGTGTGTGGGAAGACTGGGGACTTTTGGAAATGGGTATATGGAAAGTTAAATGGAATAGTAACTGATTGTGATGGAGGGAGAGAATACAGAGTGAGACTACTGAAATTAGGTGGAATTTGGGAATAATTTGTAAACAGTGCAGTGGAAACTTTCTAGAACCTATGTGAGTGGCCCTAGTAAGGATTTCTAATAATAGTTTCCCTAATTAAAAGTCCTAATAATGGAGGATTATAGAGACTGAACTTTCCTTTTTTTAACCAGGCAAGGCTTCCAGAGTTGGGACTGGGACACCAATACAACCACAAAACCTTTGACCTCCAATTTGCAGGACCTGCTGGGTCAATGCTTCCTCAAAGCTTATGGGTGTGGCTAAGCGATGACTGGTCCTACTTGGGGCCCACACTGCTAGAATGAGCACATGCCTGACACTACCTGGATGGCCAGGATTTAGAAGCTTGATCACTCAGAGACCAACCAAACATAACTGATAAAAAGAAAGAGAGAAGAGAAAGAAAAATAATCCTCTGACCTGCTATACTCATTGTTAGGTGCCTAGCTGATTTGTCATAGAGAGGCTTCCTCCATCAGCTAGTGGTAGCACATGCAGAGATCTGCAGCCAAACATTTAGACAAAGCTTGGGACAACCCTGAAGAAGAGGAGAAGGGAGGATTGGAGGAGCTGAGAGGTTGAGGACACCAAGAGAACATGGCCCACAGAATCAACTAAGCAGGGACAATAGGAACTCACAGAGGCCGAAGTGGCAACATGACTCATTCAGCCTTTATATGAGGGTTTTCCTAAAGCCATTAGAGCATGTTATGCCATGTTCAGTTGATATAACTGAAAGGACTGGTGCTTTCTAAACGAACAGTGGATCTGGGGAAGAGGGGAAGTGGAGGTAAAAGTGGGAGGAAGGGTGGGAGAGAAGCATGTGGTCTGGATGTATTGTATGAAAGATGAATTTGAAAAGAATAACAGAAAAAGAAGAAAAATAATGAACATGCAATTACTACATCCATCAGGATAAATTGTCTTTAAATAAAACAAAATGGATGAGTCTCAGCTATACATCTTTAAGTAAGTGGAAATCCATAAAACAAAGCATTTGGCATTCTTTCATTTATGGTAAATATTTTTAAATGTATAAAAAATCTCTGCTTCTAATGTCAGAATAATTACTACTTTTAAGGAACTATGTTGAGTCACAGTTCAGTGTAACTATGGACTAAAGTTAATTTTTATTTATTTAGAAAGAGTCATATTTTCAAGAAAAAGAATACAGAAAGCTGGGGATTTCTGTATAGTTTTTAAGTATTGTTTAGTAAAAGTTTTAAAAGCACAGATGAATGACTTCTGCTATATGTCAAATTTAATGTTTTAAATCATAAAGATTACCTAGAAGTAAAAAAAAGGAAAAGATCACGGAGGAATAAATGGAGATTTGGGAAGCATATGTGATGATTGCTGTTTAGGGACAGTTTTGATGATCAGAACATTGTATTGCCGTGAGACATGCTCAGTCTATGACATCTTTCTCTTTTCATCTGGGGAACAGCTGGCCATAGTTTTGTTCTTTCTAAATTCCAAATATTTTTGACTAGTAAACTCTGGGGAGAAGCTATGACGGAAGCTGCATGGAAAACATATTTTCTTTAACAGTGACAATCAGTTGAAGACAAAGTAGGAGGTGAGAGACAGGCACTGCTTGTAGTGGTAACAGCTGCTAAGCAGAGGCAGTACCATGGGGTCAAACTTTATGAGAAAATGTTAACACATTAAATTCCAACTTCATTGAGGTAGTAGGATTCTCTGAGCCATGAAAGATATGGAACCGACTTCCTAGTGCTGTTCAATAAAAACGTACTAAATAGCCATGTGATATTCATTACAGAATTTCAGGTTTTGGGCTTGTAGTTTTTTCTCACATGAAATATTTTAAAATATTATGCAGTTATGATTTGGTTCTTTGTGTTTATTTATGATTTGATTTTTGTAAACATTACATATATTGTAAGAAAATTACACATGTAATAGAAAAGCCCTCTACCAACCTTTCAAGAATGTTAGATTGTGACAAGAATACTCTGTGGCATTCTTAGGTTTCATAAATAAGCATATAGCCTTTGTCTAAAAAACGGAACCAAATGTGTCTACATCAATTTTAGGATTTTTAAATGAATTTTTAGACTTGCTAATAGAACATTTAAAAAGTTATGGTCAAATAAACTGAACACACTTCTTCTTTCTAATTACAACTTCAGGAGTTTATTTTAGCTGTAAACAATATCAACAAAAACAAAAAATGTGACTGATGTCTAAATTTCATGGTTCCAAATTAAATACAAAATCTTAGCCAGAAAAAAATGTCAAAAACAACACATTTTTTTTACCAACTTCTGTGCTTAAAATCTCAGTGTGTATTGTATATACACAATCTCTTAGGCACAAGGAACTGAGGTTTATAAGTGTAAATTAAATGCAAAAAAACATGCAACCAAATTTGAAAAGTGTCTCCCCCCTTGAGCTCAGCATAAGCATTTCACACCTTTGCCCAGCCTGTATGCTTAGTATGCTTAGAAGAACATTTAGCAATAACTTTACATTAGCCTGATTCCTTTCATTTTTATATTAAAGCTCCATGGTCATTTTTCCATGCTGTTCCAAAGAAGTATGCTGAACTAAATGGTGCTATTGATTTAACATGGTAATGAGTAGTAAGGAAATGGTCTCTATATTACCCATTAATACACAACTCAGGAATTTAGTTTCTGATTACCTGTTCTACTCTTTTGCACATCAGCAAAACTTCAGAATAAACTTTCCTTTATTCCTTCTACACAGACAGTCAGTGTACAAATTCTACCAAATATAGTTCACAAAACCAAAGGAAATCAGAAACACACACACACACCACCACCACCACCACCAACAACAACAACAACAACCAAACAAAAAAAGAATCAGAAAATATGTATAGAAACTGTCAACAAAACTAATTTTTTTCTTTTCATCATTATCCTATAACCAATCTTAACACAGAGCAGAGAGGAATACTGTTGACTATCCCCCAATACCGGGTGTACCCCATGTAGGTCCATGTGAAACTAAAAACTAATTCATTAATCATGAATTAAAACTCCTAACATTTATAGTCCTAGCCTTTAACTGTTCTTAGTATGGTTTCCATGCTGGGATACTTTCTGTGGAGCCAAATTTCAGTCCACAGACTTCCACATACCTCAGAGCAAAGGTGGTATCTTATACCACAGGCAGGCAGCAAGCAGACACCCATGCACAATCAATCTAGACCTCTCGGCGTCAATTTTAGCTCTTGTTGCATCTCCCTCCAGAAAAAAAAAAAAAACCAAAGGAATAAAAACAATACATAACAAAACAAAAACAAAAAACAAAAAACAAAACAAAACAAAAAACCCGTAGCTCCATACCATGGACAGTGTAAGGGCCAAGCCTGTTCCAGCAGATGGACCAGGGTTGACAGAGAGAGGCTATATCTCCGAATGTGAGACCCACAAGTACTAGAAAGCTTGCTATGCATTAAAACATCAGGTAAGCATCCCATTAACTTTCTTAGACGATAACATTTTGCTCATGATGCCTTCTTCTTATGAGCTCCAATTATGAGCACCACAAGGTTCTAAGTAATGCTCGAGGGTGTCAGATCTCTTCTCTCTAATGTCATCTACATAAATCCAGTATTCCCCAACCTGATGCAGACTCAAGTTCACTCTTTTAGAGCAAATATCCAATATGGAAAATACCAGCCCCCCCCCCAATCCAAGGAGAAAGCAGCTATGTTATTCAGGAACATACTTGCCTGAAGGGGAGGCATGACTTTTAGCCACTCCTCAAATCAGATATGACATTTATCTTTTACTGATAGGAGCTAAAGCCTAAAACAGAAGTAGCATCCCACACATCAAGACACCCAGAGAAGCAATACATTGAGAAAAAGGACTGCTTACTTCAGGGGACAAAGAAATTAAAACCATCCCAAATTCTCCAGCTCCTAAAAAGCAGGCTGGTATGTCCAGGCAGTGGCAGTGGTATACTGGCAGGCTCGTGGAAAGAGCCAAGCAGCCCTACAGTCCTCTCCATTACCTTCAGGAAGGTTTGTTTTTATACTCCTGCTGCTCCCCGACTTGTCTCATATAAACCTGAAAAAGAAAAAGAAGAAGGAGCAAAAGTAAGGAATAAAAAGGAAGGAAAGGGGGAAGCGAGGGAGGAGGAGAGAAGGAAAGAACAATTCATAAAGGGGCTACTAACAATAAGAAAGACTGGAAAACCACCACCATTAGGAAAATAATAAAAATAATTCCAGAGATCACAGCTCACAGCCTAATCCTTCAAGCCCAAATCTATCTCCTGCACCTAAGATGTCCAGCATTTCAGAGTGTGCCACACAGGACTCTAATTAAGCCTGGAATTTCACAAATTTAGAAAACGGACCAGAAATGCTATTACTAGCTTGTTTAACCATTTGCCCAATTTTATTTGGGCCCCTAGGAAGGCATTATTCACCCTAAGTCAGCCAGAAGAAACCTTAAGAGAAAAATGCTCCATTTCCTTTAAGGGGATTCAGGTAGGTTTTTGGTTGCTTTTTTTGGGCTATTAGGGGGTTATTATCAATGGAAGTTGGTTACAAGTTTTTATAGGTCTTATTTAGAGAGAAAATAAGGTTAGACTCAATGATGTCTCTCTTTTCCTTTACCTTACATTCATAGGTTTGGAGATAGGGGTTCATCATCTCAGAAAACATAGAGTAAAATTCCTCAGAACATTGTATGATTTGAGAAATGTAGCTTCTCCAATGAGCAGCCAATAAGCTTCTATTTAAAATGTTATATCTCTAGTGGAATTGAGGACAGGCAGGCAGGGGATAGATACAACTGACAACAGAGGCACCTGTAACATGCTCTGTAACATACACTGTAAAAGTATCTCAGTGTTTGTGTCTCTTTGCTCAGTACCAAGTTCATTTTGAAGTGGTCCTTTGAGAACCAAGGAAGTTGAAACTGTATCTTGGTAGCCATGTGCCCTACTAGACAAAATGTTTCTTTGTAGTTACAAATCCTAACAATTCAGTTATGGTCTTCCCACTGAATCAGAAACTAGAGTACCAGGGACAGGAGCCAGAATACTCAACAAAGGTCAAGGTTCCCTCATGATATATTTTTCATTTTGGGATATTCAAGAGGGTACTAAGAAAAAGATGCTAAATGTGAGATCCTGGTCACCATGGTTTTGGAAGGAAAAAGAGTCATATATCTCTATCAGTATGTTATGCACTTCACAAATATTCACAAAAATCCAAAAGTCAGAAGGTAATGGGGTATACTTGACTGTGTTTCAATACTTCTATTTGGGCTGTATGTGCCTTTCTTCTGAATTCCTTCCTTCAAGAATATAAGAACCAAGAAGCAAGTTTTATCCAGTAGCAAGATAGTTCAAGAAGTTACAATACAAACTCATATTTCGTAAATGATGTTGGTTTGCTGTTTCTATTCTCACCTATCTTCATTCTATTTTCTTTTATCCTAGAATCCCATCTGGAGGAAGTGACTTTGCTGTCATTAGTCCTCAGGAGAATTGATCTAAAAATGTGACCACACCTCTGCACAGAATCACAAGGGAAAGGAAACATTTTCAACTTCCTATTTCTCAAGTAAAAGGAATATACAGAAATAGGAAATACCCCAACACTACTTATTTCCTGTCATCTGATAAATGTAGGAGGCACATAGGAGTACTATTGTAAGCTTCCGTTGTTAATAATTGTTTGTCATTTATTACTAACACATTTAATATTTTTAAAATGTATGACCCTTAATTTTTAATGTTGATTAATGAACATTCTGAAGAACAAAAGTTTTATTCTCAATCTAATCATTGTTGTTTTTAAATATCTATGAATAGAAAATCTATATTTAAATGGTGAAATCATGACATTTCTCAAGTATATCAGGCTGTTCAGTGTTGATGTCATTTGTTTAGAATCAAAGCTGTAAAACTGTACAGTATAAAATAATGTGTCAAAGATCATGTTGCTTTAGATACTTACATTTTTTATTCAATATCATTTATATTTTTTATGTTTGAGTTTCTCAAAGGAGCTAAATTAGATCCTTAGGTAAATATCTACTCACATAGCAAACCTGAATTTATTAACAATGAAAAGAAATACATTTTTGGATTATATTTCCAATGTGTCCATATCTAAATCTGTAAAATTTATTTGTACCTACTATTTGATTTTCACTAGTCATCAATTTCATTTTAGCACTCATTTTTTAGGGCCTCACTTTAATAACATTGATAATACTGCATTTTAATTAAGCTATATTTTCAAAATAAGGCTGTCATTCCTGTGTTTTACAGAGAACAATTTCATTTTTTGTTTTTTATGAATTATTCACTTGTTTATTGAATCAGAAATGGCAGTGTCTATTTTTGAGTATTGCATTTTAAAGTTGCACCTCCACTCACAGAAACATAGAAAAAAGAATGAGACTGAAATCCAAGGCAGTTTCCCAGAGACTCCAAGACTTGGTGCTTAAACTCAATGATCTGGAAAATTTCCCTAGCTCCCAGCTTGAGCCTCATTAGTGACTCATCCCCTGTAAAGCACCACCTGAACTATAAAAAAGCCACAGGTATCACTCAGATGACTGACAGCTTCAACAGCTGTGGGGCTTTGGAGTAACACACAGACCCCCAGACCGGAATTAAGGTAAGGGCAGAGAAGGAGGGAGGAAAGGAGGGCGGGGTAGGGGTTTTATTCATTAGTTCCAGAATAATTCTATACTGTTACATCTCTCTCTCTAATATATATATGTATAAATATACATATATATACATACATATATACACATACACATATATATATATAATATTCAAAGATATCCTAGGTATATTTTCTCATTTTCAAATTATAGATCAAATTGTCTAACAGAAGCCCTGTTATCAATTGGGGTATATTAGGAAAAACAACTTACCTAATGAAAAAGTAAACTACAATCAGGAAGCAAATTTTTACATCAAAGGGCACTTATTTCCAAATAAAATCACTCCTGAGAGAGTATCAAATGACAAAATAAAAACATCATTGAGTTTACCCACCCCGTGAGGTAGATCCAGGCAAGCTTTGAGATGAGAATTTAACATGCTGACCTTTAACTATGCCTGCCATATGTGTGGCATCATTAGACCTCAGTAAACAAAGCAGATGCAGTTGAGGCAAGTCTTCAGTTAAGGCAAGAGTGGATTAATTTATAAAAGTCCTTTAGATGCTAGAAAGTTAAGTACTATTTGCTGTATTTCAAGTTGCAAAACATTTTAATTTAGTATTCACTGTAAGGACAACCAAAACATGTCGTATTTAAATTCTCTGTTCCAAAAAGAAAATGGTAATTAAGTATTTTGAAAGTTATTTGTGTGTGAAATAAACCGCAAATAAAGCCATCATTGTGGTAGCCAGAACTGCAAATTACTAAATTAGATTAAAACAACAAAGACTGATGTCTAAGAGATAAGTTTTATATTTGGGTACATTTATAAATTTCCTTCAGATATAGTAAAAAGAATAGTACTGACATTTCTCCACAAACTTACTTTTTAGTGGATTTTGAATAAGCATCATAAATAGTCCAGCATCATGCATCTATACCTCCTTATTTGGAGACCAGAGTACTTTGGGTATGGTCTCTGGTATCCATTGTGAAAGCAGACATGACTGTGACAGTCTTATATGCCCTATTAAATCTTTGCCTTTTCAGAAGTCTCAAAATTAATCTGGAGTTGAGCCAACATAATCTCTGCATACTTAAAGAAATTAGATATGCTTGACTTAAAGACAGTGCAGATAACTGGTAAAGAGATTCCAGCATGTATAAAATGAGATTTCAATGAGTGAGTGACAGCTTATCATGGGTTGAATCATGTTCCTTAATTGCATCACTCTTCACGGGGCATGTTAAGTGTATACCCTTGATTCTTCAGAACATGACTAATGAAAAAAAGTCTTTACAGGCATGATTAAGTTAAAATGAGGTCATTAGGGCTGACCTAAATTAAATATAACTGATGTGTGTTTAAGCGAAAACTTCAGCTCTGACATATGAAAAAGGAAGAAGAAATCAAGACAGAAAGGAACACAGTGTCTTTTAAGACAAACCAAAACATCCAACATGGATTTTTTTCCATTCTTCTCTCCTACTAGCATGCAAGCCTGCTGACCCATTGCTCACATATTTTTACAGCTTACTATTAATGGAACAAAGCAGTCAATACCCAGCACACACAGCTCAATTTCTTTTTACTTTCTTTCTATCTTGTTACTGTAATGACAGAGATTGATGATATGCCCCCACTGACATTTCTCTCAAGTGGCCTGTTCCATGGTGTCACAGCATGAGCTTCCAGAATGAAATACCATAAACGTGGTGGCTTTTATGGTAAAGACTTAGTTGTCACTGTTCTGAGGGTTGACGGTACAAGATAAGGATCCTGCCATGGCTGAGGCCTATGAGGGATGTTTTCCTGGTTTGCTGACTACTTCTTGATTGGCCTCAAGTGACAGGGAGTCAGTTTTCATGTTTCTTTGTTGTCTTTTAAGGATAGTAATACCTCACAAAGACCCTACTATGTTAATCTAATCTAAAACTAATTCTTCTCTCAAGGTCCCATATCTAAAAAACATGGTTTTGGGGTTTTGAAGTATAACATGTGCATAATTCAGTCAGCAGGACACAGTGTTACTAAAGGTGACAAGGCAGCAAGTTGTTTCCTCCAATGCCAAGATGGCACTTCTTAACAGGATTAGTGCCTTTCTGGTTTCTATCTTTTAATTATTTTGTCATTTCCTCAGTTATTCCAGAAATGTTGTAAAGAAATAAATTACTATTTATTGAGAATTCCTAGGGCTCCAGAATATACTTATAGGTTGGCCTAGTAGGATAAGGAATAAGCTCTTATCTCATGGTGGAAGTTTGTGTAATGATCATGAAACTGTTTTGTTGCTTTTTTCAAACTGCCAGAACCAATTTTTTTCTACCTTGCCCACCTCCCTGAGATATTGCCCAGTTCCTTGAGACATTATACAATCTTGATAAACATCAGATTTGGGGATATCATCCTGATTAACCATGCCTAGAGCTGTTTGGCTTCCAGGATTTTCTTTTGATGTTTATTATACCAGGAACAGATGAGTAAAGCACATTTGGAATTGTTAAGCTATTCCTCAAAATATTTTTCAAAATTTTAAAAACCAAAATACATTCTCATAAACACTTTTCCCATTAAGGCCTTGTGTGCTGAAAGGCAAAATTTCCCCATATGGTTCTGATTCATTTACACTTAACTCATCCAAAAGTTGTTTAGGAAAAATATTTGATTGCCTAGGAAATTGTTTTGATCTTTTAAAAAAAGCAAAGAAAAAGAATTCATTAACCAAGATAAACAAAATCCAAAATGGACACTCAGTGTCTAAATTCTACTGTATTCTGAGCTCTACTGTTGAATCATGATGCATTCTCTCTGCTGTTTTTAAGCCAATTATTACACTATTTATAAATGGCCATTGTTCTCTATATAAGACTGCAATAATTGCCCCCCACATTTCTGGTATAATATATTCGTAATAGAAATAGAATTCAACTAAAACATATGATAAGGGAAACTACTAACAAGAGGCTCTTGATAAGATAAACACATTGGAAAAATGTTTCTAAGAATACTATAATAAAAATATTGATAGTTCTGTGATTTACAGAGATTTTGAGAGGAAAGCAGTAATTTAATCCAAAGTTACATTTTATCTAATTAATTTTCTGAGTTAATCACCTGAATCAACATTTTCAACTTTATTATTAAAATATATTACTTGAATGGGGTATGGCCATTTTTTTAGTTCAGAACAGAATCCCATTATGCACATGAAAGATGATGGATGTGTAATCCTAGGAGTCAGAAAGCAAAGGCAAATGGATAACATGTTTAAACCAACCCTTGCTATAATAGAGGTTGTACATGACCCTGGAGTACATTAAGAGATCATTTTACACAAACATAAATGTGAAAGAATGAAAAAAGAAAATATATTTATAAAGCTCCTGTTAAACAAATTAGACTATTAACAAATGTGAAGATTTCTAATTTCCATAATATGGCAAAAGAACTTTACAAAATATTAAATGATAACATATCCTATATCAGGAAGTTATGAGGTATCCCATATTAAACTAGGAACCATCCAAAGAATTAGATGCTAGGGAATATTTATACTGCCATGAAATTTATATTTCTGATCTGCTTAGAGATCTTTAGCCACAATTTATGTATGTATCAAATTCACATAAAATGTAAATAGCTATTAATACTATTGAAACAAATACAATTAGTTATTAAATATAAAAGTACTTTCTCCGTGGTAAAATTTTACTTTTTATGGAATTGTAATAACTGGAATTTCAGCTTAAGTTTCACATCAGAAAATCTAGGACAAAGAAGGCAAATTATTAAGCTGTATTTTATTTTATCTTATTTTATTTGAAAGCCAGTAGTAGACATGATTTTTTAAAATTTTTTATTAATTTATTCATATCTTATATAAATTGTTAACCCTTCCCCTGTTTCCTCCCATTCCTCCCTCCCTCCCTCCCACTTCCCCCCTTCTCCCCTCCCCTATGACTGTGATTGAGGGAGACCTCCTCCCCCTGTATATGTAAGCTGTATTTTAATAGCCTTACCAAGTATTTCATTCAGTAATGTAAAAAGATAAAACTGTTATATTTATGGTATATATATTACTATATGATGAAAATATCAGTGAAATATTTAAATGTATTTTATAATGTTATAAAATTGTTTAATAAACATGAAGCTATGTAACCTCATAGAATTTGATAAAACAAAAACAAAAACAAACAAAAAGCAGTTACACTTTAGAGTTGAGAATGAGCTAGGATTTTCTGTGGCAAAATGTTTGTACCCTTAAGGAATTTACTTAACTTTCATAAATAGCTTTAGGTATGTGAATATTGCTGAATACAAATTGTTTTCTTGCCAATAATTAAAAAGCTAATCAAAACTGTAGTATGAAATTACTTATTAGAAGTAATTATACTTTTTGAGGCAAGGTTTTTCTGTGTACACCTGCTATCCTCAAACTCACTCTTTAGACCAGGTTGGCTGCAAACTCAAAGAAATCCACCTACCTCTTACTCACAAGTGGTGGGAATAAAGGCAGGCACCATTGCCAGCTATCTAGAAGTAATTATACATTTGATGTATTTTGAGAGTTTGATGTATGTGCTCACAGAATGCACATTTCAGCTTTACTTACTTTATGAATATCAGAAATGCATATTAGCATCCCTTTGCTGTTAATGGAGGGTGCAAGCAGAAAGAGTTGTCTTAATGTGTATTAACATTGAATGCTAATTCAGCTTAAGAAAACAAGATTTCACTCTCTTAGGGAATAGTTGAATCAATTCATATCTCAATTGTTTTTTAAAAATTAAAATTTGATTAGAAGCAATTTTTAACACTCAGATGATAAACAAAGAACAGGCTTACGCCGCAACTATGTATCCCAAAACTTTAAATTCTTTCATTTCATTGGTATTGATACATATAAATATGTAATTATATAATTATTTCGTATATATTACATGCATACCTAAATACCGAGATACAACCAACTCAGTCTCTTAGGTATTAATGATATGTGTACCATGTAATTTTCTTATACTCAGGTTATCAAACATTATCTCCAAACTATTTTTTCCAAGGGAACAAAGGTATCTAGAGATGTGAGGTAGATATTAATAAGTAAAAAAGTCTCTTCCACTAAACTTGCATCAATAATTTTGAGTAAAATATAACTACATATAAATTTTACCTTCAAATAGACTTCTATATAAAATTTCAGTAAAATAATAATCATGGTACCTATAAACTATTGAGTAATCATATATGCATTTTCCAATCATCACAAATTTTTTTACAGATACTCTCCTGTTCTTTTACATGGGAGATCTGAGATTCAGAGAGATTATGTAACTTTCAAAAATCAGTAAAAGACTATTGTCTGCCCTGCATCAAGTCTGGTTTGTTCTAACAAAATGTTTTCCACTTTCATGTACTTTTTTCTTTTGAAATATCTGGTGCCTCACATTTGACCACATCCCCTGAAGGGGGAGACCTGGTGGCACTCAGAGGAAGGACAGCAGGTTACCGAGAAGAGACTTGATACCCTATGAGCATATACAGGGGGAGGTAATCCCTCTGAGGAACGGTCATAGGGGAGGGGAATAAGGGGAAAATGGCAGGGAGGGAAGAATGGGAGGTTACAAGGGATGGGATAACCATTGAGATGTAACAAGAATAAATTAATAAAAAAAAAAAAAAAACGAGTGTAAGGTATTTTTGTCTCTAACAGGAAGTTTTATAAATTGATAAAAAATGTGCTCACATTTAGCAACACAAATATCTTTGGGTATTTTTTTTCTTCTTTAATTAATTTCAATGTACCTATTATTTAACATATAGAATTAACAAAATAAAATCTTAGTGAATATTCAGGGTGATTTTTTGTGTACATGCTGAGAGCAAGGAATGGCTTTATGTTTTAAGTGACTGAGAAAAATCAAAATAAGAATGTTTCTTGGTGTGAAAATAAATTTAATGATTTAAATTTCTGCAGCCATTTTGACGAGACCTGATGGGGTACCCTCTCTTACATTTCCAGAAGAGGGTACCACACAGTAAATCCCTTGTTCATCTGGATTTTGCGGACTTTCTTCTCCCATTTCTTCTATTACTTCAGCTGACCTAGACTCAAGAACTGTATTACAGGTGTGTCAGATGAAGGGCCGGCACCGCAGGGACTCTTGTTCTCTGCCTTTGGTATGTTGTGGTTTGCAATAATTGTCTTCCTCCGTTACAAAGAAGACGAGGCTCTGATGAGCGGTGAGACTTATCTGTGACTGGTGTCTTAGTCCTGTAACCAGTGTTTTGCTACTATGTGGGTTACCTTTTCTCTCTTCCATCCTTCTCTATTTCTATTAACCCCCTAACACTAGATAGGAGAGAACAAAGGATAGCAGGGAAAGGGGATGAAGTTATCGCTAGGCTACTTCCTGATGATGAGGGGGCATTGAGTTCCTTGGAGAAAGTTTAAACGTCTTTGTCTGGATATCTAATTTCTTTTAGTTTCTTTGCACACTAATACTCAACAAACAACGAAAACAACATCCAACCACCAACGAGCCAACAACAACCACTCCTGCATCTCAAGACTTAGCATTTATGTATTCTCTGGAAAGTCCCCAGAATTCCAAATGTCACCCATTCATAGCAATTATTTGCATCTGGTCAAACACCAACCCTACTAGAGCATGAGGCAAATCAGTCATCTGTTCTAAAGCAGGCTGTTATCCCTACACCCAGGATTAAAACAAAAAGACATTCCCATAATATTTCTGTGTTTTTTAAAGAAAATAAAATTACAAAATTCTCACTACATTTATCTGCTGAAATGAAGACAAATGTTTAGAATCCATATCTGGACAAGAGCAAGATCTATAGATGTGTTTATATGAAAGGGAGAAATATCAAGGGCTATTAATTAATCCTAAACTAAGTACCACAGTCAACTAATGAATGCTGAGAGTGGGAGAAGAAATAGTCTTCCTCACGGAAGAACACGCAAATTGATTGGTTATCAAATACAAAATGGTCAGTCTTGCAATCATATACACAGAAGTTACATTATGCTGACTTAATAGGTTGTTTTTATATTTGGTAATGTGGTGTATGTGTGCATGCATGTGTGTGTTTGTGTAACAATCTAAGAATAGAAACCATTAATTTGAGAGAGACTAAGGGGGTTAGATGGAATGGGTTGGAGAGGGGAAGGTAATGGGAAGAGGATAATACGACCATATTTTAATTTCAAAAAGTAAAAAAGGTTAAATTGAATTTTGATATCCACAGCCAATTATTTTTAAAAGAAAGCAATACTTATAATATCATTACCCAGAAAATGCCCTACCACACAACAGGGATATATGTTCAACTATGTTCATAGCAGCTTTATACATAATAGCCAGAACATGGAAACAGCCTATGTGTCCCTCAGTAGAAGAATGGACTAAGAAACTGTGGTATATTTACACTATGGAATACTACTCAGCTATTAAAAACAAGGAATTCCCGAAATTTGTGGACAAATGGAATGATCTAGAAATTATCATAATGAGCGAGTTCACCCAGAAGCAGAAAGAGACAAACGGTACATACTCTCTTATATCAAGACAATAGTCCAAGGGATAAGTCCCATGGAAAACTTTACTTACCAGGAAAGTGGGTCAGAGGAGAGGACATCCTATTGAGACTTTAGGTGAGAGTAGCAGGGAAGAATGGGGAAATAGTAGGACCCACAGGGTCCTGGAAACCTACAAGAAGAACTTTATGACAGGCGGTTCTAGGTCCTAGGGTCCTCCTCAAACTAAGGCACCAGCCAAGGAGAATATAGGCAGTAAACTTCGAACCCATACCAAGCCGATGAACAGGATATTCTCCACCGGTGAGTGGAGAGTGAGATCTGGTTCTCACACAAACTCTGGTTCCCCTTTTCTGACTACATCCCCTGGATGGGGAGGCCTGGAGGCACTCAGAGGAAGGATAGCAAGTTACCAAGAAGAGACTCGATACTCTAAGAGCATATATAGGGGGAGGAAGTCTCCCACAGTCACAGACATAGGGGAGGGGAGAAGGGGGGAAGTGGGAGGGAGGGAGGAATAGGAGGAAACAAGGAAAGGGCTAACAATCGAGATGTAATATGAATAAATTAATAAATTAATTAAAAAAATAATATCATTACCCAATGCTTCTACCCTATAAAACAAATAACTATACACAGGCTCATGCAACACAAGATGTGCAAAATTTGTAATAATCTCATGATCCATTTGACATAATAATACATTCGTGGAATGATGTTTAGGGACACAGAATACATTATCTGTATTTTTTAATATTTGACAAGATGAGCTTTTAAATAATGAAATAAATAGAATAAGTGATAATTAAGCCTATACATTTTATTATATATTATTTATTCATATTTTTAAAGAAATATGATGTTTCTAAAGTTTTTTTCACACTGTATATGAATGTATCTTTAAAAGTCATCATATCATTAGCATTGAAGTAACCCAGGTTCTGTTTTTGTTTTTGTTTTTTACCTTTTACTTTTGAAGCCGACTATCACTGGATTCTCTGTATTGGCCTTAACCTTATGTTGCCCAGGCAGGTCTTTAACTTGTAATTCTCCTGCCTTAGTTTCCTAAATATGTTATCTGGATTTTAGGCATGAACTACTACTAGACAAAGATTAGGGTTACACTAGGAAAACCCAATGAAACAAAGAGGCTAGGAGGTCATTCTCTGATGTCCTCAAGAAAGAGCATGGCCATATGACTCCTTCGTGTTTACTTATAGATGAATAATGTTATTATTATTATAATAAATTATTAATTATTTTTATTTTAATTATAATTATTATTATAATTAAGTATTAATAAATATTATGATAATATTATAATTAATAATAATTAATAATAGATTAATTAATAATTAAAATTTTAATTGCTTATAAATAGATTACCTGATAAGGAAAATGACATGACTTACGTCCAAATAAAGGAGTTGTAAGCAATTCTTAAGATTTTAAAGGTATGGTACAGTAAGTAGGCTTAACAGGAAAAGGTTTATATGGGAAATGGACTACAAAGCAAATTCATGAAATTAATGAGACAGTAAAACAAAATTATATCTGTTAGCAAATTTTACAGTTAAAAAATAAACACAGCGGCCTGTCTTGCTTTTTTTTTATTTTCTAATATATGAGCTATAGCAGCAGTTCATCTTGCAAAATGAAAATAATTTATTTTAATAGGAAAGTCTTTTTTTTTCTTTCTGTCAAGCTGTATGCACACAGCTTCCACAGCCTCTTTTCATTAGAGTGATATACTGCCATTTAAATAATGGATAACATATAGAATATAACATGAAGCTGTCAACTTCCGTCCTTCAGCTTTTACTTAGAAACCACATACATCTAGACTCAAATGCATGAACTGATACAAGATCTGCTGTTATATATTTTTTTTAAGTCTGGGATAAGGCAGACTTACAAAGCTAATAGTATTAAAACAATGCAGTGTCACTAAACTGAATGTGTTTCCTTGGGGCTCTCTATATATCTAGCACCAGCACCGGAGCATGAGAGGAAGTGTGCACATCCTAATTCCAGCATTGCTTGGAGGCTTCTTTTCCATAAGAGATTAATGATTGACTGTGTTCCTTCTACAAATGGCATATGAGCATTGCACCCAACTTATTTCTGGCATATAGGGTTGTGCTTATACTGCTTTTTAAAGGACCTGGCCTTGATAGGGGCAGCATTATTTTATAATGAAACTGTATACGGAGAAATCTAGGACTATAGAACATGGCTTAGTTGTTGACACGGAAAGGGAGATTCTGTAACTTCCCAGCCTTGTGTTTACAGAAATCACTGCACTGAAGAAATGGGCCTCAGCTTTAAATAACTGTGAAAGTAGTCAAGATTATTTTATTATAAAATTACTGAAAGAAAGTTTGAACTTTAAAAGAAGTAAACATTTTTCATGTGTTAATGCAATGCATGTAGTCTATCATACACAGGAAAAACTTCCAAGATGTATAGAATCATTAAATAATTCTGGAAGACATAATAATACATGAAAAAAGAATATAAATTAATATCCTTAATTACCATGAATGTAGTAAAAAAATATGCAAGAGTATCTCTTTTTAATTCATGCTGCTTTCAACACATTTATTGACACTACTAATATAAAGTCCCAGTAACAAAATCTAAAGTTAAAGAATTAAATATAATAATGAAACTTAACAAAGAAAGGAAATAATTTAATAAAAGTGCTTTTTCTAGTTTGCATTTTCATTTTCTTTTTTTCCTGTAAGTAAAACCATGACAAAAAGCAACTTTGGGAGGAAAGGCTATATTTAGTGTATAAGTTGTAGTCTATCATCAAGGGAAATCAAATAAAAAAATTCAAGGCAGGAGCTTGGAGCACAAATCAGAGGAAGAATGCTATTTACAAATGTTCTCTCTTTGCCTTGCTCAGCTACTTTTCTTATGCAGCCCTGGAATGCCTGTGCAGTGCTTGCTTTGCCTACTGTGGGCTGTGCCTTTCCTTATCAGTCATCAAGTAAGGAAATACCTCAACGATTTGCCCCGAGATCAGAATGGTCTAGGTAATTTCTCAGTTGAGGTTCTCACTCACCAAGCGTATCAAGGCCAGGCTTGAAGCTGAAGCTAGCTATGAGAATAGCCAAAGGTAACAAAATGAGTTAAATTTTAATTGATTTCTTCTCAGTACATGAACAATATGAATATGCAAAATTTTCAAATTTCAAATAGGTGAAAACTGAATAATATAATGAATCTGGTTAATTTCCCTCACAGACACACCTCTTCTGCACATAGTCCATCCCTTTTTTACTTTCTCAGCAGGCCATGACCAGCCATGAGCAAGTGATCTGGATGCAAGTGTCATGCTGCTTGGACGGTTGAGCTCCTAGGATTATGAATCAAATAACCTCAAGCACAAATTTCAGGCAACATAAATTTCCATAACACAAAAAAATAAAGATATTGTTTTATTTTATTTTATTCTGTCTCAGAAAGCCTTGATTTCTCACTGACATTTAAAGGACATACTTAGTCCTCATATAATTCTTATTGTTTATGCTTGCCTTTTGACACTTTACATATTTCACATTCTTCTTTTGTGTTGAGGCTTTCTGAAGAGAAGCCACCAACAGTGCTATGTCCTTTTTTTCTAGAGAGACACAGTTTTGAGAACTTCTCAAAACATATCTTCATTTTTGCTTGTAAGATGGTGAATCTGATTTCTGCAGATGTAGATGTTTAGTATTTATCTTCCCACCATTCTCTAATGGTCTAATATCTGAAATCAATTCACAGTCTCTTTTCCTGTCATTCTAATTACCAATATATAATACTTTTTAATATTCTTGTACATTCCTGCTGCTTTATTCTGTTTTCATGCTTCATACCTTCTTTTTCCCTTTAGATTTCTAGTAGGGGGCTATCATTTGTATTACTTGTAGTTACTAATCTTTTCTAAATATATTGAAGTCACCACTATCCAAAGCTTTCTTCCTTTCTGTTATATTTTGAAATTTGATAATTTTCTTTCCTTATTCCTTGGAGTTTCCACATTTCAGATTGTGGAACTTGTCTCTTGTCCTAAATCAGCATCTTTCCACTTAGAGAGCTCTTTTAATAACAACCAATCTCATTTCAAAATTTCAGTCTAATAATCACAGCATCTGTGTTACATCTAAACCGGGTTCTGATGTTGGATTTGCTACTTCAGACCGTTATCTGCTTTCTTTCCCTTGTCTTATAGCTTGTTTTACAAAACCCACAGGATCACTAAACAATGGAAACTATGATTTACAGCGTGGATGTAGGTGTTCTATTTTCCAAATATCTCTGGTGTCGCTCTGTCTCCTCCTTTGTCTTCCAAAGTTCTTCTCCTGGAGAGCAGCTGTGCCTTAAATCTCACACCACCACAACTATCTAGTACACTGGAACCCTCCTACAGTTCTGATAAGATACAAGGAAGGAATATGTTTTATAATTTTCCTGATTTAAAAAAAAATCTGCTCTTTACAAGGCTTGTCTGTGATATCATGATATTCAAAAGTGTTTCCTGGTGTCTCAAAAAAAAAAGCTAACAAGACTAGGGACTAGGGCTGGAGAACTGCCTTTTTTCTGAGAAGGAGAAAGCTTACAAGTCCTGAGGATTCAGTGTTGTTTATAGAAAATGTTCAGAACATAGTGTACAAAGACTGTTCCTTGTCCTTTCTTGGCAAAGTGAAGAAGACTTTCCCTCTTCACTGGAGGAAAAAAAATTCTTACTGTTTCCCCAACTCAGATCATAGCACAAGACATTCTCACTATCAAACTCATCCCTTACTTGTCTCTTAGAATCTATCAAAATTGTAAGTCAAATATTCCAACAGGTTGATGGTGATGGCAGTTGCCCTGGAAAAACATTGCCTGCCAGTATCACTTTCTTCCTGAGAGGGTGGACATGTCTCCTTTCAGGCATTTCATATTTTGGTTGCAACCGGAATAGGTCTATGATTCTTGATAGTTAAATTGATCAAGTTGTCCACAAGAGACCCAATTCTCCGAGTTTGCTCAAACTGATTTGATTGTTATTCTTCAAACTGTAGGATTTTTAAAGAGCATGAACATAAGAAAACAAGGAATAATTCATAACTGCTTCTAATTCTACTTCAAGTGGAGCATAAGAGGAGAATGTCTCATATCACCCTTCAAAAATGTTTAAATTGTCTGATAAATGTTTATGTAATCTGAGAGTACGTCTATAGCTTTCCAGGTGAATATAACTAATGATAACAGCTTTATAAGTCAGTTTCTACACATTAAAGGCCAATGTGGACTATATGATAACAAAGATGCTGTGATTAGAAAGCGAGAACCTGTTATAAGACAACAACCCCTCGGCGCACACACACACACACACACACACACACACACACACACACACACACAGAGAGAGAGAGAGAGAGAGAGAGAGAGAGAGAGAGACAGACAGACAGACAGACAGACAGACAGACAGACAGACAGACAGACACAGAGACAGAGACAGACACAGAGACAGACACAGACACAGAGACAGAGACAGACACAGAGAGACAGTGACAGACACAGAGACAGAATGACAGACAGACAGAGACAGACACAGAGACGGACTGACAGACAGACAGACACATGGGAGAAAGCACATTGCAGAATGTTTAACGAGAAAGAGAAAGGTCTTTGCAATTACTTGTAATTATCTCACTTTAGTAACCAAGAACATTCTTCAAGTTGACGATGCTCTTGATTGTCAGAGGATGAAATGAACGTCTTACACTGACAGCCCACCTACTGCTTCTTCTTTTTCATTTATTCTCCACGTCATTTTTTACCTTAAAATTTATATTTGGGTTAACAAGATGAGTTCACATTTAGGAGCATGCACTGATCTTCCAGAGGAAGGTTCAAGTCCTAGTATGACATCAGAGAGCTCACAACTATCTATAACTCAGTTCTAGACAATCCTATTCCCTCTTCCTGCCCATTGAGACAGGACATGCATGTGTCACACAGACCCACAGGCAGTCAAAACACACATACACATAAAAAAAATAAATAAGTCTTTAAAATAAAAAAAAAATCTCAAAATCACCTAGAAGCAAGTTCATATTATTTCTGCTCTATACTTTCCTTTTAACTTTTTATGTCATTTGTATGTATATCCAATCCATTTATTTTTTAATAAAACCATCATTAATAGTGAAATCTTCCAGGTACTGTGGTAACAAGTAATAGAGAATGAAAACTAATACACCATACATCTTGATCACCACTTTATGATTAAAAGGCTTTTACCCTAAAGTTTTTCAACCTGCTACATTCTAAGAAAATCAATCATCTTCCTTAAATAGCATAATTTTACTATTTTGGGTCAGTACATTATGTTCCTGTGACTTAATTGGCAGTTACATAATGAAAATCACAAATCAAATTGTAGTTCCAAATTACTCAATTTAATAATCAATTCAGGTTCTGGTACTCTGACATGCACTTCAGAAGAACACCATGCAGAAGATGTTTTCATATTTTCATCATAAAAGGAACAACAAGAAATTCTTTCTCTGTTAGACAAATTTGTGAGGCAAGAACCAATGAAGACTTCATTACCCTGTCTTGGCAAAGTTTGGCCATCGACACTGCCTGCATCCAAGCCTGCCCTTTCCTCCTAGGCAGAATTCTGTCTGTTGTAGAAACAAGGTCATTTTACTCAGTAGCTTGTTTGCCACTTTTGAAGCCATCTCCATAAAGAGGTTCTTTAATGCTCATCATCCTCTTGGAGGCAGGCTGGCTGTTGCCAGGATTTAACCTGTCTCATTGTCAGTGAATCTTTAAAGTAATAAAACATTTTAAATGGCGTATTTTGTATGTCTCTGAGACTTATGAAGACCATATCTAACTATTTTACCTTACCTTTCTATAGAATCATATCTATCTGTTGCACCTAAGATGTATACTCATATGAAAAATATAGTCTAGTAATCGATATGATCATGATTTGATCAATTAACAAAACTTGTATACCTCATTTATCCTAAACAGCCTGCAATAGCACTTTTATAGTATTGGAAGTAGACCTTGTATAGAATTGTGCATATAGATGCAAATAAGTTTAATTCTAGATACATTGGTATAGAATTCAAATGTAAGATAATTCTTCACAAACACATACTCTCTCTCTCTCTCTCTCTCTCTCTCTCTCTCTCTATATATATATATATATATATATATAT
>OU015744.1:120672264-120684248 GCA_907169655.1 Acomys percivali | reverse complement strand
AAAGATAAGATAGGATAGTTAGGTAAGGTCTTCAAAAACCCCACACAAGCAGAATATTACATTTAAAAATGCTTATATTAATTTAAAAATTCACTGACAATGAGACAGCTTAACCTCTGGCAACACCCAGCCTACCTTCAAGAGGATGATGAGCATCAAAGAATCTCCTAATGGAGATGCCTTCAAATGTGACAAACAAGCCACTGGGCAAAATGTCCTTATTTCTACCACAGACAGAATTCTGTCTTTAAAACAAGGCAAGCTTGGAAGCAGGCAGAGTTGATGGCCAAACTCTGCTAAGACAGGGAAAGCAAGTCCTTAATATTCCTGCCTCACAAATGTGGAGAAAATAAATTTAAAGTACAAGTTTTCCTTCCAGATTTCTGCATATTTATTTTGACCTGCCAAATAGTGCAGTTTCTGAGAATCAATTTTAATCTGAGTTATGGCCAAACTTATTTTTATGATGTTCACTTGAATGGGTTGCTGGCTGTGGGCAAATTCTTTTAGCACTAGATGGAAATCTGAGTGTATATAATTTTTATTTCACATCTAAACCAGAGGCTTGTGATCACTTTTATGCTCTTCTTTTGTCTCCTAAAATACACTGAGATTTGTTTTCATTTACTTTTTTTTCAAAGCATAGTCATACTTAGTATTATATCCTAAAAGTTTTTATCTTCAAGTTCAATCTTGCAGTATTTGCTATCAGAGCTCTTAAAATTCCAATTAATAGAATTTCTAGCTAAATGCATATGATGTAAATTATTTTTGTCAATTCAACTATCTAGGTGTCCTGAATTTAATTTCTCAAGCAAGTTACATAACTAGATAGATGTACCTGGAGGTCATTGGTTGTCATGACATAAAAAGCCTTCTACGACACATGTTTTATTGTAGTATTTTCATATTTTATTAGGAGTCATATAGAAAATAAACATAATGGCAACACACTGTACATGCCTAGAAAGAATAACTAAAGTTTATTCCAATTATAAGTTACAGGCTGTTGTCAGAGTCAGATACTATATAGAAACCAGTAAAGCAAAGGTGATAATCAAGGACAACTGTGTACTTTCAAAGCACTTGAAGCAGAGATTGAGGTGATGTACAGATAAACACATAAATATACTGTGTTATATCTCAATGATATTGAGGCTCAATGATGTTTTATTGAAGGAATTGTTAAATATTAAATAAATCGGGGAAATTTGTAACACAAGTCCTTCTTTATTAAATGCATAAATATATATTCTCTCAGAGTAATTACAAACTTAGGCTAGGCAACTAAGCCAGCCAGTGTTGGGTTAGGCTAACTGCAGCTTATAAATCATACTAGTAAATGCACTATATATACATAATGGGGAGTAATTTATTAGACAAATACTGTTACTCTAGAGAACCCTAATTAATACAGGTTTATTGATTTTTCAATAAAAATTTCCAGAAAAAAATCCAATAATGCCTTAAGAAAATCTTCTGTACAATGTCTGCCATGCTGCTTTAAGATGCCACACAGATCTCAGAATTAAGCTCATTGAATTCTTATGTTATACATGCAAACCAGAAAATTTCATCATAGTTGGCTTTTCTATATCTTGTACTCTAGTTTGTCAGCCATAAGCGAAAGTCAGAAATTGTAAGACAGTATATGCTTTTCATTTTTCATTAAATAACAAGAATTCCTAAATGTTCATATCAATGTTTAGGAATGTAGATATTTTTAATTTAGTTATTCTAGTCTAAGTCCAAAGATAGACTAATACATTTTTAAAAGATGAGTTTATATAGGTTAAATACATGCAAATAAGGTAAACTACATATGAAACTAGACTACAAAACACCTACACCAAACTAATTTTTCCTATTAGGCCTAATTTTTTGTATATCTATATTCTTCACACACACGCACAACACATACACACACACACACACACAAACACACACACGTACATGAGCATACACACTGTCCACGTATACTTAGTTGGCTCTACTTTCACATGTAGAGAAGCTGCACACTTTAAAATGTGTTTCTTCCCCACATGAAATCATGGAACTAAGGGTTTTAATTGTAGAAAAGCTATCAAATCTCGTGCATCACAACTTAATAGTCATTTTCTCTAAAAATGTACTAATGACACTCCAGCTTAATGATAATTAATTGCTATTCTACCTTGACAATTAAGTTGCGATTGATTAAGTTTAAAGAATCTGCAAGGGTCATTTGCCACAATTCTGTTGCAATCCATTAAACCTGAAACAGATGATAAGCCTTAACTTATTCACATATTAGCGAATTCTAACAGCAGAACTGCATGTCATTGTTTATACAAAAAGTGATATATCAAGTTACTTTTTCTGAGCTTAGTGAAAGAGGTCAGCATCTACTCACATAAGACATTCCCCATTGCCACAAAATGCCTATATAGCTCATACCCTAAAATTAACTTTCAAAATTATTTCATTTTAAATTTTTATTTTGTATGGGTCTGTATGTGCCTGTTTGGGGACATGCATAAATATTTCAGAGGACAACTTGCAGGAGTTGGGTCTCATCTTTCACACGTGGTTTCTGGGATATGGAAATCAAGTCAAAACTTTATATGGAAAAACAAAAAAACCAGAATAGCTGAAACAATCCTGTACAATATCAGATCCTCCAGAGGAATCTCCATACTTTAGTGCAACAGTAATTAAAACAGCATGTTAATGGCATAGCAATAAGGTGGTTGATCAATGGAATTGAATTGAAGACACAGAAATAAATCCATATACCTATGAGCACTTGATTTTTCACAAAGAAGCCAAATCTATACAATGAGGGAAATGATAACATCCTCAGCAAATGGTGTTGGTCTAACTGGATGTCTACATGTAGAAAAATGCAAGTAGATTCACATTTATCATGCAGAAAACTCAAGTCCTAGTGGATTAAAGACTTTAACATAAAGCCAGAGACACTAAATCTGTTAAAACAAAAAGTAGGGAAGAGCCTGAAGCTCATTGGCACAGGAGACAACTACCTCAACAGAGCACCAACAGGCCAGGCATTAAGGTCAATAATTAATAAATGGGACCTCATGAGGCTGAGAAGCTTCTGTAAGGCAAAGGACACTTTCAACAGAAAAAAAAGCAATGGCCTACAGACAGGAAAAAGATCTTCGCCAACCTTACATCTCACAAAGGTCTAATATCTAAACTATATAAAGAACTCAGGAAAATAAACACCAGTAAACCAAATATCCCAATTAAGAATGGTAGAAATCAATTGCATTGTAATATGAAACAATAGTAAACCTGTGTACACTGTGCAAGTTAATATAATATCTGTCAATTTTTGCTTTTATCTTTTCATTTTTGGTTTATATAATTAGTTTTGTTGTTTGTAATCATAATTTCACCAGTACTCAACCTCTTGGGAAAATGCCATATTATGGAGGATAGAATAAAACATCAACTCTTAAAAAAAAAAAGTGGGGTGCAGAGCTAAACAGAATTCTCAACAGAGGAATATCGAATGGCTGAGAAACACTTAAAGAAATGCTCAGCCTCCTTAGTCATCAGGGAAATGCAAATCAAAAACACTCTAAGATTCCATCTTACACTCATCAGAAGGATTAAGATCAAAAACTCAAGTGTCAGCACATATTGATGAGAATGTAGAGAAAGTGGAACACTCATTCCTTCATTGCTGGTGGGAGTACAAACATACACAACCACTTTGGAAATCAATCTGACTCTTTCTCAGAAAATTGGGAATAGAGCTACTGAGGACTCAGGTATTCCACTCTTTGCAATATACCTGAAAGTTGCTCCACCATACAACAAGGACATATGCTCAAGTATGTTCATAGAAGCCTTATTCATAATAGCCAGAATCTGGAAACAACCCAGATGTTCCTCAGTTGAAAAATGGATAAAGAAACTGTGGTATATTTACTCTATGGAATACTACTCATCTATTTAAAAACAAGGATACCTTGAAATTTGCAGGCAAATAGATAGAACTAGAAATGATCATCCTGAGTGGAGTGAGTTAACCTAGGCCCAGAAAGACATACATGGTAACTGGATACCAGCCCAATATGGATGTCCTCTGAGAGTGTTCACTCAGCAGGGAATTGAGACAGATGTTGGAAATCGTTATTGGGACTCCAGGAGAGAGTGGTATGGAAGAATGGGGAGATAGAGGACCCAGATGGTCCAGGAACCCCACAAGAATACCATCAAGGCGGTCAGATCTGGACCTGGGGGGTGGGGTGGGAAGGCTTGCACGAACTGCTGTACCACTAAGGACAATGCATGCAGTAAACCTAGACCCCATATTTGGACTTAGCCAATGCACAGTGCATTCTTCATGTTTTTTGGGAGAGAGGGTACGTCCTTTAACATGGACTCGGGTGTCCTCTATTTGACCACTTCCCCTTGCTGGGGAGGACAGGTGGCACTCAGAGGAAGGGGAAGCAAGTTATCTCAAAGAGATCTGAAAGGTTGTGATCATATGGTCTAATATGAGTTCCCCTTCTGTCACAAGGTTAGGAAAGGGGAATAGAGTGAAAGAGGGAGGGAGGGGGAAACAGGAAGTTACAAGTGAGAGGAGAACAATCAGGATGTAATCTGAATAAATTATTTTTGCATTATAATTTTTTATTAATTCATTTATATTACATCTCAATTGTTATCCTATCCCATGTATCCTCCCATTCCTCTCTCCCTCCTGCTTTCACCCTATTCCTCTCCCCTATGACTGTGACTATGGGGGACCTCCTCCCCCTGAATATGATGCTGGGCTATCAAATCTCTTCTTGGTATTCTGCCATCCTTCCTCTGAGTGCCATTGGTTTTAAAAGTAAAAATTAATTAAGAAAAATTAATAAAGTTGAAAGATTTGACATCAAGTTTCTTTATCCAACCCAACACTAACTTTGTAGATTCAATGACTAAAAAACAATTCACATATACCATTTAAGATAGTATCAAATAAGAAGAATTAATGTGATAAATATTTATAGGAAAATTGGTCTACATCTCTTCTAGTAAGTTACTTACATCAAACAATACAAAAAGAAAATTTGTACACGTTGGAAAACAAAAACTCGAGCAGGGTAAATAATACTGGTACACTGAGAAGAGGTGATGACCACTGTGTATTTGGTGGGCACAGCTATACCAGTAGAGGCTGTCCACAAAGCCCCTTAATATCTGAAGTCTTGGTTGAAATGCAGACTGGTGCATGACCTGTGGCTCAATGGATTTACTCATTAGTTCCTGTCCCAGAAAACTGTTAGGAGGTCCAGACAAAATGAGAAGTAGAAATGCATTTTCCAAGACACACTTTGTGTCAACTGAAATTATTGGAGCAACTTCTATACACCAATAGTTGTATTGATGAGAAAGTTATTAATTAAATAAATGAAATATAGAACTTCAATATGTGACTACAGGACTAATTAGAATATTCCATGAGCATTATAATATCTTTTGATTAATTTATCATAATTGTAGAATATATGTATGTCCTTCTGTTACAGTAAGCCTAACATTTCACTAAAATGTTGGAACTTCCGGTCCCTTAGAGATATCTTAGTAACATTCTTGTCCTACAAGCACAAAAACCCAACTGCGAAAAAGCCAGGCTTAGCATCACTCACTTGAAATATTTATGGTTGGGATATGGATAAATTTCCAGAGGGCTTACTAGCTAGTCAATATAGCTGAATCACTGATCTTCAGGTTGAGCAAGAGATCCTGTCTCAAAATATAAGATCAAGAGTGATTGAAGAAGACAACTGACCTCCCCTGTAGCCCCCACATGCACAAACACCTTTACAGATATATACAAATATTCAAATATGTAGACAAAGGATCATGCACACATTCCAAAATACTAAGATAAATCTTAATAAAATACTAAGTAACCTGAGGGAAACTACTAAAGTGTGTATTTTTCATATTGAATTACATTTTATTATTTTTGAAAGCTCATATTTTGTCACATTATGCTCCTGATTTTTTGATTTCTTAACAGAAAGATTCTGCTAATGTATTTTCTATCCTATTTTGTAAACACACACACACACACACACACACACACACACACACACACACACATACACAGAAGCACACATGTGAGAGATTACGCACGTGTGTGTGCCATATATATTTCTTTTTTAGAGTAAGTGAATTTCACTGTTAAAGTTGAGATCAAAGCCAATATTCTTTATAGAGCCCTTGGTTCTAAGGCCAATATGAAAACATCTTTAACTTAGAGGTTGTTTGATACAAAACGACCAGTTGAGCATATGTCCCTGTTGTGTGCTGGAGCATCTTCTGGGTATATTCCAAGGAGTGGAATAGCTGGGTCTTGAGGAAGCCCTATTCCCAGTTTTCTGAGAAAGCGCCAGATAGATTTCCAAAGTGGTTGTACTAGTTTGCATTCCCACCAGCAATGAAGGAGTGTTCCTCTCTCTCCACATCCTCGCCAGCATGTGGTATCACTTGAGTTTTTGATCTTAGCCATTCTGATGGGTGTAAGATGGAATCTCAGTGTCGTTTTGATTTGCATTTCTCTGATGACTAAGGAGGTCGAGCCAGGGGGAGGAGGTCCCCCTCAGTCACAGACATAGGGGAAGGGAGTAGAGGGGGAAACGAGAGGGAGGAAAGAAAGGGAGGATACAAGGGATGGGCTAACAATTGAGATGTAATATGAATAAATTAATAAATAAATTAAAAAAGAAAATACAATATTCTAAAAAAAAAAAACAAAAAAAAAACGACCAGTTAATGATTTTATATTTAAAAACTAGTTAAACAATTTCAAACTAAAAATAACAAATATTAAACTTCAACAGCATAGCTAATTTGATTAAGTTTATTTTGAAGTCAAATGCTGCCTGAATGAAAAGACATTTGCTAAGTAGTTCCCAAAGTTCTGCTTAAACTAATTGCCCTTGTGCCTTATGAAAGGAATATATAGAACCTGTTTACATACGTCCTTGTAAATAGGGCACACTCCATAAACTTCAAAATGACCTAAGTGGCTATAATATCCTCTAATAAATTTTCTGGGTGGAAAAGTAAGACTAAATAGGTTGGAAAGAAAGACAGTCTTTGATCTCTATTTAGGTTCGCGGATTACTATATCAGATTAAATCCTATCACATTCAAGAACATTGTATTATATTCTTCCAGAAGATAAGAATATTCTTTCCTCAGTAAGAGAAAATATTTCTATTTTGCATTTTAGTCACAAAACCATACCTTTCTCTTTATTGCGATTGTCTTCTATCTCAGGATCTCAAAACAGTTTATGAAATACGTGTTAACACTGACTTCTGTAAAGAGAAGGGTGGAAAATGGGTTTGTTCTGCTTTGGGGTATCACCCAAGGTCTGATGCAGTGGCTACAGATCTCAGTAAGCCAGAGCACTGTGCTTCAGTCCACTTCTCTCAAGCTTAATTTTTTATAGAATGAAATTCAAATCAGTCTGAGCAAAGGTTTTTGCACTTCTCAAATGTGGGCCTTTAAACATAGATATCAATTCCGTGATAAGGAAGTTGACGTGCACCTGAAGAGAAGAGATATGTGGGAGAAAGGAACTAGGCAACAGTGTGCACCCAGTTACCCTCCAAATCAAAGTCACTCCCGGACATGAATGTTTTAGTTCCAAGAACTGAACAACAGAATGCTTCAAGCTGAATGTGATTTATATCATGGGGCATTTTAAACCTTTGAAATACAGCTCACCTCCCATTAAACACTGGTGTGCTTCTAAATTTTCTTAGAAAATCTTTTGTTAGAAATGTAGAGGGCATTTTCCCATGCAAGGCTTGTTATTCACGGCATCCAGTGAGTAAGGTTCCAATCAAAGCTACGCAACTCTCCAGTGCACTGACAGAAGCAAAAAGCTTGTACATGTGACTTCTTTCCTTTTTCTTTGCCACTAGAAGAAACTCAGAGGATTTTTGAGGATTCCTTTACAATTATTTCAAGAAACCGTGGAAATACACACCAGATTAAAAAGAAAAAAAAAAAAGACATTCCTAATTCAGTCATCAAAGTGAATATGTGACTCCTTGCTATGGATGGGATTGTCAAGTTCTCAGGCCCAGCATACTATCATAACTGCCTGAGGTGATGGTTTTCATGAAAATGTCAGAAGGCTAGAGTAATCAGAATATTTTTAAATCTATGGATACAAATGATATTATGATATATATTCCTGACTCCTCCCAACAGTTCATATCACATGACTCAGTGGTATTGCCGCTGAATCCCCTGCAAGGGCCTATGATTGCTCCTTAATTTGCATGCCAGGACAATTGACACCTTTGAAGTACTGTTAATCGGCCATCAAATACTGGTATTCATCTTCTAAATTTTTTAGAAAAATTTTTGTTGGAATTATTAGTGATAACTATAAATCATCAGTATCTAATGATAAGACATTAGATCCCATTCCTTAACTATTTATTGTGATCATCAATAGATATAAAATTCCTTCATAGTATATTTATCATTCATTTAGTGCCTACAGATCCAAAACCCTTAATTTACTTCCTGCCTTATGTTCAAAACAACTCTTCAAAGAAAAGCTCATCCCACTGTTCAGAAGAGGCAAATTATGTTTAAAGAGATTCAGGCTGTACTTGGAAATACTCAGCTCCACACCACAGATTCCTTTCCAACATAGCCTGTTTATAATTGCTAAACTTAAAAAATCAACTATTTCATTAAACAACATTCCTTTAGTATCTTCCATGTTATAGGCAGCCTTTGAGAGAAATGCCAAGGTGCTTTCGGAAACTTTATTCACCAGCAATAAATGTCTTAAATTGCAATAAGACGTAGAAGCAGAATTGATTATAAGACTGGAGGACATGATAAGCAGTATAAATATTGTAGGTCACTTTTGTGACTTAAAGGATCACAAGGTGACAAGAGAGAAGCATTTAGTAGAATTGAATGTATACACACATGCACATACACATTGTGTATACAGACACTTTCAATACAGAGTAATTAATGTCTTCTTAGAAATTACAGATTTTTGTGTTTGAGTGCTATATTTTTAGAATAACAAATGTACCTCTTGGAAAAGTTGTCAGAGGGGAAACAATGCTACTAAACGTATTCCCCTATTTTATACTGCTTCATACTGGGATGAAACTCATGGCCTTGCTCATAGTAGACACGTAGTCTACCGCAGACCTATAGCTAATTATTCTTATTTTAGTTTTCACTTTTTAATTTGAGGCAGCAACTCTGTACGTTGTATAGGCTGCCTTGCTTATCACTCCTAAACCTAGGCAACAGCTGAATTTGAGGCTCTCCCATCTTTCTTGAACAAGTGGAACTATATGCTTGTACTACCATTCACTGCCTTCCATTTCAGAAGAACAGAACACTGTTAATCATAGAAATGTAGATTGCTATCAAAATATTTTGATCTAGTGGTGTGTGCCTTTAAGTACAATACATGGGAGCAAGAGGCTTGGGGTATTCTGTGTGTTTAGGCTAAGGCCAACCTGGTATACATATGAAGTTCCAGCCAGGGCTACATAGACAGACCTAGCTTCAGAAAAAACATAACACACAAACAAACATACATACAAACATAACAAACAAAAAACAACTTCAGACCAAGCAAAAAGTTGAAATTCTGACAAAACTGAGACATAAAGGAAAATGCTGGAAACACATAAGTCTTTTCAGTATCTAATTAATAATATAGTATACAAATGGTAGTTAACACAAAGAAGAAAATATTACCTGCCAAATCATGAGGATTTCAGAAGAACAGTGACTGGACAAGTTAGGAATAATAATCAGCATGTAATATGAATAAATTGATGATGATGATGATGATGATGATGAAGATGAAGAAAAACCTACCCTACATGGAACCATGGTGCTTAGAATTAAAAATGTAGGGCTGGTTTTAGAATTATAAGTATGTATGTTTGCTGTCTACTTGTGAGTGATTCCAAAGTACCTAGCAGATATTAATGATAAATAAACTGTACTGCGGCATTCTCTGTTATCACATAAATACCATGTCTGACAATCAACTGTCATTATGGTATTCTTTCAAGTCTTATTTATGACATTTTAAATGACAAAAACACTTGTGTGTCTCATCCCATGCTTTCCCACATAGGCTGTGCAATTGGGCTTCAACTGAGGGGAGTTAATTATCTTCACACTATCTTCACCATCCAGTTCAGACCTTTGTGCCAACAATGTGTCCAACGTAAATAACATATGAATCCATATTATTGAAATTCAAGAGAATCAATGCACAATACTTCACATTTTCCTATCTGAGTTCTGAGATAATTTAAAAAGTAGGAATAGAAAAAAAGGGGGGGCGGGCAGATAATGTCAGTTTTCTATATCCTAATCTCTGAGTGCTGATGTCCTTGCTTTTAACCTAAGAATTTTACTGGTGCATCTATACCAGTATAAGAATAACTGGAGAACCATAGGACTCTGTGTGTCCTCTCTCCCACCAAACTATTATCACAAGTCTTGTAAGTCAAGCTTTCTAGCAGACTGAGGACAGACCTGAAAAATTGGACTCCTAACTAAATGCCTAAAGGAGGTGAGAATGGAGATAGGATGGAAAGGCATGGCCAAGCTACTTCTAAGGTGAGCAGTCACCTAGTCACTTCAGCTCCTAGGAGGGAACACAAAATGGGGATAAAGTGAGTTTGGGGTGGGGCATTCCTAATGTATATTCCTCAGAAGGACACATCAGGACTAGGAATTCTTATCTCCCCACAAAAAGGAATGCATATATTACTTTACCATGCTTATGGTGAAGAGTCATCAGTGCAAAAATACTTTCACTCATTCTGAACACATGAACAGAATATTTATATAGCTTACTCTACAGAGCCTTCTGTTATCACACATGCAAGCTCTTTTAGGTCTGGGAACTTCTTTTGAGAAAACTTTAATGAATACAATGGTACTATTAATTACCCACAACACAAAATAGATTGTTCTGTCTCTAAAGCTAATTATATTAAAAATAAAAAGTCTACTGTTGTACAAATGAGTATTGATATATAACACTAGAAATAAAATAATCTCGTCCCTGTTTTCTGGTGCCTTTTATGCATTCTAACATTGTAAAATGCATTGGAGGGTTCAGAGACTATCTAAAATAAAATGCATATAAAGTATTTTATACATATATTTTTAAAATTGTAAAAATTATTCAAGATATTCAGGAAATAAAGGCCTATAGACATTATTAAAATCTGTGAGTATTAGTTGAATTGTGGAATTATCATGATAATATGTTCATGAAGTTTTAGTCAAAATAAAGTCATAGAAAACAGGGTAGGTGGAGAGGTGGGGAGGTTCCAGAAGGGGTTGTGACAGAATGAATATGATCAAAACATATTGTATAAAATTGTCAATAAGTAAATATAAAAACAAATTAGCATGAACTTTAACCAACTCTATGTATCCAGTTCTTATCTTATGTTTTGCATTCCTAAAGCTTCATATCAAAACTTCATTATATTTTATTTTACATTAATCAGGAATGTCTTTTCTTTTTAACACCCAGACATGCGATGCCTATCAGTATCTGTCCTTCATTTATTTCACAAATGCTTTAAGAGTTCTATGAAAGTGAAAACAAAAGTATTTTGTTCCATTTTGTCCCCAAGATGGACTTCATTAAAACATGATTCTTTGGGATTTTGCCAAGCAATTGAGATATAGATAAAATAGTTTAACAAGAACCTTCTGGATATTTTTTTTCTTCACTAACAAGCACCAATCAATAGGATTATGCTAAATTTCATGCTATAGCAGGTCATATTTTATCAAGGTTCCACAGCATTTACAAAGAACAATTGCCTACTATACAGAGCCCTTTGTTAACCCTTTTTCTAGCTCTGATAGGTCTGAAAACCTACTTCTCTCTCTCTCTCTCTCTCTCTCTCTCTCTCTCTCTCTCTCTCTCT
>OU015744.1:120622522-120672254 GCA_907169655.1 Acomys percivali | reverse complement strand
TCTCTCTCTCTCTCTCTCTCTCTCTCTCTCTCTCTCTCTCTCTCTCTTTCTCTCTCTCTCAAAAAACACTTTTAAACAGCACAATGAAAATATTAGTTACTTACAAACCCAAATAGATTATTTTCACACAGCCTCTAAAATCCTAAACTCTTAAAAAGAAAAAAGTTACTGACATTTAAATAACTATTTGTACATAACACTAAAGATTAAAAGAACTCTACCTAGTTAGTACTGTCTTCTGGTCATTATGCATGAAAGTGTTATATATGTTGATTCTATCAATGCATTGGAGTATTACATTTTCTGTCGTGGACAAACTTCACCACTTCACCACATTGTTCTGAAAGATGCTATTGTTTCTGTTTGACACAGGATGAAATCGAAGTTTAAAATAAATAAAGATACTTTCAAAAGCTCAAGTGTAAGATATTATTCAAAAACACAGTGAATAACTTTGAGTGAATCTGGTTATGAATATGAGAGAACATTAGGCTATAGTATTAAACATCCCAAACCTTACTGTGTAACCAGTGTCTGAGTGTTCACCTATGTAAAGTTCATAATATGGTTATAAATACAAATCATAGCAATATGCAACAGTCTTGTAGTATACATTACACTGGCTATCATTCATACACACACACACACACACACACACACACACACACACACACACACACACACACACTTTCTACATGGAATTAGACAATGAAACTTTTTTTTGCTTAAATAAGATTTTATTTTATTTTATTTTATTTTTAATTTTATTAATTTATACCCTATGAGCATATACAGACTGTTCCCTCTCAGGAACAGTCATAGGGGAGGGGAATAAGGGGAAAATGGGAGGGAGGGAAGAGTGGGAGGATACAAGAGATGGGATAACCATTGAGACAGTCAATGAAACTTAATGAAAAAGTTTAGATAACACAGATGATCTAAAATGTAGATAATGTAGTTGCTTACTCATTAATGTCAACTATGTCAATTTTACTGCTAAAAATAAGTCTAATATTCAAAATTTATCTTAGCAAAATATCAATAAAAGAACACATCAAATTATATTGCAAATATATTTAACCTATATAGCATATGTGTGAACTACACATATACTTTAGGAGCCTGACTAGTAAAATTAATAATAGAAGAAAACCTTACCATGAAGCTGAATCTGTAGCATCTTTGCATGAAGTGTAAATCACATATACATTCAAGATATGAAGTCAACAAACCTAAATAGATTTGAACTTGAAATTCCCAATGGAAACTCCAGCAGACAAGAAAAGCCTCATTGGTTTCTTTAGCTGTATGATACATCTTCACCTATGGTGGTTGTAAGAGTCAAGAGTAGGGCTTATTACACCATAGTTGGTTGAACCCCACTCCTGGCATCTCCTATTTGATAGATTTAATAGGGTCAGAACTTTCATGTCTCATTTGTCTCCAGGTGAGACAAGTTCATGGTTAGGTACCACCCTTTGATAAACTTCTTAGTCAAATCTTGATTTCTCCAGTTGCCTCATGTGTGGCAGAGCCAACGTGAGTAGCAGCTGTTATGTGAAGGCATATGCCTATAGCTAAAAGAATGATTTCTCTTGACTCAAAATCTGTTCAATCAATGCAAGAGGTTTTTAAGCCCTCTTCTTAGGCCCTATGCAAGACTGGTGAATTTGGAATCTCTATATATAGGATCCCAGGATAAAATGTACAAGTAATATTTGTGGGAGAGTGCATGGGAGAATAACCCAGCGATTTTTGTACATTCGTTGTGTGGAGAGACAGTAGCACATATACAATAGATCCCGAGAACATAGGACTTAAATTACAGGATGTCAGTAACTTGTAACTCCTATAAATATGATCATTGTTTTATTATTTCCATATATATAGTTTCCTATTATGGTATAACCCACGGTGGATTCCGTGGTCCACTGTCATGGTTTCACAAGTTTGCATTCAGATTAGTGTTAAGAATATAAACTATGTGTCAGCACACTCCCCTTTTCTCTAATGTTTATTCTGAAAAAGTCTTTTTATATTTTTATTTAAATTAAATGAATAGTGGCAGAAGGCAGTTAACATGTAACACAGACTCAAATATAAAACAGTTACATATTAGTTCATCTACTCTTGTTGGTATGCAATGTAATTTAGCTAATATACAGTATTTAATAATATATATTATTTTATTAGTTCTTTGGGAAATTCTTACAGCTTGTTTTAATTATATTCACTTTTCCCTTTAACTCTACTCAGATCCACCCCTCTTCCTTACTCATACAACTTTATGTCCTTAAAGAAAAATTGAACAACAACAAAAAAAATCCTTCAGAGCCAATTTGTGCTGCCCAAATATTCTTAAGTAGGTGACTTTCTACTTGACCATGTTTGCATTACCAAGGACTACAGTCTTCAGAAAACTGTCCCTCCTTCTCCTAGCAACTAACAATTGACAAACGCCCTTCTGCTAGGGATGAGACTTTGTATGCACCCCTCCCCCCTTATCATGCTGGAACCTGTACAAAGTTAGGAGACGTTGTTGTCATATGTCCAGCTATCCTGCCGTGCCCAGAGGACAGTATCTCCTTGTAATCACCCACTGCCTTGGGTTATATGGTCTTCATATACTGTCTTTGGCAATGATCCCTGAGTCTTGGATGGAGCAGTGTGCAGTCCATATATATTTTCAGACTGAGCATTCTGCAGATTATTCTTCTCTACACTTTAAGAGACGGAGACAAAAACCCATGTTTCTTCTTGTGAAGAAATTCAATATCTATGAAGCTTAAAATGAAGAAAATGATGGCTAAGAGATGTTGGAGTCAGCCTGCCCAGGTGCAGCCATTGGAAGGGCAGTAGAAGATATTTCCTAAAGAGCTTTTAAGGAATCCTGTAAGATGAAATTCTCAAACTAGAGCTGATGCTTACTTCCTATTAAGTTTCCATTTATTAATTGAGTTGCAAAAGCCAAACATAAAACTTTTGATATATTTCATGATCTAATATTTTTTCAAATGTTTATCGCTTAGTTTGACATATCAGAAATATTAATAGTTTTACAACAATATAACCTTACAATATTAGTATATTTATTTTAAAAATCCAATGTCATCAAATAATATACCCTCGGTATTTTATAACCTGCATAGTTATAACTTATTTTGGAGATTTTAAAAATAACTTTTAAAAACATTATGTCTTAATAATAATTTTCTCCTTTCTATAATATGAACAATAACATGTAATATTTTCACCAGATAAATTATATAAATGTTAAAATTTCAATATTTACTTTTTATAGTCATAGCAAGCCCTGAATCATAACCTTAAAATAATCATTACTTAAAACATTTGAACAAATAATAATAGCATATAATACATTTTGTTGATTTACAATTATGAACAAAGCACGAAGAGGTAACCAATAATTATCACACAAGAATATAATTAAAACTGGAGAAGACTAACTTATCTCATAAAAGAATAAATGGTGATTTAGCCTGTTCAATCTCTATAATAGAGTAGGTAATAGTACAAAGTTGCAGTTTGCAGTGTTTCCTTAACATTGGGTTACAAAATAGTAACAGTACCAGACAAATAGACAGAAAGCCTAAAGTAAGAACAGCTGAACATGATTTAGCCTAGTCATAAAATTCTGACCATATGCCAAGAATCTGAATTATGAACCAAGTAGTAAAAGGCATAAACTTCTAGTAATGAAGCATCACTGACAGAATGGGACAAAAATATGAATAGCTCATCCTTGCATAATATAAATAACATAGATACAAATGTAATTCTTAAATCCATATGCAAGACATATGCATAGGTTAATCTTTAAAACTTGTATAAGTATTATTACTATTGTTATGGAATAGTATTTATAACCTCAAAATACTTTTGTGTTTGATATAAACACTATATTGATTCAATAGAAAGTTTATGTGTATTTCATTAATAATGTTCTGGATGAACAACTTAAATATTGCTTATCTACTTTTAATGAAATAATTTTTGTTAGTGCAGTTCTATGAAAGAGTTTATATAAAATGATTATGTGATATATAGATAGACAGATAGATAGATAGATATTCCATTCATTCATGTTTTTTAAGGATCAAGGCCTTAGGGGTGGGTTTTTTCCAGGAACACTTATCTTTGCTGTTGCCTGGAAGCTTTAGGAGCTATTAGTATTTTTTTGCAGGAAGGAAAAAGCCATCTAGAAGAACTATTTCAAGTCCAATTGATTTTAGTGCCTAATTACAGATTTTGTAGACTTATTTAGGAAATGAAGCAGAAGAGGGCTGATGAAAAGTCACAGTAGGAAGCCACAGAGAAAACATTAATTACGACTAACTGTATGACCTTGGTGTATTATACAATGCTGTAAATATATATATATGTATATATAAATATGCATACATACATATACATGTATATATACCCTAACTACTGATAAAGGAGTGATAAATACATTTTTGCAACTTATGGAAAGTGTACACTATATAAAAATAAAAAGTATAAAAAATTGTATATCCATATTGTAGTATGTCATATTATGAACTGAGAACTTCTACAAATGCAAGTGAAATAAATATATTCTATATTTTCATTTGTTGTTTTTAAAATGTTTTTTAAACACTGTCAATCTAATAGACAGCTTGTCTCACTGAATGTATAACTTGTTAGTAAAATGTGATTAGTTAGCTATAATTTATCTAATTAATTGCTACTGAATTAGTTGCCTCCCAAGATCAGTATCCAGCCATTGTCAATTCTAATGGCAAAGTTTTGTATCATCTGTATATTCTGCAATTCTGAGTATTTTTCCTTCACAAATTAGATTGATATATGCATGGGGGCATGGAGACCATGAACAGTTATGAAAGTAAACAGTGAGTAGCTATTCTCAAGTTCTTATAATCCAAAATATAATTTTATGCTCTTAATTTTAGTTACTCACAAAAATGCCTGTCATAGTGTGAAATTATGGGAAGCCTTTTCTTCACCTGTTATTTTCAAATTCACCATAGCTAATATGTCTCTATAGTGACAGTCAGTCAAATTCAATCTCTAATTGTCTTTTTTTTTTGTCTTTTTTTAAATTAATTTATTCTTGTTACATCTCAATGGTTATCCCATCCCTTGTATCCTCCCATTTTCCCTCCCTCCCATTTTCCCCTTATTCCCCTCCCCTATGACTGTTCCTGAGAGGGATTACCTCACCCTGTATATGCTCATACGGTATCAAGTCTCTTCTTGGTGACCTGCTGTCCTTCCTCTGAATGCCACTAGGTCTCCCCCTCCAGGGGACATAGTCAAATGTGAGGCACCAGAGTACATGAGAAAGTCATATCCCACTCTCCACTCAAGTGTGGAGACTGTTCTGACCATTGGCTAGAGCTCGGTAGCGGTTTAAAATTTACTGCCTGTATTGTCCTTGGCTGGTGCCTTAGTTTGAGCGGGACCCCTTGGCCCAAATCTGCCTATCATAATGTTCTACTTGTAGGTTTCTAGGACCCACTGTATCCTTCTACTTTGCTATTCTCACATGGTTCTCTCATCTAGAGTCCCAATAGGATGTCCTCCCCTCTGTCCCACTTTCCTGGTAAGTGAAGGCTTTTGTGGGACATGACCATTGGGCTAGTATGCAGATATAAGTGAGTATATACTGTTTGAGTCTTTCTGCTTCTGGGTTAACTCACTCATTATGATCATCTCTAGCTCAATCCATTTGTCCACAAATTTTGGGAATTCCTTGTTTTTAATAGCTGGGTAGTATTCCATAGTGTATATGTACCACAGTTTCTTTATCCATTCTCCTACTGAGGGACATTTAGGCTGTTTCCATGATCTGGCTATTATGAATAAGGCTGCTATGTACATGGTTGAGCAAATTTTCTCGTTGTGTGCTCGTGCATCTTCTGGGTATATTCCAAGGAGTGGAATAGCTGGATCTTGAGGAAGCCCTATTCCCAGTTTTCTGAGATAACACAAGATAGATTTCCAAAGTGGCTGTACTAGTTTGCATTCCCACCAGCAATGAAGGAGTGTTCCTCTAGCCAGCATGTGGTGTTGCTTGAATTTTTGATCTTAGCCATTCTGATGGGTGTAAGATGGAATCTCAGAGTTGTTTTGATTTGCATTTCCCTGATGACTAAGGAGGTTGAGCATTTCTTTAAGTGTTTCTCAGCCATTTGATATTCTTCTGTTGAGAATTCTCTGTTTAGTTCCAAGCCCCATTTCTCAATTGGGTTATTTGGTTTGGCTGTGTTTAATTCCTTGAGTTCTTTATATATTTTGGATATTAGACCTTTTTCAGATGTAGGGATGGTGAAGATCTTTTCCCAGTCTGTAGGTTGTTGCTTTGTTCTCTTGGTAGTGTCTCCAGTCTTACAGATGCTTCTCAGCCTCATGGAGTCCCATTTATTAATTGTTGACATTAAGGCCTGGGCTGTAGGTGTTCTGTTCAGGAAGTTGTCTCCTGTGCCAATATGTTCCAGGCTCTTCCCCACTTTTACTTCTAACTGACTTAGTGTCTCTGGTTTTATGTTGAGGTCTTTAATCCACTTGGATTGAGTTTTGTGCAAGGGGACAAATATGGGTCCAGTTGCATTTTTTTACACATAGACCTCCAGTTAGACCAGCACCATTTGTTGAAGATGCTATCCTTTTCCCATTGAATGGATTTGGCTTCTTTGTCAAAAATCAAGTGACCATATGTGTGTGGATTCATATCTGGGTCATCAATTCAATTCCACTGATCAACCAGCCTGTTGCTGTGCCAGTACCATGCTGTTTTAATTACTATTGTTTTATAGTACAATTTGAGATCAGGTATGGAGATTCCTCCACAGCACCTTTTATTGTACAAGATCGTTTTAGCTATTCTGGGTTTTTTGTTTTTCCATATGAAGTTCAGAATTGAACTCTCAATGTCTTTAAAAAAATTATGTACGTATTTTGATAGGGATTGCATTGAATCTGTAGATTGCTTTTGGTAGGGTGGCCATTTTTACTATGTTAATTCTCCCTATCCATGAACAAGGAAGATCCTTCCATCTTCTCATGTCATCTTCAATCTCCTTCTTCAGAGTTTTGAAATTTTTTTCAAACAAGTCCTTCACTTGCTTAGTTAGAGTAACTCCTAGATATTTTATATTGCTTGTGGCTAATGTGAAGGGTATGGCTTTCCTAATTTCTTCCTCTGCAAGCTTGTCATTTGTGTATAGGAAGGCTACAGACTTTTTTGAGTTAATTTTGTATCCAGCCAAATTGCTGAAAGTATTTATCAGCTGTAGGAGTTCTCTGGTGGAATTTTGAGGGTCACTTATGTACACAATCATATCATCTGCAAATAGGGATAGTTTGACTTCCTCCTTTCCCATTTGGATACCCTTGATCTCCTTTTGTTGTCTTATTGCTCTGGCTAGAACTTCGAGTATTATATTGAAGAGATATGGAGAGAGTGGGCAGCCTTGTCTTGTTCCCGATTTTAGAGGAATTTCTTTGAGTATCTCATCATTTACTTTGATTTTGTCTATTGACTTGCTGTATATAGCTTTTATTATGTTGAGGCAAGTGCCTTGTATCCCCGATCTCTCTAAAACTTTAAACATGAATGGGTGTTGGATTTTATCAAATGCTTTCTCTGCATCTAAAGAGATGATCATGTGGTATTTTATTTTCAGTTGTTTATATGGTGGATTACATTGATGGATTTCCATATATTAAACCATCCCTGCATGCCTGGAATGAAGCCTACTTGGTCATGATGAATGATATCCTTCATGAGTTCTTGTATTCGTTTTGCAAGAATATTATTTAGTATTTTTGCATCAATGTTCATAAGAGAAATTGGTCTGAAATTCTCTTTCATTGTTGAGTCTTCGTGAGGTTTAGGTATCAACGTGACTATGACCTCATAGAATGAATTTGGTAATGTTCCGTCCTATTCTATGTTTTGGAGTAGCTTGAAGAATATCAGTATTAGCTCGCCTTTGATGGTCTGGTAGAATACTGCACTGAAACCATCTGGCCCTGGACTTTTTTTTGCTTGGGAGACTATCAATGATTGCTTCTATTTCTGTAGGGGAAACAGGACTATTTAGCTTGTTTATCTGTTCTTAACTAAACTTTGGCAAGTGAAATTGATCAAGAAAATCGTCCATTTCCCTTAGATTTTCAAATTTTGTGGCATATACGCCTTCAAGTAGGCTCTTATGATTCTTTGTATTTCTTCAGTGTCTGTTGTTATGTCTCCCTTTTCATTTTTGATGTTGTTGATTTCAATACTGTCTTTCTTCCTTTTAGTTAGGTTGGCTAACGGTCTGTCTATCTTGTTGATTTTCTCAAAGAACCAGCTCTTGGTTTTGTTGATTCTTTGGACTGTTTTCTTAGTTTCTAATTTGTTAATTTCAGCCCTGAGTTTGATTATTTCCAGACATCTACTCCTTTTGGGTGTTTCTGCTTCTTTTTTTTCTAGGGCTTCCCGCTGTTTTGTTAAGTTGCTTATGTGCGATGTTTCCAATTTCTTTTTAAAGGCAATTAGTGCTATGAATTTTCCTCTTAATACTGCTTTCAATGTATCCCATAAATTTGAGTATGTTGTTCTTCATTTTTATTGAATTTCAGAAACTCCTTGATTTCTTTCTTTATTTCTTCCCTGACCCATGTGTCATTTAGCAGAGAGTTGTTTAGTTTCCACGTGCGTGTAGGCTTTTTGTTGTTTCTGTTGTTGTTGAATTGCAGCCTAAGAGCATGGTGATCTGATAGGATACAAGGTATTATTTCAATCCTCTTGTATCTGTTGAGGCCTGCTTTGTGACCTACGATGTGATCAATTTTGGAGGTTCCATGGGGTGCAGAGAAGAAGATATATTCTTTCTTGTTTGGGTGAAAGGTTCTGTAGATATCTGTTAGATCCATTTGGCCCATGGCATTGCTTAATGATGTTATTTCTTGGCTTAGTTTCTGTTTCAATGACTTATCCTTCAGTGAGAGTGGGTTGTTGATCCCTCACTATTATTGTGTGGTGATCGATGTGTAGTTTCAGTTTTTTTAGCAGATCTTTTACAAATGTGGGTGCCCTTGTATTGGGAGCATAGATGTTCAGAATTGTGATGTCATCTTGGTTGACTTTACCTTTGATGAGTATGAAGTGTCCTTCCTCATCCCTTTTGATTAATTTTGGTTGAAAGTCTATTTTGTTTGATATTAAAATGGCTATGCCTGCTTGCTTCTGGTGACCACATGCTTGGAATATTTTTTCTAACCTTTTACCCTGAGGTAATGCCTATCGTTATGGGTGAGATGTGTTTCTTGAATGCAGAAGAATGTTGGATCTTGTTTATGCACCCATTCAGTTAGTCTGTGTCTTTTTATTGGAGAATTGAGACCATTGACGTTGAGAGATGTTAATGACCAGAGACTGTTAAGAGTCTTAATTTTGATGTTGGTTCCAGTCGAGTGTAGTTGTGTTTTTGCCATAGTATAGTTATCTATTTCCTGAGTAGTTTTGGTTGTAGCTTGACCCTTTGGGATGGAGTTTTCCTTCTAGTACCTTCTGTAAAGCTGGATTTGTGGACAGGTACTGTTTGAATTTTTTTTTGTCATGGAATATTTTGTTTTCTCCATCAATGGTTATTGATAGTTTTGCTGGGTAAAGTAGTCTGGCCTGGCATCTGTGGTCTCTTAGGGTTTGCAGGATCTCTGTCCAGGCTCTTCTGGCTTTTATGGTCTCTGCTGAGAAGTCGGGTGTAATTCTGATAGGTTTGCCATTGAATGTTATTTGGCCCTTTTCCCTTGCAGCTTTTAATATTTTTTCTTTGTTCTGTATGTTTTGTGTTTTGATTATTATGTGACGGGCAGTTTTCCTCTTCTGGTCAATTCTATTTGGTGTTCTGTAGGCCTCTTGTATGTTTATAGTCATCTCTTTCTTTAGAGTGGGGAAATTTTCTTCTATGATTTTATTGAGAATAGTTTCTGGGCCTTGGAGTCTGATATATATCTTCCCTTTCTTCAATGCCTATTATCCTCAGATTTCTTCTTTTCATGGTGTCCTTAATTTCTTGGATGTTTTGTGTCAGGAGTTTTCCAGATTTGGCATTTTCTTTAATGGCTGCTTCAAGATCTGTGATTGTATCTTCTAGACCTGAAATTCGTTCTTCCGTCTCTTGGATTCTGTTAGAAAAGCTCACCTCTGTGTTGCTCACCTTCTTCTCTGAGGTCTCACGTTCTCGTTTTTCTTCTGTCTGTGTGTTTATCATTGAATTCATTTTCGTCTTCAGATCTTGAACTGATTTTTTGATTTCTTTCATATGATTGTTTGTATATTCCTGAGTTTCTTCCATTGCCTCTTTACAGGTCTTCAGAGCTTGAATCATTTTATTTATTTCTTTCATATGGTTGTTTGCATTTTCCTGAAATTTTTCCAGTTCCACTCTATGTGCTTCTTTTATGTCTTTCACCTCTTTGGCTGCATCTTCCTGTATTTGATTACGAATTTTATTTGTTTCCTCCACTAGTATGCTCATTATTAAGGATTTGAGGTCATTTTCTTGTATTTCCATTGTATTTGAGTTCTCTGAGTTGTTTTCTTTGGGATAGCTGGAAACTGGAGATGCCATGTTGTTTTGGGGTTTTTTGCGTATGCTTTTACCCTGTCCTTTAGACATCTTGTCGGCTTTGTTTTGGTTGGGTAGCTTTCCGAGTTGGATGGAGGGAGTCTGATGACAGACTCACTTGTTTTCTCATGATTTCCATAGGATGGAAGTTCTGATGCTTCACTGGTGTGGATGGCAGGAGGCTAACCCTGTCATTTTGTGCTCTCACAGCCAGTGATCCCCAGCTCCCCTGTGCTGTGGGTCCTGCAATCGTTCTGGGTCTCTGGATGAGTGTTGGGTCAGGCCAAGGTATCCACAGCTTTCTGGGTTCCCTGCTAAGTCCAGCCAGGGACACTCGGCCCGAACTACCCGCCAAGCTCAGCTAGAATCTCATGGCCTGAACCGTGTGCAGAGCTCAGCTAGAAATTCTGGCCTCAAAATGCACACAGGGTCCAGCCATAATTTTCGGGCTGGGACTGCGCACCAAGCTCAGCTAGGGGCTTTTGGCCAAAGTGCGTGCTGTGGTCAGTTATTGACTCAGGCCCAAACCATCCGCCCAGCTCAGCCAGGAATTCTGGATTCAAACTGCACACTGTGTCCAACCAGAGTCTTAGAGCCGGGACTGTGCCAAGAGCTCTACTAGAGTCTCTGGGCCCAATCTGTCTGCCTAGCATGGTTAGGACTTCTGGCCCTAAACTGCACGCCGAGCTCCACCCAAGTCTCTGGGGTGGAATTGTGCACTGAGCTCAGCCAGGGTCTATGGACCCACACTGCATGCTGAATTCAGCCCGGGACACTGGCCTTATACTGCTTGGATATTCCAGCCAGAGTCTTGGGGCCACCGAGCCTATGTACACAGCTCAGCTAGAATCTCTGGGCCTAATCGGCCCAGCAAGTCCAGCTAGGGCCTCTGGGCTGAATCTGCGTGCTGACCTCAGCCTGCGTCAGTGCCCCAACACTGCCCGCTGAGCTGAGCTAGTGTCTTGGGCAGAACTGCTCGTTGATGTGAGCTAGCGCCTCCGGTGGAACTGAGCTGGGACTGCGCTGAGCTGGTGCCTAGGATGGAAGTGAGCTCTCTGCCCAGCCTGTGTCACAGAAGGTGAACTGCGGCTGCGCTGAGCTGGCACCTTTGGTGGACCTGAGCGCTCCGCCCAGCCTGTGTCACAGCAGGTGAACTGCGGTTGCGCTGAGCTGGCGCCTAGGGTGGAACTGAGCTCTCTGCCCAGCCTGTGTCACAGCAGGGGAGCTGGCCCTGTGCTGACCTGTTGCCTTGGACAGAATTGCTTGCTGTGCTGAGCCAGTATCTCCATGGCACTGCGCACTGAGCTGTACCCAGGACTCTGGGGCTGAACTGTCTGCTGAGTCCAGTTTGTGTCACAAGGTACTACACTACCCAAATCCTGTCCAGAGTCCCCTCTCCCACAGCAACTCCCACCAGCCACCACACTAACCGCCTCCACCGGAAGGCTCTGAGCTGCAAACCTCAGCCACTGCCGCTGCTGCTGCTGGTGCTGCTGGTGCTGCTGGTACTTGCTGGTGCTGCTGGTGCTGCTGCTGCTGCTCTGATCCGAGAAAATCTGCACTCCTCCTGTGTGCAGGGGCATGCAGGTCCTCTGCACCCTGGTCCCTCTGAACCGTGGAGTACTCCTGCTGCCTTGGTGTTCCTGGCTCAGAAATCTGTGCAATTCCCTGAATTGTTCACTGGAGCTTCCAAAAACGGTCCACACTGCTCACCGCCATCTTGAATTCCTCTCTAATTGTCTTATTCAGTGAACTGGTACTTAATTATTTCTCTTTACTTGTATTGTAGTCTGTTAGCTATTTGAATGAGAAGCTACAATTTTGAGGCTATTGCTAATTTTCAGCTGCCTGAAAAGAATTAGTTTTCTTTGAGGGTGTGGCCTCTGGTATGTGATACACAATACAGTTGATGGCCATATACACAACGGTATATAGTCAGCACTTATTAAACTAGGTAGGTTTATGAGAAAACGAGGCCACAAATCTGGGTGAGTGTGGGATATGGGGTGGATATAGAAGGACCTGAATGAGTGGTGTGAATATGTTTAAAATAAAATGTATACAATTCTTAAAGGCTTAGCAAGAATGTGTACTAATCATAACCATACACTGAACCTGCTTTACCCATACTTGTCTGTTGTCAAATTCTTCATTTCTATTCTATTAAAAAAATGTTAGCTGGACTCTTTCCAATACCGTAAGTGGATACTCCAACTACAATAAAATTGTGCTAAGTTTCTTTGGCAACATAAATGTGGGGATATTATTCATTTGGCAGCAAGTATCTATATTTTCATGTACTATGTTAAGGTCTAGTTTTCAAATCTGTAAGGCTTTGTTAAATTTATTTTAAGTGTTCTATTAAAAACACAATCTGTCTTGTTAAGACAACTCTTATGTCCAAAAATTGTTTTAGTCTTCATAAAATTAATACAAAATTAGCAACACCAACTTCTTGTCTGAAAATTCCATGACTTTGTTTCTCAGTGAACTATTAACATCTCTTTTAAAAAAAAATTGAAGGACTACTCTTTGAAAATGGCATGCGAACATGTTTTTGGATATTATCATCTTGGGATTGAGAATATGCTTCTGCAGTTAATAGCACATGTTGTTCTTGAAGAAGTTTTGGGTTCAGTTTCCAGATCCCACGTCAGGATCATCCCAGCCATCTAATGGTGAGAGATGTACGAAATAAAACATGGCTCAGTGAAGTAGGGTTTAAAGCCCTTTTTAAAATATATCTCTATTCTACTGGCTAAAACAGACTTTTTGTTGATATCTATAGCCAAAGAATAGAGAAACATCCACCACCCTTAATAAAATATGTATATTTATATGTTCAATGTCATATGTACAGACTGAGGAACTTGGTCAATAACAAAAGTACACCAGAATATTACTGGGAGATACAGCCTCAGCCTTATACTTAAAATGAACTACAACATCAAAGTAATTCCTTCCATAATCTTAATCATAAAGATGTAATCATTATATATATTCATCAAAATACAGTTTTCATGTATTAGAAACACTTTCTAAATTTTGCAAGTTAAAGTTGTGGTAAAAGATAAAACACATGGGATTTAATTGATTAGGATCTGATTGTGCGAGGGATGAGAATTAAAAAAAACATCCTATGTGATTTCAATGAACTTCCAGAATTGACAACTGATGACTCAGCCAATCAATCTGCCTCTATAATTTGTTGACAAATAGTATAAAACAAGATCAGTATCTAACATTAACAAATTAAAGATGAAAGATTTGATACTGTGGTTAGATATTAACTCTGAAATCAAGTAGACCTAAGGTAAAATACTGTGAGCATGCCTTACTTTTCTGATTTCATCCTTCTGATAGGAATGTGAGTCTTCTCCAGCTAAGCCTTCAAGAATACTGAACATTTTTTCTGAAAGTGGTATTGCAAGATGTTTAGGATTAGTAAGTTATACAAGTTAACTGTTAGTTGATCAAATCATGGTTGTATCAATTATTAGTCTATTTTTATCACAAGAATATACATCCTAGGTGTAATAGATAGATATGATTGTATAGAAAGATAAGGCAAAATAGATAAGGTCTTCAAAAACCTCAGAGACATATAGAATATGGCATTTAAAGGTGTTTTTATTATTTCAAAGATATGTTTACAATGAAACAGGTTAACTCCTGGAAATACTTAGCCTTCCTCAAAGAAGATGATGAGCATCAAAGAACCTCCTTATGGAGATGGCTTCAAATGTGGCAAAAAAGCCACTGGACAAAATGTCCTCCCTGTTTCTACCACAGACAGAATTCTGCCTAGGAAAGGGCAAGCTTGGATGCAGGCAGAGTCGATGGCCAAATTTTACTAAGACAGAGTAAGCAAGTCTTCAATAGTTCCTGTCTCACAAATATGTCTGTCAGATATATTGGGACAGAAGGTGGAAGATGATCCTCCAACATCATAAAAAATTTTGGGTGACTGTTCAGGCAGCAAACTTTCTCTGTCATCTTCTCATTTGGGAAGCTGCTAACCTTACTCAGGTAATTAATTTTATTTTTTCTGAAGTCTCTATTGGGCTTGAAGACCAGATAGTTTTGTTTACACTTAAGCTTAGTTGTTTAGGGGCTAAGATATTTCTAGGTGTAGAAAGATGTTTTAAGTTGATAATGATGAGATATGGTACATATTTATTTACATTCAGAATTTTAGACTCACCAAGATAGGAAAGATATTTTCTTCTTCCTAATACAAATAGCCAAAACACTGTGAATGTAACATGAATATAACTTCTGATTGTGTCATGGTCCTTCTTGTTATAGGTAATTTATTGTATAAATGTGTAACATATGAATGCATATTTAATAATTGTATATTTATGTATATAATGTATATTTAATAAAAATAAAACAGAATACAGAACAACTGCAGAAATACAGTTACATCTCTCTTCATTCATATTAAATACTAGGATAGTATTCAGTTCTACACATTTAAGAGAAATTGATATTTCTTTTCAGGAACTGTGGTAAACAGAGGTTATATCTTTTGAATATGGCATAAAACAAGTTTTATCAGTCAGGAGAGAAATACAGCCTCCTCATGTCAACAACAGTGGACAAAATTTGGAATTCTGGTTCACTGAAATTATGCTCCATTATTATTCATGGAGCCTTAGAGAAATTATAGGTTTTGCTTACATGTACATTTGGAAGTACTGTTATAATGTCATTTTTCCAAAATAAGATGCCTAAGTATATTTTGCAGAGGTTCATTTAAATTAAAATAATGTTTTAATAGATATATGAAAATGCTTTGTTTATTTAAATTTTAGTATTAACAAATGACATATAAATATAATTGTGTCACAAGAAATTTATACATTTCTGGCCAAGTATCATGCTATATACATAGAATCTGTGGTAGTAAACACAGGAAAATAAAGAGTTCAAGGCAGATTAATCTAATTACTGAATAATAGGTCAACTTGGATTACATAAGGTCTCACCTAAAAAGAAGTGATGGGATAAAGAATTAACAATCAGAAGAGGAGGAAGAGAAAAGAAATACATACAAAACTGAGTTTTTCCAATCAATTTTTAGAAATACATCATTCAAATAACTTTAAATAGAATTAACTCATATTAGCTTAGTGGGTAAATATTTTATAAGTTATAGTACTTATCAGTTAATTTAAAAATAATTTATAGTTTGAAGCAACAAATTAAATTGTAAGAAGTATTAAAATGATTCATTTGTGTGAAGTCTTAAAAATGAGTTTAAATATACAATTTAACTATAAGAAAATAAAATATATCATAAGTGTGATATGAAACTCTAAGGTAACATAGGTACAGAAATTATTAAAGAGTGAGCATGTGCACAAGTTAAGGAGGTAGATTGAAAGCAGTTTGGGGTGGTATATACTTTAATACCCCATAAGGAAGTGCACCAACTGTGTAGAACTTCCTATGTCAACATTCCATAACTTTCAGGCACATGGTAGTTTCTCAAAAGTTGATAACTATTCCCATTAAATTCTATAGTACATTTTAATAAATAATTAGAGGTATTATAAAAGAAGAACACACAAAGACGATGTGCATGGCACGAATCAGGAAACTGTTACGGAGAAAGAGATTCTTCTGTGTAGCCCTTATGAATTAATAGTATGAGTTATAGGATAGAATAAATCTGAATATTTGTTCATCCTCAACTTCACATATCAAAGCTGCACTCTTTAATTTTTTCATCTTCTAATTCTTGTAGTTCTGTCAATTATATTACTGTCTTTGAATAGCCAACTCTTGGATGTGGGGAGATAGTTCAATCAGGATAGCATTTGCCTTAAAGCATGATGACCTGAGTTTGATCCCAGAACACATATTTTAAGAGGCATAAATGGTAGCACATGCTTATAGTTGAGTAATGGGAAAGTAGAGATGAAGTAACATCAAGGAATTATGGGCCAGACACCTAGTCTATTTGTTGTGTTATGGTTCTTAGATTAATTATAGTATATGAGAATATGACTTACATTCTTTCAAAAAAATTTTACTTTAAGACCCACGATATGTTTTATCTTGATGTATTCCATGGATAATTGATAAAAAAAAGTTTGTGTTGTTTTTGTTGGATGGTGCTATATACATGTGACTGGACACATTGCGGGTGATGACAAAGTCCTGTTTTTTCCCAGCCTCTAACCATACTTGCAGACTTGTATTTCTTTTCAGTCCTAACAGTTGATGTTTCACATATGCTCCAGCTATGATTTTTGTTACATATTCAGGATTGTCATGTCATTTTGATAGATTGATCATTGCATCATACCTAATGTTCCTTTCTCTCTCTGGGAATTGTCATTGCTCTAACACCTATACTTTTATATTTATATAACCAATCTTACTCTCTTTTGATTAATGTTTGTGTGGTAGAACATTTTTCAGTCCTTTGACTTTAAATTATACATGTAATGTGTATTTTTAATATTGGTATTTAAAGACCATGGAATTAGAAAGAGGATGATGAGAGGAGAGAAAAATATCTTAAGCAAAACGTGAATAGGCTCAGGTAATGCGTGCAATAAAAACACTGAGGTGCCGCTAACTGGGGAGGGCAGGAGGGAAGCAGCTGGAGGAGTGTGGAGGGGAGTGGGATGAAGAAAACAAATGAAAACAAGGTGTATTGATGCACATGTATGAAGATACCCCGGCCAATTCCACTTGGAACCATTTGTTATTGGACAGGATATAATTGGGCCACAGTAGTCTATTTAATAGCACTTAAAAAATACATATTACAAAAATGGATGTCCTCATGCCCAGAGCAACATTCTGAAAGGTGGCTTATATTCCAGCCTACGTAGCATTTTAACAAAGAATGTTAAATCGCTTGACATATCAGAAAAGTAGGAAAGACCCTTGAATTGTTAAGTTTGATAAAATTAGGGTCAACAAATGTATAAGAAATGATGATATGTAAAGGTAGAATTTCTCATCAGTAAAGCCTCCAGTTCCAACTGCAGGCTGTTAAGATTCTAAAGCTTTTGATACACAAATACAAATGGAACCTTTTGTATATAAATAAATACAAATAATTTGTATTGTTTATTTATTATCACAGTCATACAATATGCAACGATTGAATCAGGGCATGAATATTTGGATCTGCCTACGTGTGTCATTTTGGATAGCCACCCACCCAGCAGTGGAACCCAAGCTATCCCTCTGGATGCCGAATGGCATGTGAGAAAAAACACAGGATTTGGCTTCCTATGAACAATTTATTTAACGTAACACAACGTTCTCTAGTTCCACTCTTGTTGTCACAAATTCAAGTGGAAAAAAAATCAACAATCTCAAAATACTTTGGATAGGCCAAGTGAGCTGAGGACTGAGGTTTACAGTGGGTTTTCTCTGTCATCTGCTCTAGCTGTCACAACAAATGTCCCTATTTTTAGTCACTTATATGTAGCAGACACTTATTTCTCACACTTGTGAGCCTGAGAAGTCCAAGTCTAGCTTGCTGGCAGATTTGGAGTCTGATGAGGGCCCATTCCACAGAAGGAATCTTGCATCTATATGTGACAGAAGTGGCCTGGAGTGAAGCCTCTTTCACTTCACAGTAACCAATTTTCTATCCTCTAGCCATCCCCAGAAAAATCAAACTTCTCAATGTCACTTTAAGTATTAGATTCCAACATTTAAATTTCAATGTGACTTCAGTTCTGTTACTATAGGTGTTAGATACATTGGTCTCCTACCTATAGCTTCACTAAAAATAATCATAAAATATATAACATAAAAAAGAAAATGCAACATTTTCTACTTCCAAAAAGACAAAGTCTGAAATCAAAGTCATCTTGGAGCTAGAGTCAAGACTGAGGCTCCCAGAGAAGATCTGTTGCTTCCCTCTTCCTGAGAGTAGCTTGGAGAAGTGATAGGAATACTTGGCTTGTAGTCTCAATTCCAAAACCTGTCACATTTTTAATAGAGCCCGTTTTCAAAACATGGCCTAAACTCTCCATTTGCACAAACACCTGTGGTGGCACTTACTTCTCAGCCATAGTATCATTCAGGTGAATCTACTCTTGGCAATAGTCTTTGTTTTCTTCAAAACAATGATCACAACTAACATGATTTGGAGAAAATTAAGGCACTTAGAGGAAAATACCAGGCTACCAAGAAGAGACTTGATACCCTATGAGCATATACAGGGGGAGGTAATCCCCCTCAGTCACAGTCATAGAGGAGGGGAGTAGGGGAAAAATGGGAGGGATGGAGGAATGGGAGGAATGGGAGGATACAAGGGATGGGATAACAATGATATAATATGAATAAATTAATAAAATATATTTTAAAAAGAATGTATATTATTGCTAATATCATCCTTTTACATAACATAATTTTAAAAATACCATGCAGTGCTTTTTTAAACTAAGGGACCAGAACAATAAATGAAGCCATTCCCATTGTTTCAAAAATATGCTGATGTCAACTGTGACAAGGCCTCCATGTAATTGAAATAAAATCTTCCTCATGGTGTGTCCATCATATCCTACTGCTGACCTGTTTGAGAACTACTTACTGACAACTGCTGAGATACTTTAGAATTAATTTTGAGGAAAATATTCCTCTGACACTTTCCTCATTGAGACTACTAAAGAAATCAGAAAGGAAATATCCAAATGTAGAAAAGGCAAATTGCCACAATGAAACTGTAGCCACAGAAGCACAGAGCTCTAGAATGCCTGTATGTCATCAGCAGACTCTGAAAATTTTGCTTGTTGTTCGGTTTTTGTTGTTGTTGTTGTTGTTGTTTTTCTTTTCATTGTGACCCAACTCTCCACCTGTTTCCCCCTTAAGTTGACCGTAAATATACCAGAATATTTACAGAAAGCATATGCCCCTATGACAAAGCTGTATCCTTAAACATAAGCATCCTTTCTTAGAGCTTACTCTCATAAGCATGGCAAGATCAGGAACAAGAGGACTGACAAGAGCACATGGAATTTCCCATAGGTCAGATGGGAAAGCATAGCTTAGTGAAATCATCCTGAACAGGCACAACCTGAGCATAGCAGACGGTTCATGGGTTGTGTGAACTCTACCAGCATGTTAGGTGAGAGAAGCAGGGAACTACGAAGGACCAGAGAAAGAGTATGACACCAAGAAGTGGGTACTATAAGTCAAAAGCCAAAACTTCTCAAAGCTAAAGCTACATTCACCCTCAACCTTCCTTTCCTGCCTATCCCAGGATCTCTGGGAAAGCAGAAATAGAATGCACTTTTAAAGTATAAAATGAGATTTCCAACACTAAAAGTACTCGAAAACCTCTAAGAAGCACTGAGTGAGGACAGGGTATATTTCATATTTCTAAATAGAGCTGTTAAAATGAACAGCTAACCCTGTCAAAAGCAGACACCATATAAATGGATGTGCAGTAGCAATGTACACAAAATCTCATCTGCTTATAAACCTACCTTCTCTGTTATGGGGAGCTCACCAGAGCTGCTAACTCAGTCAACGTTTATAGTGAACTGAAAGTCTTTATTCTAACCAGCTGAGACTACACTTATATATTTGGGTACCTATTAAGGGACCTATGTGTAGCATCAATGTCCAGATCAAAAGCACATCCTGCTGTCTCTCTCAGGAGGTGCTGTGGAGTAGGATGTGCTTCCCTCAAACTAACAGTTTACCAAAAGTAAGATAAGCAATTAGCTGGAGGGGATTCTGCACAAACAGGCAGTTGAAAAGGCTACGACAACCTAGCTGGAACATCTGTACCTCAGGTTCCTAGAGTAGAGTCCAATAATTCCATGGGACATCCCATCAAGGAGATAAAATTCTTGTCAAGCTTAAAATGGCCTAAGCAAGAAGAGAGGATGAGGAACTTCTGCCTTGTCTAATCCTGTCACATCATCCTTGTTCCATCAGTCAGTGCACTGACCTAGGATATGATTCTGTGCATAAAGAAGCTTAGCATTTGGGATCATTTTTTACTATTACCTGCTCTCTACCCCTTTCCTCCTCATGCTGATTAAACATTTCACAGAACTTGTACAGAGAGCAAGTCCTTCTATGACAAAAGCTATGCACATGGCACGTCTATCCATACCCTCAAACTCTCCACACGTCACTATATTTGTCACGTATGATGAACTAGATCCTGAAAATGCTAAAGCACATCAAAGATAACTCAATACTGAAAAGGGGAAGAAGTAGAGGATTCCACCCATTTAAAAGTTCGCAGAGGCTGGAATCTTTATAGCAGAGCTCTTAAATAGCCCACACATTCTGCTGGGTGAAACTGTGCATGGAAAGAATCTATAGAAACATATATAAAAGCATTAAAATAGTCTCTAGATGTCTCAGTTATTAGCAATAAAATTAAGCTTCACTGGTGATTTGTGTGGTTTGGGGAACACAGCTGCCCCTTGTGCCAACTAAGCCAGGAAAGGTGGGGCAGCTGCTTCCTTTGAGGATGGCAAAAACAGGAAAACTGTTCTGGGGAGACAGGAGGATTAGGTGGTGATGATCCCAGTTGTGTTCAGGACCACCCACAAGTCAATTCAAACAGAAACTTAAAGTGCAGCATTTGTGTGCCAGGCTATTTCTAAAACAAGAAGTAATCCCCTAATCTAATAAGCCATTCATGGAACAATTATAAATAGAGTGATACTACCAACCTTATTTTTAGAAAGATGAGTTTAAAAACCTTCTGTGGGCTTTAACTTGCTTAGATGGTAGTTCATTTTATTATGATAATGACTCATAAACATTTAGACTGTTTTCTGTAAAGATATACTTAGAAATGAACATGTGTATAGGAACAATGAATGCCGTAGTTGAAGTCTGTAAAGCACTGTGACGTTAACCATTTATATATGGTTAACAATATATATATATATTAAATATACTTAGTATTTATATTTTCTTCCAACAATATATATGTATATATATAAACATTAAATATATTTAGTATTTATATTTTCTTCCATTTTTACTCTAAAAGTTTCTCTTTTAAAGGAAGAAAATTATATTTTCCCAAAGAATTAAGCTGTAGAAAGGTTCAGGGCTGATCTTTGGCTTCCGTGTTCTTACATAAACTAGTTCCTTGACTCATCATTTTCATAAGACAAAGTTAAACTCTTCCAGAGAGTGAAAGTCTACATTTCCATAGCTCCTCTTCCACCATATCATCAGGGATTTTCATAAGTAATGTTTCATTGCCAATGCTGTCACTTTTAAAAATTCCTGTGCAGCTTTTCAGACATCGTGTTTTCTTCCAATAATAATGTTTTTTCTGCAAACTGTGACTTACTTTCTAAACATAAGTTCATTTTTCACAGATCCAGTTCATATTTCACATTATTTGATCAACCATGTTTCAGTAGTTTACTTCTGAAATCTTTTGGGTTCACATATTCCTAGGAAAGTTCTATCATACTCTATTGAATCCATGTAAATTTCAGATATGTCCCTTACCTATGATTTTCAAGATTCTTTAAGACAATGATACATTACTAATATCTTTATTCTCCTGTCTTAGTATGTTGATTACATAGTGATGCATAGTACCTGTTTCTTGTATTCATAGAATTTTGATATGTCAATGAGCCCATATTATTTTATTTTTCAATGAGTGAGTTTCAGTCTCTCAACCTAACACAGGCCTTGTGATCAGAATGTGAAGCAGAACATGGATGTTTGACTTCTTGTAATTTTTAATTGAAAAGATATGAAATATATGATGATCATGGTTCCTCTCCCACCAGTCCTCCTAGAGTCCTCCCACCTCCCTACCCACCTCCCCACCCATCCAACTCCACAGCCTTCCTTTATATCTCTTTGGAAAACAAACAGAAAAACAACAATTGCAACAACAACAACAACAACAAAAACAGAATAAGAAAATAAATAAAAAACATAAGGAATTCTCTCTCTCACACACACACACACACACACACACACACACACACACACACACCATAAGAATGGAAATAAAAACTAGTGCTAAGCATTTCCCTCCACCAAAGACCCGTTCAAAAATAGAAATAAAGGGCCATTATGCCCAATACCCAGGAGAGAGGGAGGAGTGGATTGTAGAGGTTTTCTGTGTTGTCCCTGCTGCTTTGTCTCAGACACTATTGTGCATTGTGGTTCACTGTAGAAAAGCATGTTGCTATCATCTCTCTTTTGTTTCTGGAATGTCTTTTCCTTTCATACAAGTTGTATATTTTTGGAACAGTCAAAATAGCACAGTTCTCTACAGAAAACAGCTCATGTGGACATCTAGTCCCATCCTCAGGATAGTCTGCCTGGGGTTGATATCCCCATACAGTTTTCTTTTGTGTTGTATGTGTGCTTTGGGGAGTGTTTTATTTATGATGTTGGGATTTTGATATTATTAAACATATTTAATTTACACATTTCACTTGTTGCAATTTTTCATAAAGCTGGGAACACAGCGGTAGTTCAATTGCTAGAAGGTGTCAAACATTAAAAGATATGAAGATGTTCTTCCCCATACTTAAAAAATGGAATGTAACATAATAATTTCCTTGTCTATGGTTCTTCAGTGTTTTGTTTAATAAATGAAAAATAAATAAAATAATAATCTCTGTACTTCATGTGATTACATTATACTATCACATACACACACACACGTACACACACACACACACACACACACACACTAAGACTGACCAACAATTCTTAAGCACAAAGTCTCACTGTCTCTCTCTTCCTCCATCTGTTTATCTCTCTGGCCCCATCTAGGCCTTTGTTTCATCTCTCAATACATACATTCTACTTAGAGATTGATTCAATTTATCTATTTAGAAGTTCACGCTTTCTTTATTTTAATTTTCAAGGTTATCTTTTTTGGAGGAAAATTTTATTTAATGAAGCAGAACTTATACATCTATTCAAATATGAGGTATTGTACTTATACAACACAATTATAATACAGGGTTTACTCCAATACTTTTAAAGTACTATTGAAGGCTATTTGGGATAATTAAGTCATTGTTACTTGATCAACTCATGATCATGTCAAATACAGGAATATACATCCTAGGTTTAACAGATAGATGTGATTCTATAGATAAATAAGGTCTCGAAAAACCTCAGAGACCTAAAGAATATGGAATTTAAACATGTTTTTATTATTTTAAGGATTCTTTGCCAATAACACTGGTTAACTCCTGGCAACACCCAACCTACCTCAAACAAAATGATGAGCATTGAAGAACCTCCTTATAGACATGGCTTCAAATGTGTCAAACAAGCCACTGGGAAAAATGTCCTCGTTTCTGCCACAGACAGAATTCCACCTGAAAATGGCAAGTTTGGATGCAGGCATAGTCAACAGCCAAACTCTGTCAAGCCATCGTAAGCAAGTCCTCAATAGTTCCTGCCTCAAAAATTTGTCTGTCTGATATACTGGGCCAGAAGGCTGAAGATGATACTCCAATGTTATAGAGAATTTTGGGTGGCTTTTCAGGCAGCAAAGTGGATTTGTCATTTTTTTTTTCATTTTGGAAGCTGCTAGCCTCAAGTTTCTGATGGGCTTGAAAACCAGATAGTTTAGTTTTACAATTAAGTTTAGTTTTATAGGAGTTAAAAACATGCTTTTAGAACTAGATAGATGTTTTTGGCTGATAGATATGATGGGGATCGATTTAGGTTACAAACTTCATACTCCTTAAGATATATTAGATAATATTTTCTTCAAAGTTGCCAAATATCCTTTGATTATACACTATGTATGTAAGTCTTACCTATTGGTTTTTATAACTTTTCATAATTGTTCTTACTGTATATAAAAATGGCCTTTTTATTAGACAGAAAAGGAAATTTTTGGAGGTTTGTCTGATAAACTTTGATGAAGATTATTTGTACCTTGCCTAAGATCTTATTCCTGTTTGACCAATAAAAAGCCATTATACCTGGGCAGGGCAAATGGGATAGGCATGGCTAAGGTTCCTGGGCTTTGGGAAACAGAGAGAATCTTGGGAAGGAGTAGAGACCAGAGCAGGAGATGATAGGAGGAAGGAGGCTGGGCCATAAGTTAGGAGGAGAAGCACTTGGCCCACACTGAGAAGACTTGGCTTAGAAGATGATATTTGGCAAGTTTTGGGGTTTATTGATTGGATATAGCTCGATAGAAATTATTAGCAGCAGACGGCACGGGATTGGGGCAGGGTGTGCGATACCTGCCCCAATATTGGAGGTAGTTTAGGAATTTAATATATGCTCTGCCCCAGATTAACTAAGGCTATTTTAAAATATAACAGTTGTCTGTGTTTCATTGATTGCTAGCAGGTTAAAAATACTGCCATAATAATATTAATAGAAATAGAAATAAATATTATTAGGCTATACAGATAAGTTAACTGCAACATATGGGTTATGACAAACACTATTATAAGCAAATGGCATTGACACTGTAAGTGCTAAGTAAGTGATTGTTGGAATAAATATATAATTTTTATTACATTTTTCTGATTTCATCTCTCTGTAAGTACTATGAAAACCAGGGTTCTGATGGATCTGCCTCATATTTTCAGATGATAGTGAGCATTTAATCTCTAAAGAACTTGCTGAGGTAATATTACACCAAATATACCATTAGTAGAAATTATTAATGTAAATTTTTTCTGGAATTCTACCAGGAATAACTTAGTAAATATATATAACACAAAATTAGGACTACATTATGTACGCACACACAGCTAGTGCAACTTGTACTCACTGGTGTTGATTGCCAGAAGAGGATAATAGAACGTTTTCTTCACTAAGATTGAAAGATGAATATGTTTGGTTTTCTAGTCAGTTCTATCATGTTCTCTTGCAGGGTCACTTATGTTCTTCCTTTGCTTGCATGTGTTGTATTTTAATTACCAACTGTTATTCTTTAAATTTCTAACATGTTTCAACAACAGAGTTTAAAGTTTAAAAAGTATAATCCTATTCCACAAAAACTATATATACTTTTTCTGTGTATTCTGAAATGTATATTCATACCCCTGTGATCTAATTAAGTTAATAATAAAAATAAAAGACATTTTCCCTTTAGAAATCATTTTATAGCTGAAGAAACTGAGACCAAACATCTTGTATACAATAAAATCTAGTTCAAACAAATTCTAACCTAGAGAAATTCATACTGACATCCAGTCTGTGTTTCTTCCTTTACACTTCATCATCTTTCAAATAAAGCTAGAATCTTTGAAGGCCATTTAATATGGTACCAGTGACCTTGGTTTGTATTAAGTAAACATTAAATGTTTATCAGAAAGAAAAAATGTATTATTAATAGTAGGACATAAAGGTGACTGTCCTGCCCTATTTGTACAAATAAATATATAATTTATTATGTGGAAACTTTATAGTTTATAAATCAGTAAGTTTGTATTTAATAACTTCAATTAACAGTTTGACTGGTAGACTGGCATTATCATATTTATTATAAAATTTCTGAACAATGCCAAGAAGATCATATTTATTCTTATTAGACTACAAGAAAGAAATGGGAAACCTTGATGGTCATCAAATACAATAAAAATGAGTCCTACACATATGTTAATAGCTCTAAAGTTATTCTCAGAGATTTGCTAATAAATTTGCACAAGGCTCCAAACACTGACAGCAAAAGAGACCAGTAATAATAAAAGATAATATTAATTTTTAGAAACATTTGATATTATCTAAGTATTCTATATCAACCCCAAAGTATATTTTCTGTACTGTTCACTCTACTGAAAATTCAGTTCTGAGTAAGTTTTCAATGATGTGTTTTAATAAGATCTGTGTATCAAAATTAATTTCATTCTATCACTTCTACTTTAAAGGATATGGCTTTTTCAAAGTGCTCACTAGGGATGCTGACTTCTTTAGGAGAAGGAACTGTGGCTGTACAGAAATGTGGAATCTCTGATTTTTTTTTTCTCTTTTTAAGATTTTAAGGACATGTGTAAGTGTATGTGACATTGACAGTGGCAGCCACAGGCACTAGTCCTATAGCTTTTCTAGTTATTCTATCGTGACTTTCAGAGGCCAAAACATATCATCAAATATTTTAGCAGTATCAAGGGCAAAATAATTCCTGTTCAAAAGCAAACACTGCTTCAATAAGCGTCACCCTTATTCACTAAGGTAGAAAGATCTGTAGTATAAAACATTCAAACTGTATGTATAAACAAGAGGTTGTTCCCAGACTCATAAAGGAAATGAGAAGAGTTAAGGGAAAGAGTATCATCTAAAGAATTACTACTTAGAAAATAAAGCAGCATAAAGCATTGTTTTATATTATATTTTTCTATGGCATCTGTGATATCTAGTTTCCAATGAACTGTTAATAATGGTAGATTGGAGGGTTTTTAAATTTAATTAATTTATTCAGATTACAACTCAATTGCTTCCCCATCAATTGTATCCTCCCATTCCTCGGTCCCTCCCTCTTTCACGCTATTCCCCTCTCCCAGGTCTATGACTGAGGGGGATCTCGTCCCCCACTATATGGTCATAGGCTATCAAATCTCATCTTGGTAGCCTGCTTATTCTTTCTCTGAGTGCCACTATGCCTCCCCACCAAGGGGAGGTGGTCAAATAAGGGGCACCAGACTCAAGTCAGATTCAGTCTCTGCTCTCTACATAACTGTGGAGAATGTCCTGTCCATTGGCTAGATCAGAATAGGGTTACAATGTTTACTACTTGTATTGTCCTTGGTTAGTGTAACAGTTTGAGCATACCCTCCTGGGCCCTGATCCACCCCTCACCATGTTCTTCTTGTAGGATTCTAGGACCCTCTGGATCCTTCTATTTCCCCATCTCCTATATTTCTCTTACCTAAAGTCCCACGGCCATGTCCATGTCCTCAGATCTATCCCAATCTCTTAGTAAGTGAAGACTTTCATGGGACTTGTTTGAAAAAAACTTCAAATCTCTGAAGAAAGAGATTGAAAATGACATCAGAAAATGGAAGTATCTCCTTTGTTCGTGGATTGGGAGAATTAACATAGTAAAAATGGCCATCTTACCAAAAGCAATTTACAGATTCAATGCAATCCCTATCAAAATACCTACACAATTTTTTAAAGACATTGAAAGATTGGAAGGTTTTAAGACATCAATATATGATTAAGTCTGCTCATGATGCTAAACCCAACTTTCTTAAACTTTAGTACCAAAGATCAATTGCATAGTTATTGCCAAGATTTAGCTAAACTTCCATTAATTTTGAGAAGCAAAAATTGTCGAGTTTTTCATTAAGAAATTATTGTCAGTGGAGTATTTTGTTAATCATTATGAAGACATCATAAAATGTAATCATTTTACTAATTTTAGATATGAAATAGAAAGGTTGACATACAGACCTTCAAAGAAAGGCTAGATCATGGTTACTCAACTGTTTTTAAAGGTGAAATACAGTTTCTGTCCATTAAACTATTTTTACTATAGTCAAAATTTTGATTATGTACCATTTTTGTCTGAAAGAAATATAAAATTTGAAGTGTGTGGTTTGCTTCATACGAGTTACTTGGTAAACACATCCTGAGGGAACATGCTTCACAGATGGCACTTTAAATTCTGGATACTTAAAACATGTATTCATTGAATATTTTACCAGGCAATAAATATTAATTTTAAAGATGTTATAAATCAGTAAATATAACATGTTCATGTTATGTGTCATGTTATTAAACAGATGGTTAAAAGCATAGTCTGATGCTATTTACTCTTTAGATCAGTAAGTGGCATATGCGTAGATGTGGTGCGTGTATATTTGATATAAATGTGTTCACAGGAAGCTATGCCAAGAAATATTTGCCAGAAAAGAAGAATGATACTTGAAGGAGGATGAAATTTAATACATAACAATATAATTCATGTTACAATAATGTATATTTAACCCCATGCAGACATTCAGGTGTCCTTTTCTGATTTAAAAGTAATAAAACCATGCCATGAACCCATAAAATATTTTAATAGAGTTTTCTTGCAATTTATTGAATTATGTAGTTTTATAGCAGTTTTTAGAAAGTCTCATTGTCTTTATTTGCATATTTGATTGTAGGGAGTCCAAGGATTTTTTAGAACAGATACCTTAAAACCTTTTAATTTAATTAAAATAAAGGTTTAATGCTATAGTTTATGTAAATAATTACATATATAAAAAGCAAATATTTTACAATGTGTCATCTTTAAAAGTAGAGTGGGTTAGTTGACAGCTCTGAGAAAATTCAGCTTTTCAGGACATTATCCAACAGAATCCTGAAAATTAAAGTTCAAAGCTTATCCAATTGACATATGCATCAATTCATGATAGGATATGCCATCCAATTCTTGAAAGGCTGATACATTTGGTGTTGGAATACAGAAGGAAAGATTAGTTGTGTATATTCTGAAAACCAGTTACATAAATTATAGACAATCTGCAGCTGACAAATGTCTTCAACCAATTACCTTCATTTTCAATCTCTTCAGCCTCTTCTTACATCCCATTGAAATCTGTCATGTGATTTTTTTTTCTTTTTTCCTCATCAAATCCAGTATCACTAGTCTTGGAAGAATGTTTGTGCTTTGTGAGGAATCAATCATTCTCTTGAGAAGGCAACATTTTCTACAAACTAGCTTTTTACTTTGTCACCAAATCATAGTTTCAGTGATTATTAAAATAATATGTAGAATGCACTAAGTATTAGACTATGGTAAGTATCACATGGTCCCACACAAACTTTTATCTGTGTCCTCTTATTACATTATGTATCACATCCAGGTCACATTTTTTATTCTATGAACACCAAACTTTACAGTGGTTCATAACAGTGGCTAATAAATATGCACTCTGTGTCTCTAAGTATTATCTTCCATTTCTAGTCTTTGTGCTATGGCAACTGAATAGAACATATAATCAGTACTACCTCAAGAGGAATGTTTTTAGTAAACCTTAATGAATAATGATGAAACCCAAGAAGTGAAAAACATGTCAGGTTCATTTTTTTTTTCATGTTTAGAAAACTATAAAAATACTAGCATTTAATTTGGTTATGTGTCTTCTTCCAAAATTAAAATTAAAATCAATGCTCAGACAATAACAACTTCCAGACTGAAACATTGAAGTTGAAGAAACGCCTAAGACTGATGTGCAATGCTTTCAATAATAATGCAGATAAATCTCTTCGACTTTGTATGTGATTATTTATACTTCAAAGCTTTGAAGTTGAAGAGCTGTTCCTTGTTTCTGACCTTAATGATATATCCTTTTTTTCTGCTTTCTGAATACCCAGTGTGTAAAGGACTGTATGCAAACCAATATTTATCATGAAACTGAATACATTCATTGTTGAGATAAAATTTATGTGTTATAAACAAGAAAGCGTATCCTCACATATAATGAAAGCCTATTATACTGTGAAAGACAGCATACAGAGAACTATACTTATAGAAACTTCAGTTTTGAAAAATGCATATTTCAATAGAATAAGACCTCCATGTCTGGTATTTCAGACTCATCTTTTTCCATCTGACTTGAGAAAACTTGGGTAGTGGTTAGAAGGAACATAATTTTCTCATATACAGAGTCTATAAATGAAGATTAAACTACTTAGTAGGAGATAGTGAATGTAGAGTGTGAATCTACACACATGTAAGCCTAGAATTCAGAAGACTGGGGAGGAAGTGGTAACATCAATCTGGGCAATATAGTTAGACAATTTCTTAAAAATATTTGAAAAATATATCTGATTTTCTAAAATCTGTATTTAACTTAGGAAAAAATATTCCTTAATAAAAACAATAAGAGGGGACCTTGCAACCATTCTATTGCTATGTGGAGACACCATGACCACAATATCTCTTGTAAGAGAAAGAATTTAACTGGGTCTTATTTACAGTTAGATGCTTAATCCATTATCATTATGGCTGGGAGCATGTTGAGCCACAAGCAAACATGTTGCTGCAGAAGTATCTGAGAGTTCTGCATTCACACCCACAGGCAGCATGAAGAGAGCCACTGGACCTGGATTGGGCCTTTGAAACCTCCAAGTCCTCCCTCAATGTCACACCTTCTCTAACAAGACCACACCTACTTTAAATAAGCCATACTTCCTCATCCTTTTCAAGTAGTGCAACTTCCTGATGACTAAGTATTGAAATATATGAGCCTATTGGGCCTTTATTTTTAAACCACCACAACATATAGCTATTATCTGATATATTTGGTATGATCCAGGAACAAGAAAAATATAGTCAGAAAATAAGAAAATATTAATATATTATTGGTTCAATCTGGTAAAACTGTGCATTATAACTTTACAAATATGCTATGGTGTTTACTGTACAGTGACAATGAACTGGGAGAGTTTTCAGAACATCTAAACATTCAAATCTAGTAAGGCTATTTTGAAAATCGCAGCACTGAGCAAAGTCCTAACAGTATACAGAAAGCTACTAATGCCTGTGCTAAAAAAGTCTTCTTCAAAGAGAATGCCTACAATAAAAAGCCTTAACTTCTGTAAATAAAGCTAAGATGTGTTAAAAATCTATGCTTGACCTCAGAGCCACAATAGGACATACAGACAAGAGCCTATTTAAATAAACAAATTGTTTTAGTTTGAGTTTGTTCAAATAAATTTCTTACAAAAGTCAAAATATAAAGTCTATTGCAACTGGTACAATAAAATCTATTGTCTCTAAACCAAATTATTCATATTCTTATAATACCAAATGATTAATCACCCTATGAACACTCAGGAAGATATTCCCCAGTATCAATCAATGATAAAAAAAATAATCTTATGTTATATTTAACAAATAAGACAATGACTTTAAAATAGTTATTTTAGTCATGCTTAATGCAATAAAGAAAATTATACTGCTATAAGTAAGATAAAATTACAAATAAAATTATAAAAAGGAGCTAAGCAAATATTGTAGAATTAAAATTAAAATATATCAAATCAATGAATAGAAGAATTGTCAGAACAATTTTATGAGTATTTTCAAATTGCTATTTTAGTAAAATATTTGTAACAGCTGCAACATAAATTTTCTTTTCAAGTCAACATGACATATTTACTGAGAAAGACCATATTATGGGTCATAAAACAAATCTTCATAAATTTAGCTGATTTGTGATAAGAATATGCCATACCATATTATCTTACTTTAATCAATAAATTATTTACAGTAAAATATCTAGAAAATATAAAATAAACAAAATTAAACAATAACATTCTCTTTTACAATTTATTTGTGCCCAAATCCTAAAAAGATAATTAGAAAACAGTTTTAACTGATTGGTAATAAATATTATACACATTAAAATTTATCAAAGGTTATTTGAAGAATATTAAAAGGAATGCTTTTGTAATTAGAAATACTTGTATTTTAAAGAATTGAATAAGATCAGAAGTAATACCAGTTTAAATTCTTCACAATGATCTAGGATATATCTAGGGTATTGAGAAAAGTAATATAATTTTAAGAATGGTGTTCAGTGGTTGGATGGAGATGGATGTTTAAAATTGATATGATGGGATTAACTGAGACTTTTACTTTTTAGTATGAGAGAATGTGCAAAGAGCCAGTTCAAGTGCTTTGTGTGTCATGAATAAATATGATCCAGTAAAGAAGCTCTCAAATACAGAGAACCATGGCTCCTATGTACATGATTTGGTTATATTTTTAGTCCATATAAGTTATATAAAATAATGGCATTTATTTGAAATTTTCCTACATAACATGGTAGTTTGAATAAGAATGGCCCCCATAGGCTCATATATTTGAATGCTTGCTCAGTAGTGTAATTTTGATCCAGCAACATGACTCCTTTGACAAGGGATCACATCAAAAGATCTTCTAGGTCTCTATGATCCAGCTGGAATACAGACATGCTCTGGATTACAGTATAATTTGACTAGAATGCAGACAAGCCCTCATACACAACTTTAATTCCAAATCATGAAAATAAGATTAGTTTGTAGAAGGAAGCAGGCATGCTTGAAAGTGGAATCTAATTGAGGGACAGACAAAATGATGAATCAGGGGAAGATATAACAGAATGGGTCAGAGGTTGAATATGCCCAACTCTCCTGAGAACAGACCAGAGGGAGAAGCTACTTAAGAGTGAAATATACAGAGTAGAAAGGAGGAGAGAATAGTGCTAGAATACAGTAGAATGTGTGGAGACATTACGGAAGAGTTCCATAGTACAGTAGCATTTGGTACAGTTCAGTTGAGTGCAGCTTCAGTTTGGAGAGGATTTTTGAACCACAACAGCTGAATTGCACCAGTCAGCCAGTGTTTAGAAAAAACTAGCAAGTGTGAGCTTATTCCCGCAGTAAGTCTCAGAGCCTGAAAACATTCTAGACCTAAGTTAGCAGATGGAGCCTGGAAGCTGAAGCCTACAGGGTCCAGACTTGCAGAAGATTGGATTATAAAGCAGAAGAAGCTTCCAGGGCAAAGTTAGATAGAAATGCTCTGGGCCCAACTCAAGTCATATATTAGTAAACCTTGGGTATGGCTCTGATCTCATCCCTCCGTCTGAGGACATAAGAACAACATTTATGCGACAGGAAATATATTTGAAAGGATTAGAAGGCATGGCCTTGCTGGATAAAGTGTTTCACTGTGGGATGGGCTTCCAGGTTTCAAAAATCCCATTCCAGACCTTAGGCTCTCTCTTTGCCTGCCACCTATAGAGGTAAAGCTCCCATCTACTTCAGCAGGGTGTGAGCTACCATACTCCCTGCCACGGCAATAGACTGACCCTTTAATACTGAAGGCAGGACCCCAATTAAATGCTTTATTTTAAAAGAGCTGCCTTGTTCGTGGTGTTTCATCAAAGCAATAGAACAGTGGCTGAGGCAGAAGTTGGTACCAGGAATGATGTATTGCTATCACATGCCTGACCATGCTGCATGTTGGCATGTCTTTGACTTTGGGAATGTGGATTAGAGAGGCAGCTGATTGCTTTAAGGAGGTGTTAATAGAACTTTGTAGTAGAAGCACAGAACAAAAGTGGTGCTAAGGGTGATATAGAGATAAGGGAACCATCTCAAGAGACTTTACAGGGCAAGATTATTAGGAAAATGTCCAAGAGAATATTCTACTGATTTTTGGCAAATGATATGGCTACGTTTTGTCCTTTGTCCTAAGAATCTACTTGGGGTTAATATTAATAGCTATTGGATTAGTGGCTTTGGCAGAAGAGATGTCACCACACTCTAATATTGATGATCACATGTGAATTTTAGTAGTCATTCATCTGCAGATCTATAATGAAAAATAGTAAGCTAGTAAGCAGCACTCTTCCATGGCCTCTGCATTTGTTCCTGCCTCAGGATTTTGTCCTGTATTAGTTTCCGTCCTTCTTTGATAATGAACTGTGATGTGGAAGCATAAGCCAAATAAATCTTTTTTCCCCTCAGGTGGCCTTTAGTCATGATGTTTCACCATCATGACTTTGTTTATGTTTCACCATAAAAAATTTTTATAATGTCCACTTCCTACTTCCCTCCCTTACATTCTTCTCATGCTTTTGACTTCTTTCTTCTTCTGTCCTCTAGAAGGGTCTCATATTTGTTGAACGTGTTCTTAGTGACACATGGTATGACTGAAAAGCAAATGTAATAAATGGTTAGAATTTCCATTAGCTAACACAGATAGGACTGTGGCAGAAGCAGGTTTGAGGAAAGTAGCATATTTCACTCTGGAACACCTCAAGTAGGACATGTGATAACTGTGAGGATGTGCAGTCAGTTTACTATGTGAGCCTGCTGATAGAAGTACTCATTTGGGAACATTAAATTTAGAATTCCCACCATGTACTAATAGTGTAAAAAAGGGACTGTAATACAATGCCAATAAACAGCATAGGTATAATTTTTTTATTGGTTTGGGGATTTTGTTTTCTTTTTTTTTTTTTTCTTAAATCCAAAATTGGGTTCACACATAGTTACACAATTAAAGAAATACAAACATAGAATGGAAGTTTAAACATAGCAGCCATGAACATGGGAAGAAACCAAAAGAAATTCCTGTTCTTAATATTAATAATTTCCTTCAAAGAAGAAAGGTGGTCACCGTTGTTTTCCTTTATTTACTTGAAGCTACAGTTATTGATGTCAAGAAATAGGACAAAAAATGGACTATATAATTGCCAAAGTACACAGTAATGTATACTAATTTCAAGTCCATTCTACTAAATGTTTCTAAATTGAAGAATTTTTTATTAAAATATCAAGTAAGTTAGCAAACTAATACAATCAACATTTGAATAACTTAATTTTTTAGCTTATTTGAAGAAAAGTTTAAACTTATAAGAGTATACCCAAATTGCTATGAAAAAAATAGACATATTTAACTTGTTTATTTTTCCTCTGTGACTTGTTATAAGAAGGTGAGTGAACTCATATACATTTGCTATTTGAAGGAACCAACTAGTTATATAAACAAAAATCATTACTATAATTTGATAGATTAAGATGTGATCTTTTTAGCTTTTTATAGATGCTTTTCAAAATTTAATACAACCATATTAAAGTACGTTGTTTTGTGCATTTTCAAACTTAAAAATGAACATGAAATTCATGTAATAAACATTCAAATATTGCTACATTTACATTTTAATGAACATATTGAAGATAACCATGTTGTATAATTTAATATGTTTTACTACATTTCAAAAGTTAAATAGTGTGAATTTTACTAACATGAAGTTATCTAGATTTACTTTAAGATCAGTAAATAATTATTTAATTCTCTGAGATAAGTGTGCCTAAATATTTAATACAAGATTAACTTCAAAACTAAAAATGAACAACTGATTTTGGTTATTTTTATAAATAATAAAATGTGTAAGTTTGTGTGTGAGTGTGTGTGTGTGTGTGTGTGTGTGTGTGTAATGTGTGATGGAGAACACTTATGTACCCTTACACATACGTGGAAGTCAGAAGACCACTTTGAAGAGTCAGTTATTTTCTTTATGCTTTCATGTGGTCCTAAAGCTCAGACTTCAATATTTAGGTTGGCATGGAAAGTGCCTTTCTTTACACACTGAGCACTCATGCCTGCCTTAAAATGGTTTCAAATCTACATTTCGCTGACAATAGTGAGTCTCAATATTTTCACCAAAGAGGAATGTTCCATATAAAATTTCACAAAATAAAACTTTATAACTCCTATAAACAAAACCAAGTTTTAGCTAACTTTTATCCTCTGTAGCCCTCAATCCCATCTGGAATTTATAGAATTATTTAAAACAAATTACAATGAAAGATGGAAATATTACACAAAAAAAGAAATTTAGAGCATTTGTTTCAGAATTTTGTGGATTGGGGTTAGCTGGGTAAATCATACATCTATATTTAGAATAGATTAACTAAAAGAAATTCTATCTATAACAAGCTGCTCCAGTGTTTATATGAAAAGTGATGCTTTGGATGTCATGTGCACAGGTATTTAGGCTGCTGTCTCTGCAATATCCCTGAGAGTCCTGCTTAGCACTTAAATCAAATTAAATTTATTGCCATTGATCAAGCTCTACCTCTCAGAAAGAAACCTCTCCAGCTAGCTCAGAGTCTCTGGGTAGTTCAGTTTTCATTTGACAAGTTTACCACTTAGAAGAAGAAGTATGAAAGCTATTGTGTTTTTCAAAATGTAAAATATAATTATATCATTACATTGATTTTCTTCAGACAAAAAACACAAAGCCACAAATGGGATACTTTTAGAGCTCCATCTTTAATAGCATATTTCTGTTGCATTTATAAAATGTTCCTTTCAGAAATAAAATAGCATAAGTCTGGATGCTGCTAGAATTTTATTGCCATCTCTAAGGTAAAATAGTGATGTGCAAGTCAGATCAGATTTCGTTGTAATACATAATTCTACAAAATACCCATCTGGAAGAATAAGCTTTACTCTGTGATTCATAAATTACATCATGTTTCTTCAAGGACCAAAAAAAAAAGTCACTGATATAAGTTTACAAACTCTTGAATCACTGAAACACAGTAAAAGGCTGTTGAAGGGCAAGAAGAAAGTTTTCTACCTCTGTGACATAAATGGAGTGGAGTGGGGAATAGCTGCTTTTCCAATCAGATTAAATGGCTCGGTGGGGCTCATATTTCAGGCCGGAGAGTTATCTGAAGAAACAGCTCCTGATTAGAGCAGCAGTGATAAATCAGCTTGCATTGCTCTCAGGAGCTGTGGCTGCCTTAGCCACTCAAACAAAGAGGAACTCTCCACAGGCTTAAGGTAGGAGAACATAAGTGCTCCAATGAACAGGAATCTGGTAATCCACAGAGGCTAAGGTGTATGTGGGTATTTCATTTCTTTTTCTTTTTTTCCTGTGTATTTTAATTTCCCCACAAGGTTTCAACAAAGGACTTATAGTTTACTCAAACACACTGTTATTTGATTTTTACATTTATAAATTATTGTTTTTAATATAAGTAATTGGCAGCACAGAGCTTCATCCTTTGAAGAGTGTTTCCAACAAAACACAGATAATTCTCTAGTGGGAAATATAAGGTTTATCAGAGAAAACTGTTGGTAGGCTGGAGTGTGGAGAAAGGAAAGAAAATAGGCTTGATCTATGCAAATTTGTGAAAATAGAATTCACAATTTACTAGTGAAACATGCACCATTTTCTGGGGGAAATTATCATTATTTTAATTATCCATACAAGTTTTTATGTAAATATGAACAAGAAGAAATGTCCAAGTTATAAAATATCAATATTAGATAATTTTACAAGAGCAAAAGACATTTAGCTCAATTTAGATATGCATACATATTGCATATATGCATGTTTACTCTACAAAATGCCTATTACGTAACACTGATCCATTTCAATGATTTTGATATTATAATACAATGTTTAATATTATAAACTAAGTATTTTCCTGCTAGTGATCTGCTTTAATTTATCAAGGATCTATAGTTACCCACTACCAAGCCTTTGTTTTTTTAGCATGAAGGGAAAAAAAAAAACCAACAACAACAACTCTTCAATGTAGTGTCAAGAGAGAGAGTCTTCTGCTACAAAGGACAGACAGCAAGAAACCCTCCCAATACACTAGCTTGTAAACTACCTTGTATAGAATCACAACGCAATACATCAGTCTCATGCCTGATCTGTGGTCCTAATGAGGAACATACAGTTTACTTGGTACATTTAGGGGTAAAATAAAACCTCAGCAGATATCTGGTTAATTTGTTTAGCCATCAGAAGATAAAATTAAAAAACTGTATGGAAGAATATGTCTCCAGCTCTCAGTATTCATGACTTGCCTGTAGTTCCTTCTGACGGATTAAAGCATCCTGGGTTTCCACTCCCTCTTAGCCTGCCCAACTCCCACCCGCATTAGAATGTGTATTGTTGCTATCTCTGTGCAAGTCATGCTTAGGCAGCCATATGGTGAAGCTTTATAGGTGTAGCTTCTGGTATTTCTAGGAAATATAGTCTCCTAGCAAACAACCTTTTTCTTCCTACTCCTAAGATGTTTCTGCCCACACCACCCCCTTTTACAATAATCGTGAGGCTCATTTGTAGGACTTGAGTTGTCGATGTATCTGTTTGACAGTGTCCTACAACTCTACATTTGGATTGGTTATGGATTTTCCATAATGTTCTCTGTCTATTGCAAAGGGAAGATTTTGGGGGTGTTGTTTTTTTAATAGGATGGAGGAGTTGTAGACAGGCTTTTGGCTGCTTTGTTGGGATCTCTTTTTCCTACCTTCCTATTCCACTCCTATCCTTTCTAAATCCCCAACACTAGGTAGAAGAGAAGGAAGGTTGCGGAGGTGGGGGTAAGGGAGTGTCCATATCATTAGACTCCTTCCTGCTGATTAAGGCCATTGAGTTCCTTGAGGCAAATTTGATCTTCCTGCTCAGGATATCTGCAACCAGCAATTAGAAATCCAGGAAAGAGAAAACAGCAACATGAGAAGCCAGCAACAATAACAGGAACAAACAGCAACCGGCAACAGCACTGGGACAAACCAGCAAGAGCAGCATTAGGAGAAACCAGCACCAGGCATTTTGATATCAGAGACTATTAGCAATAGCTTATCCTACGATATTATGATATTCATGAGAACAATATAGGTTGTGTCCCTTATCCACTGGTCCATTGGCACTGTCTATCCCTTTAACTGTCTATTAACTCTATTATATTTGGTATTCACGTTCTTAAATTCAAGAGTCTCTATCAACACCTGTCTATTGTCAGGCTCTGTTATGGTTACGGCTTTGTTTACAGCTGAAATCAATATTTGCACAATATATGAAAAGGATTCCCCAGAGTCTTGTACAATCTGACTAAATAAGGTTAACCTTTTCCTGTGTTTCTAAACTTTATGCCAACCACTTAAAGCTGCTAAATGACACTTTTCTATAAAAGTATCATAAAATCCAATCTGTTCTTGTAAATTAGAGTAGCCTTCTTCACTGAGCAACTGATATATGACAATATTCATTCCTTATGCCCAAATTGGCTGTTCAGTATTCACGGCTCCCTCCATACTCCATTTTAGCAATTGCAACTGTTGACCAGCCTCCTGAACAGCTATTATGAGCCCCTTCCATTCTTAAGAAATAATTCTATTTAGAGGACCCTAGTTACTTCATATTTGTTTTACATAACATGAGTGCATTCTGCAGGAAATCATGGTCTCTTTAAAACTTCTTAGATCTATCATTTCTATTGGATGCCATGCCATCTCATCATAATCAAGATTGCATCACTAGAAAGATTGTGATGTAAAATTACTGGGAAAACTGGTGGTTATTTTTAAATCCCAGGTCACCTTGCCTCAGGTACCATACCTGGATCAAATTAACCCATTCTCTCCAAACGAGCTCTTTCTATTGAACTCTCCTCCTCTTCTCAGCAGCATACCTAGCTCTGTGCCCTGCCGATGGGCTACGGGGACTTGAGACCCAGTGTGCAGCACAGGAAGTGGACCTTACCTGCCTTCTAGGCCAGTTTGCTTCCACCTTTCACACTGCAGGAAACTCCAGCGCTCTCGCTCAGTCGCTGCATCTGAACCCTTCTTCCCAAGTGCTTGCACTTCTACCTGAAGTTTTTCCACTTGCACATGCAACTCCGCAATCCTTCCAAAGACAAGAGAATAAACTGGTCCTTTAGGTTTTCCCATTTTATCCAATTTTTCCCCCCTCAGGTACCTTCATTTCAACTGGCAGCTTTTCAAGTTTCCCAACCGTTCTGCTAACCTTTTTTTTGAAATGGAATATAGGAAGAAGAAAACAAACGAAAAAAACAAACCCAAAACATCAGAACAATCTGCTCTGGGAGCAGGCTTGCTGGGGAACCTATCAGCAAAGCAGGTGCAATAAATGTTTTGTTGATGTCTTGAGATAGAATATCCATCCCATTGTTTCTTCTATAGTGTTAGTAACCAGATTTTCCATTCTACCTAACTTCATGTATGGGTGCCACTTGTAGTCATACTTTTGGCTACATTATTGGTTTTTGAATCTACCTCCTTAGACCACCCTTCTAAGCATCCAATGCTAGGTAGGGGAGGAAGGGGGTTAGAAGGGAAAAGGATTAGACAGGTAGTCACACCTAAACTCCTAGCTACATCTATTTTTTTCTACTTCACAAATGTCTTGTACTGGGAGGTAAATTAGAAAATAAACTCAAGTTATAGATAAAACTAAAGATGACCGTCAACTATCTATGGTCAGGACGTAGAAGGCCATCCAGTCTTAACAATGATGGTATTATGAGTCTTTCTCAGATGTGTTCTCCTCTAGCCTGTTTAATTTTCACATATTTTAGGGTAACCAAGAAGACTTTTTGTTTCATAAATAGGTCAGCTATTTTTACATGGAATTAATACTCAGCTAATAGAATAAATCTTCCAGATTTAAGAGTGAAAATAAATATGAATTACAAAAGAGAATCCAAAATCAGGTTTTGAAGTGATTACATGAATAGACAGGAATTGCTTGGTGTTGTCCTATGAAATGGTAAGGGCATGGAGTAAAGTCTCTGGTAAAGAGGCAAAAGTATATTGTCTTTCCTGAGATGTTCTTTACTTTCATGTTTGCTCTAATATATTACTCATTTCCACTTGTTACCATATGCTAGCAAGGCCATTAGCACCCTTGACAGGCATTGTAAGGCACCTAATTTGGTCATAAATTATGAGGATCACTGACTCATACTTGGTATGATGAAATGACTAAAATGTTGACTTTTTGTACACACACACACACATAAACACACAAACACACCACATACACTTTGTTGCTAGCACACTTTTGCCAGTAGACGTTGATCTCCAGCTTGGGTTCTGAAGTCAACCATATAAAATAAACCTTCACACAATACCTATTATAGTAATCAAGAATACTGAATGTGGTTGCAAGCCTATCATAACTTGAGACTTCTTATCACAGTACATAAACTAGCAAAGCTTTTAATATATAGGGATTTGTTGCTCGGGCAAAAGGTTTTGACACAAAGATATTTAAATTTTAATTCTACAAAATATTGTCATGTATATTATGCAGAAATAGACCATAAAAATTACATGGAATAGGTGATGATTTCTAACAATAAACAGAAAACAAAAAATGCCAGTAGAAATTTAAATACCATATGTGGTACAGTAAAATGAATAACTGTTCTTAGCTCACTTTTAACAATGATATGTGTATAAACAAGAAAAAAAAGACAAGGAAGTGTAAATAAGGTTTCTGATATTTCAATAATTTTTACAATAGGTTTGAATATTATGAGAGATTTAAAAAGGTATTATATTTTTTCTGTTTTTCTCATAAATGGACTTTTTAGTTGTTTATTTTTCATGAATATATTTCTAGGAACTGGGAAGGATAGAATGCAGGAAAATAACATTTAGAGCCTTTATATTTATTACTTTGGTAATTTACACCATAACAATGCTACCAATAAAGAACAATCATTATATATTAGTTAAACTTATTTGCATAAAATCCTGATTAATTTTCCAAAACATTTTTAAATGTTTTTCTAAATTTCCTGAGGAATCATTTTCCTAGGTTTCTGGTAAATTTCCTAATTTAAATGAAGTTTCTAGAGTAGGCTTTTAATTGGAAAAAAGAGATAGCAGGCTATAAAAGGCACAAAAATACAGTTCATGCTCAATATCATCCAGAAAAGGAAAAGAAAGAAAGAAAGAAAGAAAGAAAGAAAGAAAGAAAGAAAGAAAGAAGGAAGGAAAGAAAAACCTGTTTAGTTGGAGTTGGCTGTCTGAGATAAGCAATTAAATAATATCAAGCAAATATATAGAAAACAAACAAGAAGCACCCTTCTGTATTAGACAAAGGTAGTACAAATTGGCAGTTCAGATGGTTAAAAATATTAGACTAAGAATTGAAATAAGAGATAATAAATTACCTCACAGTTATATTTGTGAGGATTTGTTGTGTAGTGATAGGAAGGAAACGTTTCTTCACCAACTGTCCAGTTCGGTACAGGTGCTTGTTCCCTTAGCGGTTATACAGCGTTCCCCTAAGTGTCCTATAAGATTGAGTCCTCTTGGCTCCTTGTCTCATATTATACTACTACTTCTACATTAATTGATATTTTTATTCTATCACAAGGCTTTAAATGGGATACTTTATTCTCAGTATTCAATCTTACTCTTTATATAACCCATTTCCTTAATAGCTACATCTAGTCTGGAATTTTCAAAATGCGCTCTATATATACATGACACATTATTTTTCTCTAGTTTACACATATGTTTTTAGCTCTAAAAATTATTATTAATTATTATTATTATAACTTTTCATTTTTAATTAATTAATTTAGTCCCTTTACGTCCCAATTGTAGGCCTTTTCCCCATCTCTTACTGGACCCAACCTCCTTCCCTCAGTCAAATCCCATTCCCTTATTTCTCAGAAAAGGCGAGAATCCCAGGACCCATGTCCATGTCAGAGACAGCCAAGGTTCCCTTATTAGGGGACCCACATGAATCCTGAGCTGCCCATTGTGTAGGGGTCCTAGGTCCAGTCCACTCATATTCCTTGGTTGGTGCTTCAGTCTCCACACACTCCAGGTCCTTATATCAATCTCTCTATGCTGTGTTTAATGTTTGGCTGTGAGTCTCAGCACCTGTTTGGATCTGCGGTTGGGAGGAGCCTCTCTACTCTTGTATTAGGCAACTTTTCTACAATTCCTGACAAAGATTTCATACACAGGGCCTGCCGTATCCACGTTATTTTGGTTCTTGTGTCAGTTGCCTATTAAGAAAATGCTATGGTTTAAGACTTTGATTGCACCCTTGACTCCCATATTTTTTTAGTCTAGAACATTCACAAATGTCATTAGCTCTGCATTTAAAATTCTTCTAAATAATTTAAATCTCATTACCTCCACTGTGATCATCCAACCTTTGGTAACTGTATCAGTTCTTAATTCAGTCCTCCTTTTCTGATTCTGTCTTTTCCATAATCTATTTGTAGAGCAACATCTAGAATGATCCTTTTAAATAATAGGGAAGATTGTATAACTCTTAGGCATATTCTGAGTTCTGAAGTTGATCCAAAAGATAAATTCTTACAATGATCCACATTATGATCTACCCACATGCAGATCTAAGCTCACATCATCTCTTGTTTTACTTGACAACTTTCCTGACAATAATGTCTTGTTACTGCTGTTGTGAGAGCCAGGTTTATTTTCTCTGTTTCCTCTACTTGTAAAGTACCTGTCAGAAGCTACATGACATGTTTTCTTCCCTCCCCTACAGCTTTGCTTAAATGTGCTCCTTAGCATATTACATGAAGCATCATTTTTAAAAATTATGATGGACTTCACAGAGCCTTAGGTACTTTCCAATCTTTTCTTCACCTGCTTTGTTTTTTACTATATTTTGTCACTTATTATAGTCTGACATGTATAATTACTTATCATCCTTAAATATTATCCATCTTCTTTTACCAAAACTAAGTTCTGTTAGGCATGTGGATGGAACATATTTTTTAACACATTTATCCTCTACATCATTTTCAGTTGCAAAAGTGAGGACACAAGAAAATTTGTAAAATAAGTATTTGTTACTAAACTTTCATGATTGGGTCTGTTTCATCAAAGAAGACAATTTATCCTAAGTAACATAAATAATTTATGCAGATGCAAGGATACAGAGATGAGAATGTTAGATTTGCAAATAGTTATATTCTATATATGACTTGACTATTAGGAGGAGAAATGAAAAAGTTACCCAAACATTCCTGAAAAGTTTAACTGTATCTAGGGTGAGAATAAAACAAAGTACGATCATCTGCTGTAAGATGTAGCAGTTTTACATGTGACTTGTCTTAGGCCCACTTTCCCAAAAATCCAATGATTCTACCAATAAAAGATTTGAGAAAGCAGGTTTTAACCCGAATGAGGAATTGCCATTAAGTTCAGCTTTGTTGGCTCCCCTAATTGTACGGCCTTGTTCTCACCTTGTTAGTGGAGGTAGGGGTAGGTTTTCAAACTTTTAACATATGCAAAAATGTGTTAAATAAAACATGCCCAGTTATGTTGAATAAGTCATTCAAAGAGATGCATATAACTAATGGACTGATACACACAGAATACTTAACCAAGAATAAACATTTTCCTATTTAAATATTCATATTTCAAAGAAGTGTTAGGTAGAAAGTTATGAAAAATAAGAGCATTGCCAAAATTAAGGGAGCAGTGAAGATGCAGAGTGCACGAATAAACACAAAGAAGTCAAGAGATAAGAGAAAGAGAGACGAGAACAATGGTCATCAAACAAATCAGTTTAGAGAATAAATGGTAATAGTGTAAAGACTTTAGTAGGGCAGCCATGTAGATTATTGATTAAATGTGGACTTAGGACTCGTGTGTCTGCAACAAATGGGTCATTTTACACTGCCACAGGCAATCACCTCAGAAAACAGAAGTAAATGCTAAAAGTCTAATCTATAGGAAACTTTTTCAAAATAGATGGTTCCTGGCAGTGGTGGAGGTGAGGAAGAACTCAGTTGTCTTCAAGGGCCTGGTCAACCAGGAGTTTGACTATGCTCCAGTGACCACATGGACAGCACAAATTGGACATGTTTGCTTTTGTTTGCATGTTTGTTTTCTTTTGACATTTTTTGGAGGAATGTATAAGAGAGTGGAGGCAGACCTGGGAAGACTGGGAATTAAGGATGATCGGGGTGCATTATGTGAAATCCCGAATGATCAATTTTAAAAAATTGCGAGAGGTGAATGAATCAAAATTAGAATGGGGAATGTGACCATAAAAGACAAGTCAGTTAAAGTTTGGAGTGACTCAGGTGGAATTTTTCTGCTGCAAACATTAAAGAAAGTGCCAGGTCCTGAGAATAGATCTTTTAGCCATAAGGCATAGGGCATAGAGCAAGAGATAAGACCTTGAATTCAAAAGTTATGTACCTTTCCCTCCTGTGGCCAATTCCTATGAATTAAGAAGGAATTGCTTGACATTGGCCTGCTGTTGAAACTCTAGAAATTAGGAGGCTGAGTTCTCCACCAGAGAAGGCTACATCCAGGTGCCCACTAAAAGCAGCAGTGCAGAGTATTTTGCAAATTTGCTACACATTAGTGACTTTATGATTTATTAAAATAAAGATTATTAATCAGAATAAGACGAATATGACCTAAGATAGGGCCTAGAAATTTTGCTTTTCACCTTGTTAAGTGATTCTGACACTGCTACTTCAAAAATCACACATGGAGAGAAATTTGGCACAACAAATGGTGGAGTCCTATGCCATGGTGTTAGAAAGAAAGAGAAGTGAGAGTGAAAAGAGGAGAAGGATGAGGAGGAAGAGGAGCTCTTTGTCTAGGTCTGGAGCACACCATTTCAGGCTTTTACAAATGGATAAGGGGCAAAGTAATCATTTTAACTACTAACCCTAACCCTAACCCTGACAGGAGGGTGGTGATAGGGGAATTTAAAAGGCTGAAATGTTGGCCATGTTCTGGAAGAACAGGCTGTTGACTTGTTGTCATGGGTCTGAGAACATCTGCAGCTGGGAAGGGCAATGCAGGTCCAGCTGGCACGATTTCTGAGGTTGGACGGGAGCATGATGTCCCAGATGTAGGAAGTCTGGCAGGATACTGCAACATATAAGTGGGCAGAAGACAAAGTTAGTAGGTCAGTGAGAAAATTTCCTTTAGGTGTACATTTGAAAGAGGAAAGAGAAAAGGCAAGAGACAGCATATGAAAATGTTGGGAGAGCAATGAAAAGGTTTGAACATGGGGAAAATATCCATTTTGCCCTAGGAAAGGCTTGAATATGGGAGAGAAAGAGATGGTTTGGATATAAGGAGCTTCCTTCCATTCTACCCAGTTGCTGACTATAATTAAAAGGCTTTAGTTTTGGATCTGTCCAAGTTTGGTTGTAAAGTGTATAAATTTAGAAGCCCTTAATGTGGGCATAGAGATTTGAGATTCTCTAAAAGAAATCCCAAAGGCATGTTAGGAGGAACAGATACCTGGGCATTTCCAATGGGGAGGTGAAGTCAGTAAACTGTTATGGCATCCCCAGAATAGATAATGACTCAAAGAACAGATGCACAGACTGTTCCAGTGACTCATCAGCACTGGACAGTGACCAAGAGCTCAGGTTTGTGGCTGAGCTGGCCCTGGGACACAGTTATCTACCTAGTGCACTAGTAATTTCTCAGCAGCCAATCGGCAGCAGCGGGGGCAACTGTGTCAGTTCTCACCTAGTGGGAGCATCTTCTGTAGACCAGAAGGCAAAAGCACAGTTTAGCATCAGTACACATCATGAAAAAAGGACTTCTTCCCTCTGTTTGAAGACTGGATAGTTTTAGTACAATGAGAGACATTTTATGAAAAAGACAAACAAAAGGAAAATTTAAATCTTGGGCTTATAACTATGATAGGACCATATAATGGAATGTTTTACCATAGTTAAAATAATAAACCATAGCTCCATTGATCAGTGTCAATACGTTGCACAGTTAATACAATAAAATCATAGCAACAGGAAGAAATAAGCATCCTTTAGACATGTTGACCTTCATAACTAGCATTTACCAACTTAAAACACATTCTTAGACCTTTTAACATTTATAAAACACCTTCTTAGGCCTTCTCACATTCATAAAACATCTTTTTGGAAGCTTTAAGTAATAGGTGAAATTGCTGTAAGTAGTCACTGTCCTTAACTTAAAGAATGGTAACAAGGTAGACTGTATCTAGACCTGACAGTTAAAAGTTTGGTCTCCTGAGTATGAGGAGGGCTGGGAAGGTATCTGAAGCCTCCCATGATAGAAGCTGCCAAGGTGACTGTGTAGCATGAGTATGAGTTTAAAACAAACCTGTAGCATCACCCTGGTTTTGGCGAGGCTCCTGAATCTAAGAGCCATCTGTACTCCACCAGGACGAGGAGCTGGAAGGCTAGAACTGTCCAAATCTCTTGTGCTTGTGCTTGGCACAGAAAACAACCCTGCATGCAAGCATTGACATCCATAGGCCAATTTTGCCAACAGTATCGCCTGTGGGACTGGTGTCCCATTCTGGCTGTAGCAGCTGTGTGATCAATGTCTCCCTTTGGCTGAAACAGGTCCCTGAGAGAGCTGGCTTAGGATGGATCCCGGCAGGAGGGGCCATTGCAGACCTCTATTTTTTTTTCTCAGTGCTAGAGGCTAGTCGTGAAGATTAGTTTTTTGCTGTAGATCAGCCTGCCAGGAAGGTTTTTAAATTATTTTACCAGTTCCTAGTGGGGATCCAGAAAACGTCTTCAGCTCTAAGTTAAGATGGCAGTAAGATCGCAGTTTTGTCTTTCTTAAGAATATTTAAATAAATAATTTTGTTTTTAGTTTATCTTAATACTTAACCACTAAGAATTTAGATTTTATCCCTGTTAAGTTGGAACATTAAAAACATAACCACAGTCCAACAACACAGTACATAAAAGAGAACAGAACATTTTTATATGAACAATAATATCACATTTAGAGCGTCCCTCAGTAGAAGAATGGATAAAGAAACTATGGTACATTTACACTATGGAATACTACTCAGCTATTAAAAACAAGGAATTCCCAAAATTTGTGGACAAATGGATTGAGCTAGAAATCATAATAATGAGTGAGTTAACCCAGAAGCAGAAAGAGTCAAATGGTATATACTCATTTATATCTGCATACTAGCCCAAGGGGCATGTCCCACGGAAGCCTTCCCTTACCAGGAAACTGGGACAGAGGGGAGGACATCCTATTGGGAGGCTAGATGAGAGAAGCATGGGATAATAGCAAAGCAGAAGGATCCAAAGGGTCCTAGAAATATACACAAGAACATTATGATAGGCAGATTTGGGCCCAGGGGTCCCGCTCAAACTATGGCACCAGCTAAGGACAATACAGGCCCTAAACTTCAAACCCCTACCCAGATCGAGCCAATGGACAGGACATTCTCCATAGTTGAGTGGAGAGTGGGGTATGACTTTCACATGTACTCTGGTGCCTCATATTTGACCACGTCGCCTGGATGGGGAGACCTGGTGGCACTCAGAGAAAGGATAGCAGGCTATCAAGAAGAGACTTGATACCCTATGAGCATATAAAAGGGGGAAGAAGTTCCCCTCAGTCACAGTCATAGCGGAGGGGAGTAAGGGGAAAATTGGAGGGAGGGAGGAATGGGAGGATACAAGGGATGGGATAACCATTGAAATGTAACAAGAATAAATTAATAAAATAAAATTTAAAAAAAATAAATAAAATAAAACGTTCATATAGAAAAAAAAGAATTTTAGGCTAAGCATGTTTTAAGACAGTGATTTAAGTTTTAACATTATAAACAAATGAATGTTGATACAACAGAACATTATAGGAAAACTTTAAAAACTGTATCAAACCCATTAGCCAGGAATGGTTGAATCTAGGTTAGCTGGTGACAGGAGAAACAGCATTTATTTACTTGTCTAGAATTAGTAAAAGCATAAATTAGTAACAAGAATAAGAACAACAACAACAAATCATTTTGGATCAGGATAAAAGCATGACCAATAAACAATTATATGATTTCTTTAGTGTAGAAAAGAAATCAGAGACAATTTTTATTTTTAGACGTTGGAAAGCAGAGTTTTAGAGAAAGAGGCATGTGTATCTGATTCTTTTAGCCCATAATTAACCGAGTTAGCAAAGCTGAGAGTTCACCATTGGAGGCCAGGAGCCAGTCACTGAGTGTAGGGGATTGATGCCACTTCTGGCCTTCTTTGCCCAGCCTTGGGGCAGGCAGGGCTCAAGGAGTAGGGGCCTCACTCAGGAGCATGTCTTTTGTACCTGTAGTGGGATAGGGGGAGGGGCCAGGGCAGCAGCAGGAAGCTAGTGGTTACTTCACTGGGCAATATGTAAGAATTTTTTAAATGGAAGAGAACAGACCGTCCTCAAGCACCCCAGAAATGGTCTGGGTCTCTTTGGCACATCTCGGGTGCACAAGCTGGCCATGAAGCAGAGAGAGGCCATAGCAGGTGCCATCTGGCCACCTTGAGTGCACACCATGGGATGTAATCTGGTCCCACATGCCTCTAATGAACCATGCAATGTAGCAGTGCAGCAGGGTCTTTTTTACCTAGCTAGGCTCAGCTCCCAGACCATTCCTGCGTATAGGCAGTGGGTAGGGGAAGCCGAGTGCCTGAGTGCTCCAGGGACCAAGGTTAGGCTCCTGAGGGCTGGGGAACGGAGACAAAGAGAGCATCTGGTTATCTCAGTGGCAGTCTGAAAAGGTGGTCCAGAAGGCTTCTCCACAGCTAGCTTAGTCAGAGGCAGCTGGAAATAGGAGAGGAGGAGCATACTTATAGAAAAATTTTATGGACATTAAAGGGAGATGGGATTCCATTGTGAAGACAACAGAACGGACCTCTGGGTTTAGTATCTGGGTCACAGGCACTAATTTTATAATTAATAATATGAAATAAGAGATAAGATAATACGGTACCAGGAAGCAGATATTATGTTTTAGAGGAGCATATTAATTTAGTATAGGGATAGAAGGAAAGGGGGAAAGGGTACCCGAGAGAGAGAGAGAGAGAGAGAGAGAGAGAGAGAGAGAGAGAGAGAGAGA
>OU015744.1:120601417-120614067 GCA_907169655.1 Acomys percivali | reverse complement strand
TGTGTGTGTGTGTGTGTGTGTGTGTGTGTGTGTGTGTGTGTGTGTGTAGATTAGGAGAGATGGAGTGCACTCAGAGAAGACATGCTGGGGCATGGAAAGCCCATCCACTGGACTGGAAAGTTCAGAACAAAGGGCAGGATATTGCCATCCAATGTCTTGGAACAGGTAGAGACTTGAGGGATGCTAGGAGAACCTGGAGGGCAGATCTGCTTTAATATGTTAAATAGGCACGTCAGCAGCTTGATAAGAGTCTGAACCCAACAGTGCTCCCTCTTGTACCCCTTTTCCCTCACTTCCTCATCTATTCTCTCATTCTAGCCCCACCCTTGTACATAACTTTTATAAATATACTGACTGTAGTTTATTTATCAATTATTTAACAAATAGCATCCACATATAGGTGAATACAAATACCATTTGTTTTTCTCAGTCTGGCATACTTCATTCAGGATGATATTTTTTTTCTAATTCACCAATTTATCTGCAGCCACTACTGAATCAGTAAAAAAAAAAAAATGTAGCCTGGACATACATATAATGACATACTATTCCGTAGCAAAAGAGAGACAGTCTACTGCTCCCAACAAAAATGATAGACCTGAAGACCAATATTCTAGATGAATTAAGCAAGATATAAAAAATTACATATTATGAAATTATAACATATATACAATCTTCACATTTGTTTTCTTAGAATTATAGAGTAAGCAGTGTCTAGTGGGAGGACGATGACCAATGAGTAGTAAACTATATTTAGAACTAAGAAGGCTTTGTGCGTGTGTTTTGTACTAAGATGACTATAGACAATAATCATATACTATACATGTAGAAGTAAAATATCAAAAGTAACATATTTTAAAACCTAGAAAAAAGAGTTTTGAGTGTTTTACACACACACACACACACACACACACACACACACTAGATGGAAGAGAGAGAGAGAGAAGAAAGGGGGAAAGATTTGAGGAAATAGTCAGCTTTGCCCCGATTCCCTAATTTAAGGATTATAAGATGTGTGCATGCACACATCTTACACACAAAATATTCTAAACTATTGTGCATGCATCAAAATAGTATATGGTCACCCGAACTTCAAAGCCAATGTTAAAAATTAAAATAAATACAAATCCAAGCTCACTATTTGACTAAATGGAAATTAAAATTCTTTGGCTAAATGGAAGTTCTTTCTTGCTTATATTATTTAGTTTAGTTTAGGTTAGGTTTCTGTGAGAAAACACTGATAAAAAGCCAACTTGAGATGGAAAAGGATTTATTTTATTTTATACTTTACACTCCCTTATCCAGCAAGCCAGGGAAAGAAATCCAGGCAGAAACCTGGAGGCAAAAACTGAAGTAGCAACCATGAATGGATGCTGCTGCACACCTTCTCAGCCACCTTCCTTATGCAGCCCAGGCTCACTTGCTCAGGCACTTCCCAGGTCAATCAGGGACAAGATATTGACAGAGGCAGGTCCACAGGTGCCATCCTGTCTTCTGTGGCATATCTGAGTTTGTATCTAGTACATATAATGTTGACACATTCACACATGTACACAGCACTACCTCACTATACATTTATGCCTGTAATAGCACCTGGAACTGCACTGTGTAAACAGTCAGGTTTCTGTGTTTTTGTTTTTTGTTTTATTCTACTCCAAATTTATGATATAAGATTGCATATATATAGCCGAGCATGGTGGCGCATGCTTTTAATCCCAGTTCTTGGGAGGCAGAGGCAGGCAAATTTATGTGAGTTTGAAGTCAGCCTGGTCCACAAAGTGAGTCCAGGACAGCCAAGGCTACACAGAAAAACTCTGTCTCAAAAGAAAACAAACAAACCAACAAACAAAAAAGACTGCATATATATGCCAGAATATAGCATGCAATATCACAAAATAGCAGAGTAAACTTCACTGTTTTCTAACACTAAAAACCATAGATAATAGCCAGAGACCAAGATGATGAACATTCTATTTTTCTTTGCAATAATAGAATATGCTTTATGCAAGGTTCAATTACAGACAAGTCCACTATGCTCTGAAAACATAGTTCTCTAAAATATCATATAATTGATAGTTTTAGATTCAAAACTAGACAATTTTAAAACTCACAGTTTAAAATTTGTTAGTCAAATAATCTGTGAACCTTTGTTGTTTGATTCATTTGAATTTTGAGTTTTAGTGTGTTTTGAGAATTATTTGCTTTTCAAAACTCTAGGAATCATCTCTACCAAATAGAGACTTGAAAGACTGGGACACTTGGCAGCTCTCTGATAACCACAAAATGCCTTCTTCTTTTCAAAGTGGTTGTGGAAAGGAATTTTCCCAATATACTTTGCAAACCACTTGTCTTGGCATCTTACATCTGCAGGGTATGGAGTAAAAGAAATCTAGTATATATTCCTCAAACTTTATGGCTATTTAATATCAACAAGGAAAAAAATCTCTCCAGCATGTTTTTTGATTATAGTTTTCCCTTTTGTAATTAAATAAATGCTGTATTTTAGTGTTTTTACGTCCAAACCTAATGTCTATTTATATTTTATTTTAAAGAAAAATGTTTTAAGATATTAAAGTGTAAATGAAAAGTAATGGTGAAAGGGATTGAAGGTCACAGGAAACTTCCAAAATAGGATGATTTTGTCATATGTTAAAAAAGTAATATTTTCTTCCTATAGTTATTTTAGGATGTCTGAAGTTTATGTAAGTGTAATAAATACAATCTTAAATTAAAACTAAAATTAATCTCTATGGTTTTCATCAGTTTAATCCAGACTTATTAAAATGTTTCTGCTCCTAGTGAAATACTATGAGAAAGCTACCTCTTTGATGTGGGAAGTCTCATTTCAACAGTTGTAAAACAAATGTTAGGTTCTAAGTTTGGGTTAAAATATATATCAGAATTAAATAGTGATAAGTAGGATTATATGGATTTTTCAATAATACTCTCCCACCTCCTCTCTTTCTGTCACACACACATACCTCTGTCTATCTGTCTGTCTGTCTGTCTATCTATCTATCTATCTATCTGAAAATACAAATCCCATGTGTTGTTCAGGTATTTCTTACACAGAAATCAGATATTAATAGGTTGTATGACAAACAGGGCAAAGTAAATAAAGCTAAATAACCTGTACAAAACCAAAAAAAAAAAAAATCAAAGAGTTCATGTGTTGTCAATGTTTACCTAGTATTTAAATTTTACTTAAACAAACTTTATGACAGTTGAAAAGGTCTGAATAATATATCTGAGGAAAAGTACAGTTGAACAATGAGCATCAGTTCATTCAAGTATTACTTAATTTTATTATTTTACTTCTTTTAGACCTCAGTGGCAATCTGGCTGTTACAATATCATAATCAGTGCAGAATTTTTCATAGTTCTGTACACTTCACCTGGATTGGAGTGAAAAACAATCTCTCCCTCATTTCTTAAACAACTGTAACAAACTTTGGAAAATAATTCCCAGTGTTGTGGGTTTTTCTCTGATAAAGATGTACAGACTTTGTGGTAGCATTTTCCTTGAGGAATTAATGAAGGAAATATCAGTAAAGACACAGACTTACAGTAAGCCATTTTAGAGACAACCTCATTTCATCTAAGTCAGCAGTTCAGAGAAGATATGTGCTTCCTACTGACTTAGTTGACAGGGGTTGTGCCCTGTATGTGCTGAGGGCCTGATGAAGAGCAAACACACACTATAACAAATACTGGCTAAAATAAGAAATGTGACAATATAAAACTCAAAATTCCACTAGACATTCCCTTCAACTTCACTTATTTACTTATATTTTAGCTGACTCCTCTTTCATTCTATCTTTTGACAAATCTCCTCATTCTTTGCTCTGTTTATCATGCTTAATATCCCAGGTAAAAGTTAGATATTAAAAAAATTCTAAAGTCTATAAATATTCTCCCAAAAAAAATATAAGGGAAAACTTATATAGTAAAGAAGTAAAATTCTAGACCATTTTATAGAACACTAGGGACTTGTGACAGAGGACTTGAGAATACTTTTTAAATTATTCAAATATTCTACTTTACTGCAGTTTTTTTCTTCTTATTTTCCATGTTGAAGTTAGAGATAAAAGGTGTTATCTTAGAAAAAGTCACAAAAGATACTTGAATGAAAATAACGAACATGAGACCACATGTGAGTGGGAATAGAATACTCAGCAGGGATTCAGACCTTATTGATGCACTTAAGAAATGGCGTCTCTGAGGCTTTTGAAGACTTATCTACCAGTTTTACCTTAACTATCTATAGAATCATATATATCTGTTACACCTAGGATGTATATTCATGTGATAAAATAGAGTCATAATTGACCTGACCAAGATTTGATCAATTAAGAATTAACTTGTATAATTTACTGTCCTAAACGTCCTGCAATAGCACTTCTAAGGTACTGGAGATCACTTGTATTGTACTTGAGTTGTGTAGGTACAATAACTCATATTAGAGTAGAAAAACCTCAGAGTCCTATAGAATGTGTCAGTTAAAGATGTTTTTTATTAATTTAAAGACTCACGGAAAAAGAGACAAGTTAACTCCTGGCAACACCCAGCCTACATCAAAGAAGATGATGAGCGTCAAACAACCTCCTTATGGGGGATGGCTTCAAATCTGCAGAACTAGCCACAGGGCAAAAATGTCCTCATTTTGGCTACAAACAGCATTCTGTCTAAAAATGGGCAAGCTTGATACAGGCAGAGTTGATGGCCAAAGTTGTCAAGACAGAGCAATCAAGTCCTCAATAGTTCCTGCCTCACAAATATGTCTGTCAGATATATTCGGCCGAAAGGATGAAGATGATGATCCAGTGTTATAGAGAGTTTCCATTGACAGTTAAGGCAGCAAACTGTTGATGTTTCTTCTCAGATTTAGAGAAGCTTCAACATGTATAAATCAATAAAGTTAATAAATCATAAAAATAAACATAAAGGGAAAATATAATCATCTCAAAAGATAAGGGATTGAGTCAATGATCTTTCTACATAAAACACTGCTCAATTTCAGAATACATTTTTGAGTACCTTTCTCAAACCAACAATGTATAATTCTGCTTCTCCTTGGTTCGTGTGATTAGGTTAAACCTGTGTAGATATGACTGCATTAGAGCTATGCAAATGATCTAGGCATTTTAAGATCAACTGCATCATGTAAAAAGAACTATTCATAGTTTTGTGGATTCTGTGGGGTTTCCCAGTAGCAAACTGAGGTGGACAATCTTGGAAATGTTTTCACTAACATACATAATCCTCTAAAGAAAATTTTGCTTTCAAATTTATTGTAAGAATTGTATTACATAAATCTCTGATATTTTCCTACATTAAGATAAGAGAGCTACTTAATAATATATGTCTTTACAATTCAAGAATCAAGTTTTAAAACATTTTACTATTCAAAGATGAGTCATACATTTGGACATGCTTGCCTGTGTTTAAAGTTTTAGTGGGGATCAATTGCATATACATCATGTGGCTGAGTTTTAGGCTTGCCCCACCAGGAGATTTGGGTTAATGTGCTAATTATCCAGTTATGCCACAGCACTGGTATGCTTTAAAGAACCCATCATCAATCACATTAATCACAGTGTTAGACCACTTGGATGCTGAAGCACTATGAAAACAAACATTCTTCTAATATAGGACATCTAGGGTCTTAGAGATCAACTCACAGTAGCTAAGGGCAAAGGCCAGACCTCTTTTTTTTTTTAAACAAAACTTTCTACCACACAGAATGGAAATCCATTAATTCACACTAATCCTTAAAAATAATGGCATGTAGTAATGATTAAAAATAAATACACTATGGAATCAATTCAATATTTTTTAAAAGGATAAACAATAAAACAGAAGTAAACAATTATTTTTTACTATATAGTTTGCAACTTTTAGTGACAAATTAGTCTGGTACATATCAGTAATTAATTATAATTACATAGTACTATTTTTGAAGGAATAAATGAATGAATTTATATACTGGCACCATGAATATTAGTGACCATTTCAAAAAGAGGAGCAAGGGGACATTGTGTGTCATTGACAGAAACATACAAAAAGTGTGTGGGATTGGATCTGAGACTGGCAGAGACATAAATGTACATGCATAGACAAGTCTTCTTATTGGTCACAGAACTCTTGTGACTTATTATTAGATGATATTCTTCATATGGCATGAATTAATAATAGTAGATGTCTTTCCTCTACTTATACTAAGAGCAGAGAACAAACCTTAATTATTCTGTGCATCACATAAAACTCATATATTTATAATTTTTGAACTGTATAATGCTTGTAAGAATTTATATATTTTTAGGACAAAAGAACTGGACACTGAAGCTGAATCAGACCTGACAGGATTTATTCCTCTAAGCATGCAGGAGGCTGACATCTTGCATCTTTAATGTTACAGGCTCAAGCACTTTAGCCACCTTTGTTCATCTGAACAGGACAGCTTCAAAGAAAGCTTCCATACAAATTGGTCCAATATTTAAACTGTCCCACACAGCACTCCTTTTAAGCCTGGAATATCTCAGCATTTTGAAACTGGACCACAAACACTATTCCTGGCTTCATTAACCATGTTCCCCAATTTATCTGGGCCCATACAAAGGTACTATTCGTCTCAAATCAGCCAGAAGAAACCTTAAGAAAAAGATGCCCCATTTCCCCTAAGGAGGGGGGGTTGGGTAGATTAATGTTTGGTTTGCTCTCTTGGACTACAGATGCTTTTTTTCATTGGGAGTTGCTTATAAGTCATGATTGATCTTATTCAGAGAGAAAACAAAGTTGGACTCAGGGATGTCTCTCTTCCTCTAACTTTCTTTCATAGATATGGAGATAGGGGTTGAAAAGAAAGAAGGTGGTTTGAAATATATAGAGATGATAGGTTAAAAGGAGGTTATTAAATCTACTCCTCAACCTAAGGCCTTATTTGTTACTAACAAAAAAGGTTATTTTTAATTCATTGGTATAGAATTTTATGTATTGATACAAAATAAGATTAACTTTGATACATTAATATAGAATTCAAATTTAAGACTATTCTTCACACACATTATATATATATATATATATATATATATATATATATATATATATATATATATATATATGTGTGTGTGTGTGTGATGTTTGAGGCCTGTCTTGGACATATTCAGTCCACACAAAAGATGTATTTGCATGCCTGTTGTTAGGTTTTTTTTTTTAACATGTACATGTACTTTGGATCATGGAGGAAGCATTTTCAGAACAGATAAGAAACTTTAATTGAAATATATATGTGTGTGTGTGTTTATATACAGATTATTGGTATTATAGGATTTTTAAGGTTCTTAGTATGATTCATTGTGACATCTTCATTGCTATTTTATCTTCCTTCTTCTGTATTTATACTACTTATAATCTCTATTTAGAAATCCCCTTCACTTTTCCAAATACTCTGATCAAATAAGTTTTACTCTAATATTATAGTCTCTATTGTCCCCATAACCCCCTACTCTGGCAAAGGCTCTATTTTACTTCCTAGGTTTATATAGTTATTCTTGGTTATGCATTTACACCTGAAGATTCATAGCTAGAAACCTCAGATGACAGAAAACAAGCAATGTCTGTCTTTGTGAGTCTTGGATATTTATTTTTGTTTTCTTCATTCTTCTCTCATATAATATGTCAGAACAAAAGTATCCTTTCATTCCTCTCCTCTCATTTCCTACTCTGTTTTTCCATTTCTATTCAGAAAATAGTGTTAGCAACTGAACACAACATAGCAAGATGCAATAAGAAAAGGCATAAACCTTCATAGAAATGCTGGATGAGATGACCCAGTAGGAGGAAAAGGCTCCCAGGAGCAAGCAAAAGAGTCAGAGACACACCCACTCCCACTCCAACAAAAACCACAAGCAAAACATCTACTGTATGTATGCAGAGGGCTTTGTATAGACCCATGAAGGCTTCATGGTTGCCACTTCAGCCTTTCTAAGCCCTTATAAGTCCTACTTATTTGATTCTGTGGGCCATGCTCTCTTGGTGTCCTGGTGTCCTTGACCCACAGGCTTCTATAATCTATTCTTTCCCTCTTCTTCAGTGTTTTACATGCTCCATCTAATGTTTGGCTGTGAATATTCTTTGTCTAACCTCTCTGGATCTATGGATTGCAGTGTTATTATCCTTTACTTAGCAACTAATACCTATGTGTAAGTGATTTCATATCATGTTTGTCCTTTGGAGTATGACTTTCTTCATTTAGGATGATGCTTTGTCATTCCCATCCCTTGGTTACAAATTCATGATGTCATTGTTTTTAATAGCTGAGTGATATCCCATTGTATAAATGTACAAACTCTCTTTATTCTTCAGTTGAGGGACATCTAGGTTATTTCCTGCTTCTGGGTATTATGAGTAAATTTCTTATGAATATAAATGAGCAAGTATACTTGTGGTAGAATGGAGAGTCTTTTAGGTATATGCCTAAGAGTGTTAAAGCTGAATTTTGGCAATTAGGGGCTCAGTCACAGCATTGTAAACTGTGTATTTCTATCTCATAATATAAACTTCCGTATCTTTCATTTTTCAAATATGACCAGACATTTAAAGTGGGCATTAGCCAGTAAAGATCAAGATGGACTATGGGTTGCTGGTTTGAAGCCATACTAGCTAACGCCTTTCCTGTATCTGTCTTTCTTATTTCCCAGGTATAGGACTGAGATCCCTGTGGCTTGAGACATAACACTGTATTCATACCAAGCATAATTCTCAAGAGGAAGTAGAGGCACAGGGAGTGGAAGGGTCAGGGTCCCATTGAAACCTTAATTTCAATGGGTCCTGACACAGACCATTTAGTGGAAGCACCTTCTGCTTTCTTGACCTGGGTGTGGAGTATCTATGGTGTAAAGCCTGCTGACTTCACTGCTGTAGAAGTGGACAGAATCCGTAAGCAGTGTCCTTTTCAAGTTTGTTTAATTGCTGCTTTTGCTACCTGCCTTATGCAGACACGATCACTGGACTAAAACCAGGACACTGGTGGTGAACTTGGAGCTTGGCTGGGTCTCTCCTATAGTTCAATGAATCACTTTTATGGAGGGCCGGAGCACCTGCAGTGACTCCAAAAGGGAATAGTTAGAAAGTTCTACCAACTTCTGGTCTCTGAATCTAGAAAACAGTTGGTATGCTCTTCCAAACATAATCTCATAGGTTGGCAAATATTCCCTATATGGGGTGCAGTGGGCTGAAGGAAAGCAGAAAGGGGAGGCCTATCCACCCTTTGGTAGACTCTAATGAGACTTTGTTAAAGTTTCTCTTAATCTCCAGTTAATTCTTTTTTTAATTAATTAATTTATTTATTAATTTATTCATATTACATCTCAATTGTTAGCCCATCCCTTGTATCCTCCCTTTCTTTCCTCCCTCCCGTTTCCCCCTCTAGTCCCTTCCCCTATGTCTGTGACTGAGGGGGACCTCCTCCCCCTGTATATGCTTCTTTTACCCTGGAAGCACTCTGAGTTCTTTATACACAGTGGACTTTTTAATCTATGTCTAAGGCTTTAGTTCTTAGTTGAGAGGTTTTGGCTATGAAAGCTACGTATTGTCGGAGCATCAGAGGACCAATTCCTAGAGAAACTTTTTATCTACTATTTATGTAGTCTCAATCCAAGTGAGGAATGCTTCTATCCACGCAGAAAAGGTTTCTTTAAAAACTAGAAAGTATGTTTATCCTTCCCTAGGAGGCCAGATCTTGGTGAAGCCACTTTTCCGAACTTTGTCGGGGTGCTGGTCTCTCATTTGGATCCCTTCCTGGGTAATGGCTCTTGTTTTGAATTTATTTGCCCACAAACCTGGCATCTGTCCAGTCTATGTACAACATATCTTGGTAGTAGCAACTCAAAATGTTTTCTTGACCCCAGATGAGAAGCCCGGTAAATGTCAGTTACCAGAGTCTTGCCAGTGGTTTCTGGGAGAATGGCTTTTCCCTCCAGCATCTTCCATCAACCTGTCCATTGAAGCTGTCCATTTCTTCTTTACTACAGGATCAAGGCAAGCATGGAGTGTGATGTATCATGAGGATATCAATATGCCTCACTGGTCTTAGAGCCATTTGTAGAGCAGGCAGGTCAGAAGCTCAACGGTGGAGGACAGCAATTTGTAGAAGCATCTAGGTGGGCCAATATTTTTAATGTCCTTTTCCCAAGCAGTAAGAAGTCCTCTTTCTATTGTGGACAAGTAGGGAAAGCATTTTGACTGACTGTCTGTGTATACGGTGGTGGACTTTCCTTTTCCCCATCAGGGAGCATGGGTGAGATCAATCAGTTCAGCTTTCTGGGCTGAACTACCTGGCTTATATACAAATTGTTTCTGTTAAAGTACCTACTACAGCTCCCACGTACCTGGTTTTGTCTTTCATCCTCTGATAGTCATGGACTAGCACCTGCATCACCTGGCAAAAAGGCAGACAAACTGATAAGCAGTGGGTTTCATAAACCAAAGAAGGTAGCCTGGTTCTGGATCACATAGTCATTAGACAGCCAGGATTCTTGTGCTCCTCAGAGGAGGGCCTCAACTGTACCATGGGGTGCTGTGCATATAAGATCCTGACTCAAAGTTAATTTGTTTGTTTTCTTTTGTTAAACTAACAGTAGCCACCACTGCTCTTAGATAGGTGAGCCATTCTGTGGTCATGGGGTCCGATCTTAGAGCTGGCACTGAGGGCAGAGCTCCTTTTAAAGCTTCAAATGTCTTCTGTTTAATCTCAGTCCAGATTAGGAGCTATTTGCTCCCACTTGAAGCTGGAGTATAGAGGCCTTGTTATTTCTGCAAGCACTAGTATCTAGAGTCATCTGCACCTAGGAAGTCTTAAACTTGTCTCTTAGTCTTTGGCATTGGGTTCTGAGACAGGCTCCTTTGTTTTCCTTCAGCTAGTACCCAAGATAGGTAGCCTTCTACAAAAGTGAGCTTTCATAGCCAACATTTTTCAGCTTAATATATATAACTCTGGAAATAATTACTCCGTGGCAGGGCAGGAAGTCTGTATTTGGTGTCTTTAAATCCTGGGGCAATTTGGTCCAGCTATGTTGCCTACTGGGTCTGTCCATCTAAAAGCAAAGATGGAATGATTCACCTCTGCCAATGGGAGGCTGAAAAACACATCTTTCAGGTCCAAGATAGTGTACATACACATGTTTCTCTATAAGAATCACACTTATGAGAATCAGAGGTCCCGTGTTTCTACACAGACAGGAGAGGTGTATTCCAGGGTGATTGGCAGGGGACCAGGAGGTCTGTCTCTTCAAGCCAGGCAATATGGGCTGCAGTTTTTCCTTTTATTTCAACTTTCATTGGGTATTGCTTAACATGAATGGAGGTAGCTGGACTGGTTAATTGAGCAATTACAGGAGCTTACTGTTAGGCAAGTCTTGGAGGTTTTGTTACTGCCCACATCCCCAGAATTCTTTGTTGTCAATCGGAGAGGTCATCCAACTATATCTTTTGATTGGAGGCAGAACTTTCAGCTAGGAGATAGCTTCTGACAGAGGGTAACACACCAAGAGACTTGGGCATCTCTAAGTCTAACTGTGTCTTATCATCAGAGAAGTTGAAGATGCCTTTCAATTTATGCAAAAGATTTTACTCTAATCAGTTCTCTGTTGTTAAACACCCTTTGAGGTACCTCCAGCAACTGGGACCTGCTTGTACTGTAAATATTTGTAATTTTATAGCCTTTTTATAATATGTGGGGCTGATTGGGTGACAAAGAAAATCTTTTTAGCAGCTGTCTTTAATCTTTAAAAAAAAAGGTCCTAGTGAACATTGCTCAAAGTCTTGTTTGTCAGTGTTGGACAGAACGAAAAACCCATTCTGTTCAGGCTGTGTTGCATGGCAGACATCCCCCTGCACAGCCCAGGGCAGTGGAACTTTCTCTTTTCCTTCACACTCAGTCCAAGGGGATGATCTTCCCTGGGCTGCTTAGAGTAGGCCCAGAGCAGAGCAAATGCTTTCCTAGAGAAACTATTTCCTCCTTCCAGTGTGCACTATGCTTTGATGGCAAGGGACCCTGCATGAGAGTCCTGGCTTCTCCTCACCTCCACACAGATACCAACTCTGACAGTGAGCAGGAGTCAAGCAACAAAACAAGCAAGTGCCCCTGCTCCTGGAATGGGGCATGTGGAGGGTTGTTAAGAGATATCTCTGGGTGACCTGGCAGTGCCAAAAGGATGTCAGTACAGTACGGGGTACAGGTCTTAAGCCATGAAGTTCTCACACTAGAGAAAGCCACTGGGAAACAGAACTGACAGAAACACATTGGAAGACAAACAGAGACACACGGAGATACAGTAAAAAGCAACAGATGTGGCCATCATATTCCCGAATACAGAGAAGGATCCAGTGACATCTCACATGGATCTGCAGCCTGAATCAGTAGCCACATCTAACCACTCTTATGAGTCCAAACAGAAGGCTTCTTTACCAGATATACCTCTGAAGGTGACAGACCAGATGACTTTATAATTTCTTCCCTTTTGGGGTAGAGGTATAAGATCTCTTCGAAGCCTTAGACAGTGTTTGATCAAAGGGAACCTTGGGACCTGGAACATCTCAGGATGTATGCCTATGAGTCCCCTGACCATTACACTCTTCCTCACTTCAAAGGG
>OU015744.1:120575753-120601407 GCA_907169655.1 Acomys percivali | reverse complement strand
GCTTTTCTGGATACTTCCATTAACAAGAACAGTTAGCCTAAAGCATAACCACAGAAGCAAAAAACAAAACAAAACGTTTTATGTTTATATAAAAAATGGTACCCCAGAGAGAGAGACACATACACAGAGACAGAGGAAGAGAGGGGAAAGAGAGGAAGAGTAAGAAGGAGAGCCATGAGGAAGGTTTGTCCTTTTATATAGACCTAGGAAGGGCCACGCCCCCATGGCAGGTAGGCAATGACATCACAGGCGGGCAGACTGAAGCAGAATCCTAACATTTCCTACCTACCAGATCAAAGCCTGGATTGTGGAAATACATATGGCTTGGTAGAAAGATTTGATGTGGCATGGGAGAGGTCTGCCTGTTGGAGGGTTGGCAAGGTGGGTCCTGGTGGAAACCCAGTGATTGCTTTTGACTCCAGCAGTGTGGTTAAGAGTATACAGGAACACTGGATGTGTGAACCAGACCAGAATCTGAAGGTTGGGGAGAGTGTATGGATGAGTAAGGTCAGGAAAACGCACCTAGCTAGACACAAGATAACAATAGAAGAGATTTAGCTGGGTAAAGATGCTGATTTGACACTGGAGAAACCTAGAAGTGGGTTGCCCCAGCCACGAGTAACCAAACAGTGTTGGGGCAGTGAATTGGACATGATGGCTTGGGGAGGGTGCATGGATTGGGGGCAGGGATAAGGGAGATTTAGCAGTCTAGACCTTAGAGAAGGTGATGGATTTTCTTAAGTGTAAATAAATGTTCATTACACTATTTCCTATATTTTGTCTTATTTTTTAAGTTTTCTATAAAAATATTTTAACTTTTAGAATTAAAAACTATGTGCTAATGAAATGGAACTTTCACTAATTACAACAAATCACTTTATTATAAGTGCTGAAGAAATGGATTAGGAAAAACAATCAACTGGCTAAGAGAAAATTAAGAGAAGTTATTTTTCTTTTCCTACTTAGTTTTACTAATGTATTTCTGAATTTTCTTTGTTCTCAAACTTAATTCATTTAATTCAAATAAAATTATTTTGATTTCATGTCTCTAAACTTAAAATTTAGAAAAAAATAAGTCCTATATAGCCATTCAATTAATTTAAATTCTGTCCTTGTTTTTTTACAACAGGGTAAATATACTTTCTTCTTTGAAATGACTATAATCTGTTATAATATTCATTGGAAAGTAATTAATTGAAGATTCAGCTTATAATATCTTAAATACATATGAATATAACATTTAAAAGTGTTCTATATAAAGTGATAAGTTTTGTTTATTCAAAAGTTGATTTGGGGTTTTGAATATGTTTTATTATCTTGAATGTTAAAACTTAGCTATAAATTAAATGTATATTTTGAAGGCTTTATGTATATTTCTCCAAAATGGAAAAAAAAAGCAATCTTCATCAAAAATAGTAGCAGTAATTAAAGACATATTTAGATGCTCTATCAAGTGGTTTTTCAAGATGATTTTTATATAATGCAGATGTTCCTTCAGGATAACATGAAAGAATAATGTCTGATTGTAAACAATGTTCTGTGTACATTTCTCTCCTCAGCTAAACATGAATTTTTGTTTTAATTATTTTTAATGTTATTGTTTATGGCTTTTAAAAATAAAAAATGGTGCTATTCACTGTTTTCAATTTGTACATAAAAAGCTGGTATAAAATGTACCACTGATATTTGTATTTCTGTAAAATGAATGTATATCATTCTTGAGCTGAAATTCATCTAAAATATTTTATATGAATTCATTGTACTTGTCTTTGAAAAATAATCACTGTACTTAGACAAAATACATCATTCAAACCCTCTAATTTCAAAGAAGAGGATTCAGTAATGTCTCTTGAACAGAGGCTTAAACCACATATATATCAGGGAAGGGGCTGGAGAGTGCTGGCTGACTTGTTAAGAGTACCTACTGTTCTTATGTTTTTTCAGGGGACCTGGTTACACAGTACTCACATAGCAGCTTACAAGTATCTGTAACTTCTGTTAGAGAAGACCCAATATTTCTACGAAGACATAGATCAACATACAGGTAAAATACCCACATGTATAAATAGTAAATAACTTTTTTAATAAACAAAAGCTATAGAAAGCATTTATATACAAAAACCATAAAGTAAGCATTTTTTACTCTTGCGTTGAATGAACATGTTATTGTAAACATCTGTCTTACTAAAATGGCTCACTAAATGTTTATAGTTTATACATAATCATTTCATATCTTCTGCCTACTGTTGGCAGACATTCTTATCACTTCATATGGATTTCTTTAATAGTCTTGATTTTCTTAGTCTTCCTAGGTAGCTGGATATAAACTGGCATGCCTGCATCAAATTCAATCCATAATCCTCTTTCCTCAGCTTTACTAACACAGGAACTACAGGCGTGTTCACCATGTCTGGGTACTTTGTTTTAGTTAAAAATCAATTAGATGAGCCCTGCATTAGTGAAGTATACCCACTAAGCCCAACAATTTGCCAATAAATAATTTCCACAATAAAAATTAAATTTCCAGAGATGGTTAATATTTTGAGTACTTAGACATTATGATTAAAATTTTGCCTTATGTATGCCACCCTAGGTTGGGATTTGAGACAGCGGCCTCTGCTAGCCTCTGGAGATCCTTTTTATAGGATAGATGAGGTGGTCACAGGCCGAGAGAGTTGGCCATAGCACGTTGTTAAAAAGGTATAATGAAAGGAAAGGAAACATGTTTTGCAGTTTCCATCAGCTCACGATGTAATAGGAACTTATTATTAATTACAAATAGAATCGTTAATTGCCAACAATTTAACACAGAACACATGGGAACTTATTCTTTAACTACTGCAAGGATTTAAGACAGTACAAAGAGGAACACATTCATTAATGTAAACAGAAACTTTAACCTGCATAGAACAAACAGGACCTTCTTAACTCTTTTAACTGCACACAGAACCCTTAACCTGAAAGGGGTATGTTTTTCTCTTTGGCCTTACATTAACTTGCAAGGTATATTGTTCCTGTTTTGATCTCACAATATTATTTATTTGTAGGACTAATTTGGGGTCCACTGAGCCTGAAGTTTACACATATTTTATTTTCAGAAATCAGGAACTGAAATTTAATCATTAAAAACACAAATAAATTGAAGTAGGAGATTAGGTTTCAGGATTATGGCATGATCATTTGCAAATGAATTGACCTAAAGCTTCAGTTAATATGACTTAGTTTTGTGGATGCATGAAAGTAGCCACACATTAAATCACAATATGGCAAAACCATAAATAGCTTCAGGGCTGTCTAAGAGACTAAGAAAACTATTTGAGATTCATTTGCTGATATCAAAAGAGTACATTTTTACTTACCACTTATTACTTGAAATATCGTCATATTTTGTTTGCATTGTGTAGTCTATTAAATACTTTTCTAAGCATAACACCCTTCACCTAATGCATTTAACCATCTTTATATAAACTTCTAAAAGTGACAGTGGTGTCTTCTTCCCTTTGTGCTGTTCTTTCAAAGTTAAAAACATTATAGTACAAATATAAGGAAAAGTTTTCAATTAGCAAGCCTTTATTGGCCACCTGTTATATTCCAGGTATTAGTGGTGTCCCTCAGTAGAAGAATGAATAAAGAAACTGTGGTACATATACACTATGGAATACTACTCAGCTATTAAAAACAAGAAATTCCCGAAATTTGTGTATAAATGGATTGAGCTAGAGATGATAATAATGAGTGAGTTAACCCAGAAGCAGAAAGACTCAAATGGTATATACTCACTTATATCTGCATACTAGCCCAAGGGGCATGTCCCACGAAAGCCTTCCCTTACCAGGAAACTGGGAAAGAGGGGAGGACATCCTATTGGGACTCTAGATGAGAGAAGCATGGGAGAATAGCAAAGTAGAAGGATCCAGTGGATCCTAGAAACCTACAAGTAGAACATTATGATAGGCAGATTTGGGCCAAGGGGTCCCGCTCAAACTAAGGCAACAGCCAAGGACAATACAGGCGGTAAAATTTAAACCCCTACCCAGATCTAGCCAATGGTCAGAACAGTCTCCACACTTGAGTGGAGAGTGGGATATGACTTTCTCATGTACTCTGGTGCCTCACATTTGACCATGTCCCCTGGAGGGGGAGACCTGGTGGCACACAGAAGAAGGACAGCAGGTTACCGAGAAGAGACTTGATACCCTATGAGCATATACAGAGGGAGGTAATCCCTCTGAGGAACAGTCATAGGGGAGGGGAATAAGGGGAAAAAGGTAGGGAGGGAAGAATAGGAGAATACAAGGGATGGGATAACCATTGAGTTGTAACAAGAATAAATTAATAAAAAAAGGTAAAAAAAAAAACAAAAACAAAAACGGAATGTCTCTTAAAGAGAATATTCTGTGGTTAGCAAGAAGAATGCAACTAAGTGTATCACTACAATAGGCTACAGTCGATGCTGCAAAATTAAGAGTCAAAGAAAGTAATAGGAATAGAAACGAAAGTGATAGGAATAGAAATAAGGTAGCACTTTCAAAAAAAAGTCTAAATACTGGCTTTAGACTGGAATGTTCTGCAGTAATTACCCTGATAAATCTGTGCATGCTGGTTGGGAGCCTGGAGGATGTGTGGTTTAATAAGATTCAGAGGAAGAGATGAAGGGGAAAATTATGAGGAGAGAAGGATGTGTATAAGAGGGATTCAAGATTAAGAAAAGCATAAATGATACACAAGGTTGACTTTCTGCAGAGAAAACATAGCATACTTCTAGTGAATTAAAAAGGGCTGCTTTCTATCCATACCTGAGAATGTTGATCTTTTTAGGATGCAAGAAGTCATTGAGACAGAATGCTTGCCTATCCTAAACATGGCTCTAGATTGCACCATGACACCCAGCACTAACAAAAATGCTAACATAATGTATAATAAATAAACGAGAATGTTTTTAAGCAAAGAGATAATGTGATTAAATCTGCATCATTTCTTAAGAACAAGTCTCTTTCTTCTATAGTTTGCATTGAACATAAGAATACCTTACAATTATAACTGGATATTTACAAGATGTAAACCAGATTCTGGGCTTCCTGTGAGGGATGATCTACATCGGGTGAATTAAGATGGGATGTCCATCTCAACTGTTGATGCTGCCATCCTATGTACTGCGGATGCAATGTGACCAATAATTTCATGTTGCTATGTGTTCTCCACAACTTTGGACCTTCCCTGGAACTCCTAACCAATATAAGTTTCCCTCCTTACATTTACTTGGTCAGGCTTTGTGTCATAGTAACAAAGAAGGTAACTGAAACATTGGGCCTCAAACTGCACTAAGGAGCATCCAGTGGTATTCAGCCCTACATGCGTTAGCTTTTAAATCTTGTGAGGTTGTTAGCACTTACTTTCTACATTACACAGTAGCAGGTAAAAACTCAGGGCATAAATATTTCCACGTGTAGGGCATTGTGTGAACATAATATGAAAAATACATCTTTAAAATATTTAACTCACTGACTCTTAATCTCCATATTTGAAAATCTTGAAAAACCAAAAAAAAAAAAGAAAAAAAAAGAAAAAGAAAATATGATGTTCCCTTGTATTTGAAGTATATGAAAATTACTATCTCTAATTCCTTCCCATACCTACAGTCACTCTATCTAGTTTAATAATTTCTCAATAGTTCTAATATCAATACTTCCTCTCAACTAAACCCTTTTGCTCTTGTGCCATCTCATTGACAAATATTTCCTTTGTCCCATAAATAACAAAATTCATACACAGAGGCACATATGCATACACATAAATATAAATAAATTAAATCCTACAATCTACATGTCTTAAACTCTTAAATCTTTCACTCACATCATTCAGTCATTATAAGACAAGATGACAAAAGACTTCTCGATATAACCATATATCCCTCATTTATTGCTTGTCACATATGATGTTAATAGTTAAACACTAGAAAATACTTCTGTTTTTCATCTGACTTCTTCTAATGCATTACACATGGATTTTCTTCCAGAACTAATCTATGATAAAACTCCATCAGTGCAGTACGTGACTATTCCAGGTTACCCCTGTGACTTCGAGAATGCCATACATGGATCTTTGTAAAGGCAGTTCATTCGCGAAAGAATGTTTTGCCTAAATAATTATTATATAAAGATGTTAGTGAGGAAATCTTCCTGGGGCGGTTGTGGGCAAGAAAAAAGAGTGGGGAAAATACAAGATTCCTTAATAGACAGAGCTCTACTGAAATTACTTTGCAGAGAAATAACTGGGTGTGAGTATATGCCAGACCTCTCATGAATATAAAATGTGTCTGTACATATGCATAGCTTTGCTTAGGTTAAACAATCATTCTCAATGACATATCTTTCTTCCTTCTCTCTCAGTTATCTTAAATTTACTTCTTGAAATCTTTGGAGACCCTGTTGCTTATTAGTTTCCTCCTTCCATTAGTGTTTTCTTGCTGGAAAAAAAAAATAGGAATTTCTTAAACATTAAGAGGAAGTTGTTCCAACGTGGTTCCTACACTACCTGACTTTTGCCCTATGAAGTCTTCTGAATTCTCCAGAGCAGTTAAAGGATAGGCATTTGGGGAGGCTTGGTATCAATCTGCTTACCAGCTGTCCAATGGCAGCCCAATCACTTTCAACACAGCACTCCCTGGTAACACACAGATTGCTGGAACATTTGTTTTGATTTACAGCTGAAAGAGATTTCTACGCTGTCCTCCTCACCTCCTACCTTGAAGTATCTCCAGGCCAAATCCTCTATCAAGAGAATAAATATGTGTTCATTGAATTCTCCAGACATCAAGGTGTTCTTTTGATATAAAATATAGCTTGAAGTCATCCCACACCTATATCTTCCAGGACTCAATGAAAATGCATAACAACTTTCTTAGAACTTCTCATGTTTTGGTTAATTTGTTGTTTTTTTTTTTAACTTCTCTGAGGCTTGATTAACCTTCTTGTCATTGTTTGACAAGAATCAAATCCAAGAATAAAGGTGTAAAATAGACTCAGTGTGAATTATGGCTTTTTCGTTTTAAGAAAATAATGTATTTGTGTCTTCCTGGAATCAACATGACAAATATAACAGTCACACTTCTGGAGAACTTGACATGATAGCTTAGTAAGGCACTTGTAAGTGTTAGTGGTTTATCTATATTTATATCTATCCTCTCTGTATTTATCTATCTTTCTCTATGCACATGCGCGCACACACACACACACACACACACACAAACAAACAAAGACACACATACAGGGTGGTTTTTATGGTGATGGTCAGAGACTTAGAATGGGAAGTCATAGTTGAAATCCGACATGCAGAAGAGGAAAAGAACTAGAGACAAGGAAGTTCCTCTGTCTGTGTGGAATACATGAAGCACTTGCCTTGTGAGGAAACAGTGGGTTTTGGTTTTTTGTTTGTTTGTTTGTTTGTTTAGAATAGAAAGTTTAAGTATTCAAGGAAACAGTTACATCTAAATCATTAATTAGGCAACAGCAAGCCCAGTCAAGGTAATAGAGTATGGCAGTAAAAGTCAGCATTGCTCCATATCCATTTGCTTTGAGCCTAAGAACAGGAACCTTCTCTGTATTACTAGAGTGGTGGCCTCAGTGTCCCTGATAAAATTATTGCTGGTACACAGTGAATTCCAAGGTCTTCAGGCACAGCAATGCCATTTCTGGTAAGGCAATGTGAGATTATGCACTGTGGCTGCCCTTCTGAGAGGTGGGCTGGGGAGATCCCTTCCAAGAAGATGCCATTCAGCTTACTACAGGTACAGTATAGAGCCAGGAAACTAGACCACTAACTGAAAAGCCACTGTGCCATAATGGACCACAGCACCATATCCTACTAGCACAAAAGAAGCTAACTGAAGGTATCCAAATTTTAGACCGATCAAAAAAAGGCTTGATTAAGCCTTCTGCAAGTTGATACTGTAACTCCATCCTCAGATGTAGATGTTTTAACTGACAAGTAAGTTTACACCCTATTATATACTCAACTAAATCAGGCTCGTTATTTAACACTATTTGAAGTAATATGGTATCATCATCCATAGGAAATAATCTTAAATTTTTGATTTGGTTCAAACTTGTAAAGTTTGGATTCTAGATTCCAAATTAATGATAATAGACAATGAATAATAATATATAATGAATAATAGACAAGCCCGTAGTTAACAGATCGGTATATATCCAAATATGGCAGGCTGTTGATAGTTAAGATTGAGTTTTCTTCAGTAATTATTACTTTCCCAGAAGATTCTCTGGTATATAGTATATATGACTACAGAATAGTATGCTTAATCTATTTTTCCCTTTAAAATGTTTTTATAATTTATTTATTTATATGGGTTTTTGCCTGTGTATATGTGTGTGTGTGTGTGTGTGTGTGTGTGTGTGTGTGCACAACATATACATGCCTGCTGTCTTAGGAGAAGCATTATATCTCCTGGAATACAAGTTATAAATGGCTTTAAGACACAATGTAGGTGCTGGGAGCAGAACTCAGGCCCTCTGCAGAGCAGCAGAAGCTCTTGAATGTTGATCCATCTATGTAGCACCTATTCTTTTCAAACAGGATTTTATTTGCTAAATGAGAGTATTTGTTTGGAGATATTTTTTGTTTTTAATATTTACCTCAGTTTTAGCATTCCGTATTGTTTCTGGGAACAGCTCTGGAGAACTAAATTTTACTTTTCTGGAGGTATCAGAGGAACCAAGATTAATTATTCTCTCATGAGCCTTAATATTGAGAAATGTTTGGAGAAGTAAAAGTTCAACTCAAATCTCTCCCTATTGGATAGGCAGGTGACTAGTATGTGGACTAACCTAATTAATGGCTATTAGAAAAAATATGTTCTCTCTGCCTGCCCTCTGGTACTTATGGGATGGGAATAGGATTGAAAACCCTTAAGGATATGCAGAGTCATTATTAAGAAGTCTTATAAGTTAAAAAAACATGTTGTATAAAAATAGAACATATCACACTTGAATTTAATAAGGACTGTGGAAGGCCTTTGCAATTTATTTTATTTTTCTTTGCTTTGCTTTGAATTTTTATTTGCATTTTGTTATATGTTAAGTCAGCTAGCAATTTAGGTGTTTTTCTTTATTTGATTTTTAGAGAATTCTTAATTAGTGTGAGACCTAAAGTAACTAAGGGGACTTGAATTAAGAGTGATTCAGACCTGGGGTGAGACAAAGCTCCACTTAGGTCCCCATTTCCATTTTATAGCTTTAGTAAGAATCTCCAAGAAGCTTATTCATCTGTCAATTAAGCCATCTGTGTGACCCAAGGGGAAATGAATGTTTGTAAAAAGACTTTCAAAAGCCTGGAATGTATATTTCCAGAAAGGAAATCGTGTCTTGGTAATGTCTCAACTTCAAAAGAGATTTTTCCCAACGAAGTTTTGGGCTGCACTCTATCATGTGTAGCAGGATGGGTGATTTTGATGTTTTATTTTTGGTTTCTAAGAGGAAGATAACTTCATCCTTTATTTTACTCATGAGGACCACTCACAGATCATGGCCCATTTTCTAGTGAAAATATTCAGATTGGGCACTTTGACGACAAGAACATCCAGTTTTAAGCTGAATGAAATTTGCCCAATCAAGTCTAGTTTTTTATCAGGGACAAGCCAGGGAAGAGATAAAAAAAATTACAGTATTTGACTTATCTCTTTCATCAATGATGGTGGAAAAGGCAACTATATAGTCGATACACTTCTGTGGCTTTTCATTCAATTAAACCTAAATGATTTTTAGGTATTCAAAGTATCTCTTATGGGGAGGGAACTTGTTCTAGCATCAGCATGCTTGGAAACAGGCTGAGAGCACATATGACCTCTCTCCTTTGAGCTGTAAAAAAAGGGTCAAAGTTTTGGCTCTGGCATATATCAGGCCTCTCAATAACTATGTTAAGCTTACGTGACTCAAGGCACAATGGACAGGGTGAGTCATAGAAGTCAGAATCAGCAACAGCTTCCATTTTCAGAAAGATTTACTTAGAATATTCTGGATCTTCATAATGTGTTTTGATTTGATTTTATGAAAATAGTTACATATTAATTAAATATAATTGTTAAAAATATTCAATTATTTGGGGTAGCCCAAAGAAAGACAGTCAAGTGTCTTTCTCTGTCCTACTGGTCCAGGAAGGCCAGCAGAAAACACCAAGGTCTGGACTGCCACTGGAGACTATGTGGATAGCTGAAGATCTTGCTGCTTCTGGGAGCACATACTGATCTGAATGTCCTACCCTGTTACTTGAGGCCATGGTGACATCTGGGATCATGATGATGACAGGAGCCATGGCCGTCTCTATGGTCCTATCAAAGCCAGGGGTCTGTGTTGGTGTTCCACTCCTGTGTTACCACTAAAGGCCAGGCAGATTCCCTGGTCTGGAATGCTGCCTAAGGCACTGTGCTGAGCTAGCCCAGCCCTTTGCATACAGCAAGTGAGCTTTCCCTACCACTAGCTGAGTAACACAGTAGAGTTGGCCCTGGTGGAATGAGGATGGACGGCCCTGGACAGTGCTGGAGAACTCACTCTGATGATGTAGGTATGGGAAAACGGGTAAGCTGGTGGACTCATAGCCAGATCAGGGATTTGAGTTGGCCTGCTTCAACATCTACCCCATAGATTAACAGCTGGAGCAAGTGAGGAGATCTACCCCAACATATACCCTATTGATGAACTGCTGGAGTAGAATTTTGCAGAACCAAAATTGCAAAATCTCCATGACACAGGGCCACAAAATAATATATAAGAGGAGTCCAAGTGAGGATCCAGTATTGATAGTGTAGCAGAAGCCAGAGGCTTGGAAATAGACCAATGACTCCCTGCAATGGATATTTGCAAGTAAAATGTGTGAACAAAAGGATATACTGTGTGACACACTGATACACTACAGCTTCCAAAGCAACAAGTTTTATGTTTTTTTTTCTATCATATTTTCTTTTGTAGGGGAGGGTGCATAGGTGGAAGGTGATATGAAGGGATGAGAGAAGAGAGGGAATGAGGGAATGAAGTGCTTGATATGAAAGTCATGGAGAATCAGTTAAAAATGAAAACAATATTAAATTCGTATTTCTAGAGAAAGAAATATGTCCTTTAAAATAGAGGTCTAGAGATCAGGGCTTATATCTTAGCACTCCTAACTTAAGGTTTAATTTACCAGAAATTAAAATATATTTCTTGTATTAGTGTATCCAAATAGACTGCTAAATATACAGTAAGATAAAAAGGTTAAAAGTGGGACTATATTTGTCTCTCTGTCTCTTTCTCAGACAGAGAGAGAGTGGAGACAGAATCCTCCAGATTCTCCAGATCCACCAGAATCCTCTTTTTTTTTTGGATTATGAGTGAGAAGTGTTAGCCACCAATATTACAATCCTAACAAGGCAAAGGTTAAACTCATTCCTTGGCTCTTTAAATTCATTCTCAGTAAATTCATCAATAGAAATGATATTATGTGCTCATTTCAGCAGCACACATACTAAAATTGGAATGATATAGAGATTAGCATGGCCTCTGCACAAAGACAATACTCAAATTGATGAAGCATTCCATATTTTTAGGGACATTAATAGATATAGAAAGACTATCCTGAGTAAGGTAACCCAGAAAGGAAGAGACACATGGTATGTCCTCACTTATAAGTAGATTTTACCTACATAGTTCAGGATAAACATACTATGATTCAGAGACCTAAAGAAGATAAGTAACAAGGAGAACAAACAGATAAGACTTACATCTCCTCAGAAGTAGAAATAAAATAGACACTGGAACTGGTTAAAGAGAGGGAAGAGGGAAGAGAGGGAGCACAGAGAGAAATGCAGGTTGATATCAGACCTGGGGACAGATGGCTTGAATAGAGAAGAGAAACCTTGGGCTGCGGCTTTTCTGTGACAAGCTGGAGGCTTACTCTGACATGGACTGTGTTACTTTTTTTTCTTGTTTTGTATCACTTTGCTCTAGTGGGGTTAAGTCACTTGGCCACAGAGGAAGAGGATGCTCTCAGTCCTGAAAGGACTTGATATGCTGTGGTGGGTTGGTATGGGTGTCTGTCCTTCTCTGAGAAGTAGAGGAGGGAAAGGGGAAACAGGGACGGAGGGTGGGAACAGAAGGAGAAGAGTGAGGGGGCTATGAACAGGATGTTACATGAATAATTAGTAAAAGAAAAAAGAAAAAAATATATGCTCTATTAAGCAATTTCCTTAGATGATTTATTTTTCTATATTTTAATACTTCCAAAATGTTTTCAATAGTACATTGCTAACTTTTGGAAAATTAACTTTGTGTGTTAACAAATACCAATTATACAAAGCAACATGTTTGCTTTAAAGAAAGATAGCTAATGTAATTCAGAAAAAAACTGATGTTCACCCAGCATTCAATGTCATGTACACAGCTTACCATATGGGGTTCATATTCTCAAAGGACTCCCTAGTGGGTCTATTTTTCCTTATCATAGCTATTTAGGATTATCTAGGGTGAAATCAGTAATAATCATTAAGATGAATTTCAAAGATATTGAACTGACTATGAGCTCATTTAAATATATTATTAACCCATTACAATACATTTTGAGATTACCTTAAGAGCTTCTTGATTCTAGATAATTAATTTAATCTCTGCTTAAACTTAAGAGTTATTTTCAAGCAATGCCTCAATTGCCGCATGCCAACTCACCTTATAAGTGTCACATTATACTCCTGGTTATGAGCAAGTAACAGTTCAAAAATAACCAGCACCTCATGTAATATAAAGATTTTCTACATAGACAAATAAGTGCCATTATAATGGATACTAGAGACAATTTTAATATTAGTTCATCAATCACCTTTGTTATACAACATTATGGCAGTCAAAACACTGTAACAACAAAGGGGGAAGAGTTGTGTCTGGTTGGGCACATCTGCACTTAAGATTTCATTGGCTGCAGAGATAGGGGTAGAAATAAGGCTAGGCGGGGAGAGAGAGAGAGAGAGAGAGGGAGGGAGAAGGACAGGCACAAAGGGGAAAAAGGAGACGTGGCACTCCACTTCATCAGGTTAAACTAAATTCAACACAATATAAATAAGGTCAGAGTTGTGAAAATATGTCATAAGATAAAATTACTTGCACGTAAAATAATGTGACAGTAGGTAGTTAAAATATTAACTTTCAGAGAAAATAGTATCATCTGGAAGAAAACGTGTTTTTGTATAAACAAATACAGAGGAAACAGAAAAGGTTTTGACAAGCACCATACATTATCACCAGGAAAGTGATTGATCTGAACTGATAACTCATATTTTATGGCATGAGAAAATAAATCTTTTGAGAAAATAGATACATCTGGTCGTTTAAGCCATGGGCATTAAAATTTCAAATAATATAATCACCATTTGGCTCTATTCCTACCTGTCATGAACCATCCTGATCTGAATTTACCCAGCAATCTTCTGATAATGGTCTCCTCATGTAGCTTGACTAAAGGAACTGTGTCACAGAGGTAATAACAAGTTGGCATTGTGGTTTACATGTGACACACTTGATTTTAATCAATATATATCAGCTTTTAAAGTCTAATCAACTCTACACTACTGAACTGTAACAAACATCTGCCTGTATGAAACTAAAGTATGTGTCATCATATTCTGTGCAGTATTAAACAAACAGGGAAATGTGTTAATATTGTCTCTTTGACAAACTTTTGATTCCTCTGCTGTCATATCATCAAAATCATTTCTTCAAAAATAAAAAAAGTTTATTTCAGTGTATTATAAATAATTGCAAACTCTCAAAAATAGTATCTTTTGGATTTTTTCAAAATGATATTAAAATGCCCAAGTTTCATTCCACTGTGCAAGTGAAATAATCTCAGATATATCTATTACCCTCCACTTATCAGAGCATAGTCATTTTCTTTCTTTCATTTTGACATTAAATATTATTGATAAAAAATATAAAATAAATTAAGTATAGATACAAAGAGTTGTGTATATTTTCTACTATTGCATTAAAAACTCTATATATCATGATTTTAAGGATTCATTGGGAATTTTATCTTTATTATTTCTTCAAATTTTGCTTCAAGCACATGTATCCCAAGAGGACATACACATGAGAAATCTCAAATAATTGTATCAGAATAACCCTTGGGTTATTTTTCTATCAAAATCAGGAATATTTCCATGTGAAAGGTCAATTCTGTTAAATAAAGACTGGATTCATATTATCTTGACACAAAAAGAGCCCTATTACATATGGTAGTGGCTATATATATTATTTTTAGTAATTTATAATCCTAAAATAAACACATAGTGAAAATGTTTCCAAATGGATATGATGCATTTTGTTTGTACCTCTTGATAAATGTTCCCTATACCTTCTTTAAGTAAACATTTACAAAGAAAAATAATTGAGTAATAAAATCAATATCTTGCCTCTTGGAATGATGATCGATTGTTTATTCATTACTCTACAGCATTATTGTAACAACTCAACAATACGAGAATGGATTTTAAATTGATAACAGGGGTGGATCACATGCAAAACCAACATCAAGAAACCAAGAAATTGATATTTGTCTTTGAAGCATTATTTGATTTAAATTTACTTGAGTAAAATTTAACTTAATGTTTACTCAGGTACAACTTTCACATGAAAAACACATGAGATAAAAACTAAAGAGTTTTAGGATAAAAGATTGAGAAAACAATTTAGTATAAAGTCTCTACAATATTAGAACATATATCAAGGATTTTAATAGAATATGTTGGGAAGAATAACTATCTCCTTAGCAAATGTAGAAACTATGGCAGGAAAAGGAAATGTAAAACAAAAGGAAATGCTAAATAAACCAAAAAACCACAATGGTTAATAACCAAAAAAATTACAAACTAAGGCAACAATACATGCCGAGGCACCGAGTGTTCAAAGTAGAAGTGTGTGTTATGTGAAAAGCATTCGGCTTAATGTCTTCGTGCTGATGTTTAACTGGAGAGTGCTCTCTGAGAATATGACTGTAATATAATGATCATTGATTTGATTCTGGAGTCAATACTCAGTACCTTACACAATACTCACTCTGGCTCTGGAAATGCGGTGTTTATTAAATGCACAGTTATGTCCCCATCTGTATTAGATTTCTGTTTAGTAGCATCTATGAATTGTAAATGGATTTCAATGTTGAATATTAGCATGATTTTATTTGTATTTTAAAAGAGAAAAATGCTCATTGTGGAGAAAGGTTTGTATGGGTGATGACAAGGAATGAAGTCAAAGAACATAGTCACCTGGCGTTGCTTGTACTCCACACCACTGTTGATCTTCATGGATACCTGTTAAGATGAATATGAAGGTTCAAGGGAAGGAGACTTGGTAACATAGCTTACAATAGTGCACGGTTGAGTGGAAAGTAAAAAGGTCATCTCTTTCTTTTCTAGAATTGTGCGTGAGTAGCTTGTCTTCTTGTCTGGGCTTGGATTCTCGTTCTGCTTCATGGAGCACTATCTAGACAAACACATGCCCTTTTGATTTATCATCTATGAAATAGAGTAATAATCTTACCTGCCCAAGATGACTCCTGTGGGACTTAGTGATTAAATATATTTAGAGCTATGGCTCTAGTTCTAGCTCTAACTCCTTGGTGGAAGTATGCAGTCCAGCGGGCATTTCAGAGCCCAAACGGAAATCACTGACAAAACCAAGCTTCCAGTAGCTGGAGATGAGAGACTGTGGCGCACACCATCATGGTCACCATGGTTTTATAAATGAGATGGTGCCTTGAGGGCAGTAGACTTGAACCGTATCCGGCATAAAGGGAATCTGTTCCTCACAGGCACATGCATGAAGTGACAATTGACCATACATAATTTCAGCATACGTTTTCAGACATTCCAATTTATGTTAGGATGTACATAAACAAAAGTATTATGTTTTAAGCTTCTCCACCCATAAAATTTCTGAAATCTTTGTGTAATGTTTGCAAAAGCTTTGGGTAAATTTCAGTAATAGGAATTGACATGTGGGAGGTTTTGTGTATTTAAAGGCATTTCTAGTGTAACATGCAAATTTATCATTAGAGATAATTATTAATGATTTTGTCATGTGTCACAAAGAAGATAAAGTGATGACCAAAGCACACGAACAATTTTTTGTTGCTGTTGTTTGTTCTTTTTGGTTTTCAAGGCAGAGTTTCTCTGTGTAGCCTTCGCTTTCCTGGATTGACTTTGTAGACCAGGCTGGCCTCAAACCCACAGATGTTCATCTACCTCTGCCTCCGGAGTGCTGGAATTAAAGACATGCACACCATAGTCAGCTCACACGAACAATTTTTAAAGTCATACATGACTCACAAACACCAGACAAATCAGAAGAAAAAATAAGCATTAGAATTCTTCCACAGATAACACCTTCAAATTTAATTACAATACATTAGATTTGAGAGTTACTTATTTTTTTCTACAGCTAATTACTTTCATTTTATAAGATTTTTTTAATTTAAAAAGCCACTTCAGGATCAGTAAAAAAAAAAAACCTCTGACATATTATGATATTTCAGTTATTACTATTTCAGTGGTGGGCTTATCCAACAAATATCAATATCCTCAAATTTTATGAAATATTGATATTAATAATAATATATGGAAAAAGAAAATTAATATTTAAGTGGGGTGGCACATTATGTTTTAAACTAATGCAATAAGAAATCTCTGTTGCCTATGTGCACATAGTATAGTACATAGTACAATGACCAAATTTTAATAATAACAAAATGCGCCTGATTCTCTGCTTTCAGGAATGAGGTTGTTCTACAGTCGAGACTTCTGAACAACCACAAGTCAGAAACAATATCTCACAAAATGACTAGCTTTGAAAATGCATTGTTCGGTAGCAAATCATACAGTGTACTTTATTTGTGAGTTAATATGGGACAAACTTTTGGCTTGTCATTATGCAAGTAGCATTGCAAATGTAGTCAGTTACACATGCACACACACGTGCTTGCACATACACACAGAGAATCAACTTCTACAGTCAGTTTCACTCACAGCTCCATAATTTTTATTGAAATATACAGCATGATAAGTCTAGACCAAAAAAATAATTTCAATATTTTAAAATAAAACCATTATTCCAAAGGAGAAAAAAGTATTATATCAAACAGCACAATATTAATACAGTATTCCCATAGTAATTTTGGGGTACCAGAAGACTTTTAAAAACAGCATACAGTTTTATTGTTTTCTGTCACAGGACAAAATTTAATAGTAATATTAGTGAAAATACTCTAAATTTGGGGAATTATAGTTTAAATTGATTCTTTTTATTTCTAAGGCAAACTATATTTACTGCCTTTGAGGAAAATGTGTAATTTAGAAAACAGAGGCATAAATTGTACTTCAGAACTTGCACAATTCCAAGTAAGTGTGAACACCCAAGGATACTGTATGTCCTGAAAGTGACCACAGTGTAATCCATCTAGCCATTCAGAAGGCTCCCAGGATCTGGAAATGCTCTCACAACCATTATACATAGGAAAAGTCATCACACTATATAAGTGGTATTTTAGAAAATAGTTTATGAATATTAAAGTAAGTATGCACAGCAGCTTTCATTGTCATGCATTAGAAGCAATCTTGCCTCCTCAGTCAAATGTGGTGGTGCCAGCTAAACACTGAGCAATTTTTAGAAATAAAAATAGCATTTTTCATGGTTGAAAATCCTATCACATAGAACGCAGAATTTTAAAACTGACTTATTTTTAGATGAATGGAGTGTCGGAAATTATCTCTTAATACTGGAATTAAAAGCATTATATTGAAGGGCTCTGAGTCAAGGACCAACTTGAACTTTTAAAAAGTATGTGGTATGTGAGGTTGCAGAGCAGAGAAGCCTTCCTAATACAGAAGCATTCATGGGAAGTCAGCATCCCACCTCACTTAGAAAATATGAAATAAGTTTGCAGACAACAGAGCAGACAGCTCCCTTGCAGGCAAGTCTTCATACCAGTTTTTACTAGATCTTAGCTGCAATCTGCAAAACTCACATCTGATGTTTTCTGCTAAGCACATCTGTTGTGAGTAGCTCAGAGGCAAGCTTGCATGCTCATTTCTTAAAAGTCTATAGGAAAGGAAAGGAGCATTATGGGCTTCTACAAATACCTCACAAGATAAAATCTGTGTTATTTGATCCACAGAAGCATATTCAAAAAGAGGTTTTTCCTGTGGTCCTCAAAGCAGATTTCTGTAAATGTTGTTATAGGAAATGCAAATCACTCTTGTAGTATAAAAAGCAGAATGTTTCCCAGGAGTTCATACTCTAATAATCAAGCAGTTATATGGTATAACAAATTATGTAAATAATTAGATAAACAACAATAATTAAGAAACAAATTCCTACTCTTTAGCCTTATTACTTGTATCTGTAACTAACAAATTAGGGACATAATGAAAAAACCAAAAAAAGATATTCTTATTAATTCTAAAGAGTATATAACATCAACTTATAGAATTGTCAACTTTTCATTGATAATATATTTTTGAGACATCAGAGGGTATGTGTGCATGTGTGTGTGTGTGTGTGTGTGTGTGTGTGTGTGTGTGTGCTGGAAGTAGCATTCAATATATTTTCTAGAGCACACTACTAGAAAGATTAAAGTTGCCTTTGCACATTTAATATATGTCATTGTTTGTGCTTTTTTAAAAGATGTCATTTTAAAATTTTTCTTTTTTTACATGTACATTTATATTATTACACATAAATACAATTAACCACATACAGCAAGAAGAACCACAAAAAATCAGGAATTATAAAAATGTTACATTCATGTTTTGGCTTTTTGAATTGGGCAAACTTGAAGAAAACATCTGTCCTGTCTTTGCAAATATAAAATTTTTAATGTAAATCAATGTAATGTAATGTAATGTAAATCAATTTAATGTAAATCATATTTCATTTCTGTCAATATAAAATATCTATCTAGACCTAAAAATATCTTAATGCCTAAACAACTAAGCTTAATTGTCAAACGAAACTATCTGGTCTTCAACCCCTTGAAAAAGAATAAAAAGTTATTATCGGAGTAAGCCAGAAGTACAGATTGGCAGCTTCCCAAATGAGATGACAGATACAGTTTGCTTCCTGAACACTCACCCAGAACTCTCTATAACAGAGCATTATCTTCAGTCTTCTTTCCCAGTATAGCCGAGAGACATATTTTTGAAGGAGGAACTATTGAGGACTTGTTTACCCTTTGTTGGCAGTATTTGGCTGTTGATTCTGCCTACATCCAAGCTTGCCCATTTTTAGGCAGAATTCTGTCTGTGCTTGAAAAGAGGACATTTTGCCCAATGGCTTGTTTACCACATTTGAAGCTATCTCCATAAGGACGTTCTTTTATCCTCATCCTCTTCTTTGAGGTAGGCTTGGTGTTGCAAGAGTTAACCTCTCTTATTGTCAAAGAATGTTTAATTAATAATTAAAAATCTTTAAATGCTATATTCTGTATGTCTCTGAGGTTTTTGAAGACCTTGTCTAACTATTTTACCTTATTTATCTATAGAATCATATCTATTTGTTAAACCTACATTGTATATTTTTGTGATAAAAATAGACTAGTAACTGTCTTGATTTGATCAATTAACAATTAACTTGTGTTACTTACACTAAACAACCTGCAATAGCACTTCCAAAGTAAATCAGAAGTAATCCTTGTAATAGATATGTATGGGTACAAAACCTCATATTAGAGTAGAAATATATGTGTGTGTGAAGAATAATCTTTAATTTGGATTCTATACCAATGTATTAAAACTAAACTTAATTTGCATCAATATACAAAATTCTATATCACTGAATTAAAAATAACATCATTTCTGAGTAAAAATTAAGGCCTTAAGTTGATTAATAATTTACTTTTTGTCCTATCATCCCTATATTTTCTATATTCCCCTTTCTCCCTTCTCAACCCCTATCTCCATACCAATGAAAGAAAGATAATGGAAAAAAGAGACATCCCTGAGTCCAACCTCATTTTCTCTCTGAATAAGGCCAATAATAACTTATAATCAACTTCGAATGAAAACAAACATCTGTAGCCCAAGAGAGCAGCCAAAAACGTACGCTACCCCCTTCAGCAGAAATGGAGGCATCTTTTTCTTAATTTTTCTTCCTGTCAATTTGGGGTAAATAATACCTTTGTAGGGGCCCAAATAAAATTGGGACAACTGGTTAAACAAGCTAGGTATAGGTCCAATTTCAAAATGTTGAGATTTCCAGGCTTAGTAGAAGCGTTGTGTGGGACAGTCTGAAATGCTGGACCACTTGGGATCAGAAGCTCTCTCCAAGACTTTAAATTTAAATGGGTGTTGGATTTTGTCAAATGCTTTTTTCAGAATCCAGGGAGATTTTCATGAGGCTTTTTTCTTTCAGTTTTGTTGTATAATGAATTACATTGATGGATTTCTGTATATTGAACCACCCCTGCATACCAGGGATGAACCCTATTTGGTCATGGTAAATTATATTTTTGATGTTTCTTTGGATTCAGTTTGAGAGTGCTTTATTGAGTATTTTTTCAATGTTCATAAGAGAAATTGGTCTGATATTCTCTTTCTTTCTTGGATCCTGAAGGGAGAAGTAGTGGGAAAGAACTTGGAGAAATAAAGGGAAGAGAAATTGTATTATTTAAAAATAGGAGAAAAAGTTTAATAATTGTGATAATGTTTCTGCAATTTTTTGTTGTATTACTTTAAATATACAAATTTCTAACCAGTCTATACATACAATATGTAAGATATTTCTCTAAAAATTAAAATAAAATAAAAATTATACTCCCTTTTATTTTTCTCATAACTCTAGAGAAAATAACCTAGTAAAATCTTATTCCTGGAGCAAGTATTGTATCATGTATTAAATGACTTTTTATTATGGTTTCATAATGAAACGAGATGTTGGAAACTTAAGTCTAATTTAGAAAGATTCATTTTTATTGAACAGTGAGTGGTCCATGAAATTGATCCGATTCTTTGGCTTATTTTAAAGGTGTTGGGATAAGTATTTAGTCCCTATGAAATAAACAATATGGAAATTCATCCTCTAAAGTAGCATTGGTTAGAATAACAAGGGAAACAGTTGAGACCATAAAAATGTATGTGAGGAAGAACTTATTTATATATTAATTTAATTACATAACAGTCACTAAAATGTGATTGAAACCATGTCTGCCTCTGTTAAGCACACTGTATGCACTCTTCATATTACAAAATTAAACTGTTTCCCCCTTGGCTGTAACAATCCATGAACTATTCAATACTAAGGCTGCCTTTGATCTTAGCATTCACATGAAGCCAATAAGTGCACTATATGTGTAAATTCACTTGAGTCAAAGGCTATTTCCAGATATGTACTTTGTGCAATAGACATAGTTTTAATAAGATTTTCCACATTAAATTGTAGCCACATTTCATTTCTTTAAGCAATAGAAAGAATGTAGATTTGTTTTGTATTAGAATAATTATAATCTATGTAAGTCCAGCATTTAAACATAAATCAAGGGTACCTTTTCCTTCTATTGTTAGGAAAGTTTCATGTTTATCAATAAAAAACATGTTTACCATTATTCTTGTCTGTAGAAAATTACCATAAAATTGTGAAGAGGATAGCATTTCTTACTGTTTGAGCCAATTACTTGTTTTAAATCAATTCAAGGATTTCTAAAACCATGTAAAATTATATAACATAAAGTCATAGATATTTCATTTCTCAAATATCATGCAGCATCGAAGACATGGGACATAATGTGTGTAGACTGTGCTGATTTAGTGGCCTTCTTTCCATAATTTCACAACAGCATACTTATTTCTTCACTGAAACACAAAGCAGACTCTTTTCGAGCCAGTCCATAGTCAGTATCTGATTCTAGTTTTCCAAATTTGAAATCAATTACTGATAAGTTTTTTCAGAGATAGAAGTGGCTCAGTGACTCATAATTTATTTTAAAAATTAAATAATTTGATTGGTGGACTCTGGATTAAACCATGACTGACTTCTCAAAAAGTCACCCACTTTTATTCTTTTCAAGTGGCAAGGGAGGAGTTATTTGCTGTTAATCTATGCCTGTAAAACACAAGCAGCCTTGTACAATGTGGAGGAGACATGACAGGCTGCTCATCCAATGTGTTTTAGCTGTAGCCTAAGAACAGGCTGTACTCACTCTGTTCATTTCCGAGATAACTGTATATTAAAACTATAGAGAGCCATTTCAGTTTTGTCAATGAAATGATCACGTACAAAAATCAGAACAATTTAAAGATACCAAATTTGAGAGGGAAGATTCAGGAATTATCATTGAAAAGGGCCCTATCTGTTATGAATTGTGAGATGGTAGTCACAAACATGTCAGCTAACACAACAAATGCACTCAATGAGTGAATAATGAGGGAAGACTTACTTAAGGAAATATAATATTGGCATTTAAAGAGACAGAAGATAAAGCAGAAACATTACAACATGTATTTGGAAACTCAATATCCATTAAAAATATCATTTTGACTTAGCATCCATATGATGATGGTATATAAATAATACTGCATGAAACGACCTTAGTTTTTTTAAATAAAAAGGAAATGGAAAAAACATAACAATGAAACACAAATGAGTTGAAAAGAAAACAGTAAAGAAAATAAAGACTATAATGCCATTATTTGTGAATTTTGAAAAAAGAGAAAGCTTTAGTAATAAAAGAACGCATATGCCATGAAAAGATGGATGAACTTGACAGCTTTAAAATCAAAATTATCCATGAAGAATAATGTCTCCAGGGTTACAAGGCAAATAACAATGTTCAAGCCATTTCCTGGAGAGTAGTTAGGAAACTGGACATTCATGTAGTATCCAAGCATAATTGCATACATTACTGTCACGTTACAGAGAGGAACACTGTACATTGCAGTGCAGAATTGCCTGGTCATCACTTTAATGCAGTGATTAAAGTTGTTGTCCGTAGAGAAGATTCAGACACACAGAAGGAACCTGCTGGATACTGACATGAAGTTCCTAAAATCTCATAGTAGGAAAACTAGAAGAACAATGTACCCAATTGCAGATCTATGTTCATAGTTGAACAAAATGAAATACATACAATGTATAGTAGTATATTTTAATGAAACACTAAATCAAAGCAAGTGATCACTTCCCAAGAAAAGTAACCTTTAAAATAAAAAACAAGATGTAGAGAGGTGGCCCACTGATTAAAAGTATTTATTATTTTTTCAGTGGATGCCTGTTTGCTTTCCAGCACCTATGCTTGGTGACTTATGACCTTTATAAAATTCCAGTTCTATGGGATCTAATGCCTCAGGCTACCAATGACACATAGTCCCAAAGGGACACACACACACACACACACACACACACACACACACACACACACACAATATTATATATATCAAAAATATACACATATATTATATATAATAAAATATATATTAAAAATAGACTAATTCACAAAAACTCTAAAACCAGGCATGAGAAACCATTTTTATGAGTTCGTGGTCATAGTTTCCATGTGATCCCCTCCCACCAACCAATAAAGGTTATTGCTATTGATGCCTCCCAAAGTTTGAAAGTAAGCCCATATTGCTGATGTAATCACACATATTTGGATGCAGGTCATGGGATGTCTGAGCTGAGTCTGACCTGATTGTCTGCTTCCTTTCTGTAGTCTAGCTTTATAATATCAGCATCGCATGCAAGCTATCATGTAACGTTAGAATCAATAATGTTACATAGCTGTGATGCCTGTGAAACAGAATAATGCCCAACCCAGCAAGATGTCTGTGAGTGTCCAAAAATGACACTCATATATTGTTTTAGCTATTGTATTTGGCAGTGTTGAAGAAAACATCTTGCTTATCTTGGTGAGTCTAAAACTCTGAATGGAAATCAGTATTTACCATATCTTTCATTATCAACTTAAAACATCTATCTAGACCTTAAAACATCTTAACCCCTAGAAAACTAAGCTTCATTGTAAAACTAAACTATCTTGTCTTCAACACTATCAGAGCTTGAAAAACAATAAAATTAATTACCTGAGTATACAGGAAATGCATGGTAGCAGCTTCCCAAACGAGAAGATAGTAGAGACATTTTGCTGCCTGGACAGTTACCCAAAATTCTCTATAACATTGGAGCATCATCTTCAGCCTTCTGGCCCAACATATCTGACAGACATATTTGCAAGGGAGGAACTATTCAGGACTTTATTAGCCTGTCTTGGCAGAGTTTGGACATTGACTTTGCCTACATACAAGCTTTCCCATTTTTAGGCAAAATTCTGTCTGAGGTAGAAACAAGGACATTTTTCCAGTGGCTTGTTTGCCATATTTGAAGCCATATCCATAAGGAGGTTCTTTGATGTTCATCATCTCCTTTGAGGTAGGCTGGGTGTCTTATTACCAATGAATCTTTAAAATAATAAAATTGTCTTTAAATGACATACTCTGTATGTCTTTGAGATTTATGAACACCTTATCTATTTTACATTATCTATCTATAGAATGATATCTGTTACACCTAGGATGTATATCTTGTGATAAAAATAGAATAGTTATTGATATGACCATGATTTGATAAACTAACAATTAACTTGTATAACTTACTTCACCTAAACAGCCTGCAATAGCACTTTCAAAATATTGGAAGTAAACCCTGTATTATAATTTAGTTGTATGGGTAAAATACCGCATATTAGAGTAGAAATATATATATATATATATATATATATATATATATATATATATATAATGTGTGAAGAATAGTCTTAAATTTGAATTCTATACCAATGTATCTAAGTTAAACTTATTTTGCATGTATATACAAAGTCTATACCAGTAAATTAAAAATAACCTTGTGAGTAACAATCAAGTAATTTTATTTTAAATAAAATTTTTTAAAAAGGGTTTTAAATATCTCTTTAAAGGTTCCATTTGTTAGAAATAATTAAAATGAAAAACAAGCCAACAAAAAGTTATAATTCAAAATTGTATAAATAAAGTGAATAAGCATTAGCAAGCAATGAGCTCAATTCTTAATAAAAATTAGCAGGTTGCCAGGTATGACATTCTGCTCTCTATGTATTATTTATACACATTTACAAACATGAAGATATAGCTTGATTCTTTATCAATAAGAATGTATCTGTGTAGTCATCTCAGAAAATTTACATTTTGCTTTCTTATGTATCTTTCTATAATAAAAATATACACATTTTATAACAATACAAAATACTTCTTAATACTTGAAATAGGAGCCCTTGATTCTTAAGTGTTAAAAGCACACTTTTAGATAGGAGTTTTCTCCCATCATTTTTTGTCTGAAGAAATGCAAGTGTATTTTTAATATGTGGCTTCTCCAATTACTCCCGTTTTACATTATATAATTGTACATGCTTTTATATAAGAGCAGCAGCTGTAAAATTATTATCAAAATTTGGATTTCTGAAGCAGAAGAATTGCTTTGAGTGGCCAGACAAGGCTAATACCAAGTACCAGAGCATCCAGGACTACATAACAAAACCCATACTAAAAACAAACAAAATCTCTCTCTCTCTCTCTCTCTCTCTCTCTCTCTCTCTCTCTCTCTCT
>OU015744.1:120557594-120575743 GCA_907169655.1 Acomys percivali | reverse complement strand
CTCTCTCTCTCTCTCTCTCTCTCTCTCTCTCTCTCTCTCTCTCTCTCCATATATATATATATATATGGTGTATACACACACACACACACACACACACACACATACACACACAACCTGCTTGAACACAATAATTGTAATGGGATGTGGGTTTTTTTTTTTTTTTTTTTTTTGTACTCTCATTCTTGTATCTTCTCCATCCTAGGCTAAGTGTCAGAGTAGATTTAAGGGCAGATATGATTATTTATACATTTGACTACTTGCTAACTTCTCTGAGCTTCTTTTTTTTTCAACTTTAAACTTAATTTTTATTTGTTGAAATATTAACAGTAGTGAGAGAACAGTCAATTACCTATCAATCTGTCATCTATTTATCATCTACCTACCTATTTTTTAAATGTATTATTTTTAAAAATAATTTACTCAGATCTCATCTTGATTGTTATCTGCTCACTTGTATCTTCCTGTCACCCCTCTCTTTTCCACGCTATTCTCCTCCTGTAGACCTGGGACAAAAGGGGACCAACCCTAAGATCACAGCCTATCACGTCTCATCTGCATAGCCTGCTTCTCCTTCCTCTGAGTGCCACCAGAGTGTAGTCAAATAGGGGCTACCAGAATTCATGTCAGAGGCAGTCCCTGTTCTCTCTACAACCATGGAGAATGACCTGTCCATTGGCTAGAACTGAATAGTGGGTCTGGATTTACTGCATGCATTATTCTTGGTTGGTACAGCAGTTTGTGCCAGCCCCCTTGGGTCCATATCTGCCAACCATGATGGTCTTCTTGTAGAGTTCTTGAACCCTCTGGATCCTCTATCTCCACATTCTCCCATACTCCTCTCACCTGGAGTCCAAAAGCAATTCCCAGCATCTGTCCCAGTGCCCCACTGAGTGAAGAATCTGAGAGGACATCCACGTTGGGCTAATATCCACTTACAAGTGGGTATATACCTCATGTGACTTTCTGGGTCTAAGTTATCTCACTGAGGATGATCATTTCTAGTTCTATCCACTTGTCTGCAAATTTCAAGATTTCCTTGTTTTTCATAGCTGAGTAGTATTCCATAGAGTAAATGAACCATAGTTTCTTTATCCATTCTTTGACTGAGGGACATCTAGGTTGTTTCTAGATTCTGGCTATTAAGAATAAGGCTGCTATTTGTATTTGACAGCCTTGAAGAAAACACCTTTCCTATCTTGGTTCTTCTTGTTATAGGTAGTTTATTGTATATAAGTGTATAATTTAAATGTATATGTAAAAAATAAAAAATATTTAAAAAGTAAAAAAAGGAATAAGGCTGCTATGAAAATAGTTGAGCAAATGTCCTTGTTGTATGGTGGAGCATCTTTTGGGTATACACCAAGAAGAGGAATAGCTGGGTCTTGAGGTAGTTCATAACATAAAACCAGATACACCAAATGTGTTAGGAAAAAAGTGGGAAAGAGCCTTGAACTCATTGGCATAGGAGACAACTTCCTGAACAGAACACCAACAGCCCAGGTTCTAAGATCAACAATCGATAAATGGGACCTCATGAAATTGCAAAGCTTCTGTAGGGAAAGGACACTTTCAACCGAACAAAGCAACAGCCTATGGACTGGGAAAAGATCTTCACCAAACCTACATCTGGCAAAGGGTTAATATCCAAAATACATAAAGAACTCAAGAAATTAAACACCACCAACCCAAATAACCCGATTCAGAAATGGAGTTCAGAGCTAAACAGAGAATTCTCAACAGAGGAGTATTGAATGGCTGAGAACACCTAAAGAAGCGCTCAACATTCTTAGTTATCAGAGAAAAGCAAGTTAAAGTGACTCTGAGAGTCCATCTTACACCCATCAGAATGTCTAAGATCAAAAACTCAAACGACAGCACATCCTGTTGAGGATGTGGAGAAATAGGAACATCCTTCATTGCTGGTGGGAGTCCAAACTTGTACAACCACTTTGGAAATCAATCTGGTACTTTCTCTGAGCATCATCATGTGCAAGTTTATCTTTTTGTGAGACAGAGTGACAGAGTTTGTGCTAATGAATATTTAAGTACTCATTATTAATATTGCCCTCATACATTTAATAACAAACATTCATAAAAGTAGAGCTCATGTCACCTATAAAAACCAATTGACACCTTTTGATGGATGCTGTTTTGAGAGGTGCTATAAAGAACAAAGTGTTTGAGAGCTGCAGCCAGGCACGTCAGTCCCAGCTCGGGCCTGCTATTGCCACTAGAGGAATTGTCTCCACCTGTTTTCATTTATTCCTCTGATACCTTTTAAATAACTTGCTCACAAAAGATCTTGGCCAAAACACTGAGATTTCCAGTTTGATTTTATTAGAACACTGTAAAGGTGTGTAGTATTTTGCCAGGACATGGCTCTTAAAATATCATATTTGTAGAAAAACTACTTAACCATTTCCCTTCTAAAAGTCAATTTCTAACTATTTTAGTGTTGTATAGTCATAGCCATTCCCTGTCTGTCAGGCACTCAAATCAAAGGGAAATTCTCTTTATCCATGGCTTCTGCTCTCAACTAAGGATGTGAGATTATATAGGGAATCAGATTTGAACTTCAATTCTAACCAAACTGAAACAAATAATAGAATTATTAGGACTATTTTTATTTGTTAATTGAAATGTCTTTTCAAATTAAATTTCCTCCAAAAACATTTATAAATTATGTGGGCATTTCCAGTGCTCCCCAATCCAATGCTTCATTGATAGTTGAGAATGAAAAAGGAACTTACTCATATACACACTCATGGATCCACACTCACATGTGCATACATAATTATGCACACACGTGCATGTACATAGGCACATATATGCATACAAACTGATAGGATTAGCAAACTGACTGTAAGACAGTGTTCGACAGGTACTTCAAAAAAAACAAAACAAAAAAACAAAAACAAAAACAAAAAACAGATATTCATGATGCCTGATCTGATTGCTGAATTAACACCCCTCTGCCTTTATTCTCTTTTGGTGTGGATGTGTTTTGCAGCTGTGGCTGCTCCAGTGCCATTGAATCTGGAGAAAACTATTAAAGAACCCCATGAAGAGGAAAAGGTGAATAGAGACAGATTGTTTCTGTTTTGAATGAATAGGAAAACTACCAGAGGACAATTTCTCCCACCTGTATCTACAGCCAAGTCATTTATTCCAATATGGAAATCATTTGAACTGATGTACACACGTAGAACAAGGGAAAAGAAAATATACTCTGATCATGTAAGTTAAATAATTCATCCAAGTTTTCTGAGTGAAAATATCTGAGAGGTGATACACTTCAGAGCATCACAGTCATCCATTTTTCTGATTTCTAGCTTTGTCTGCCATCTGTGTGATGTTCTGGTCTCTTTTCTCTCTTAATTCATTAGCATGTCATTTTATTCTTTCAATTTGTTCATTCTGTGAATCACTTAATGGCCTCTTTTATGTTCCTTGATACAATATGCCTGCTCAGAATTGGTGAGTAAAATAAGGTTCCTGTTGTTGAAATGCCATTGGTGCATTAGTTCAGAGTTCTCCCCATTAGGCTCATTATTCACCTTATGGTCTACATGGTCTACATGCCTTACCTGATAATGACATCTGGAAGAGCATTTCACTAGAAAATATCAATCCTATACATTGTGTCCCTTGGGTGTCTCCTCATTCTACATACAGTCTTAATGTAAAGACATGTATTATTTAGAATTCACCAAAGTTTATTTGTAAGATGACATTACTTTTTCTAATTTAACAAATAAGAAACTATTTTTAAAGCCTGATTTTAAGAATGAAAAATATTAAGTTAGAATTCCAAAAAAATCTCATGTCTGTTTTAAATATGCACATTATATACAGAATTACATAGGAAAAGCTGAGAAGACGGGAGGAAATGATGATAACTAAATGTAAAAACTGAATTTAAGTTATTGTATTACAAGACATTATTTAGAGTAATCACAATAATCAGAATGTGGCATCCTTCAAGAGAAGAATAGTTAAAGATCACCTCAGTTTGGCATTTAAAATGTGTATACAAGATCCCCTAGTTCTTTATAAAATTGCTACAAAAAGTACAATGGAATGAATATTTTGTCAAAATGTAAGGAAGAGAATAAGAAAATCACACAGAAATAGATACACACCAAGATTCTGAGTTCTATCAAAGTTCTAAATTTCAATTTTCCAGAAACATTTTAACATTATTTGAAAGTCCATGGCTTCCAGCCACCTCCTTTGTTTATATAACAGGCTAGTTTCATAGTCTCCAATGATCCCTCCTATATTGTGGAAACAGACATTCAAGCTTCTTGCAGACCCATATAGCAAAGAGCCAATCCCAGTCCTACGGATGTGAAAGCTTTGGCATACACAGAGTTTAATGTTCCCAAGGTTATCTATTTAACACTGGAATTCTTATTTTCACAGTAGAAATACTAAAATGCTAACAAAGTAATATTATTATTCTATGAGAACATTAAAAAGAGACAAGAGAAGTGGCCATACCTTCAAGCATATCATATAAATAATCACAGAAGATATGCCAACTTCAACAGCTCCTTAGGGGAAGAAGCAAATGAACAACGCTCATGGCCTTATTCAAACTGTTTACATCCTCTCCAGCCACATGATCTACTAGAAACAGGTAAGATACCTACCACAAATCAGCTTTCTTAAAAGCAGCCTGCAGAAGTTACTCTCATGGAATTTGAGAAAAAAATAAGTGGTTGATATTTTATACTCTAAATGGTGGGCATGTTGTTAATGCCAACTACATTTTGGTTTTAGACACAGCTTTTTTTAATGCAAAAATATATAAACTATGAGTAACTTTTAAGAGGAGATAGATAGTGTAGTAAGGTGGGAAGGATCCACAGACTTTGTGTTAGGGCATATTGCAGTGCAAAGAAAAAAATATGTCCCATATTTGACCACTTCCCCTTGGTGGGGAGGCCTGGTGTCACTCAAAGAAAGAATAAGCAGGCTACCAAGATGAGTCTTGATAGACTATGACCGTATAGTGAAGGAGGAGGGCCCCCTTGGTCATAGACTTACGGTAGGGGAATAAGGTGAAAGTGAGAGGGAGGGAGGATGCAAGTGTTATGATAACAATTGAGATGTAATCTAAATAAATTAATAAAAAAAGATGAAGAAAGTATACCTGTATTTCTATAGGAAGAATTACAATGTTACATTGATTTTTTTCATTCTTTTTGGGCCCAAGCAAAGTTGTTCTGCTTTATTTATAACTCAGGCTATTTGGGTAGATACATCATGGCTAATAGATTGCTAAATGATTACACCTCAGAAATACTAAAGATATCAAGTTAGGATTGTTTGTTTGTTTGTTTGTGTTTGATGTTTCTGAGACAGGGGTTCTTTGTGTATTCTTGGCTGTCCTGGAATTCATTCTGTGGACCAGGCCAGCCTTGAACTCAAAAAGTTCCGCCTGACTCTGTCATCTGAACCCTGGGATTAAAGGCATGTACCACCACAGACTAGCTAAGATTGTTAGTTTTAGGTAACTTGAATGACTCTCTTCATAACTCTTCAACATAATACTTGAAGTCCTAATTACAGCGGTAAGACAACTGAAGGAAATCAAGAGGCTACAAATTGGAAAGGAAGAAATTCAAACTATCACTATTTGCAGATGACATGATAGTTTACATAAGTGACCCAAACAATTCTACCAAGCAACTTCTGCAGCTGATAAACACCTTCAGCAAAGTGGCTGGATACAAAAGCAACTCAAAAAAGTCAGTAGTCCTCCTGTATATAAATGACAAGCAGGCAGAGAAAGAAATTAGAAAAACTATACCTTTCACAATAGCCACAAATAATAGAAATATCTTTGTGTAACTCTAACCATGCAAGTGAAAGCTTTATATGAAAAAAAAATTCAAGTCTCTAAAGACATAAATTTATGAAGATATCAGAAAATGGAAAGTTCTCCCATGCTCGTGGATTGGGAGAATCAACATAGTAAAAATGACCATTTTACCAAAAGCAATTTATAAATTTGATGCAATTCCCATCAAAATTCCTACACAATTATTTACAGATCTAAACCCTGAATATCTAAAACAACCCTGTACCATTAAAGATCTTCTGGAGGAATCAGCATCCTGGATCTCAAGCTATTTTATAGAGCAACCGTAATAAAAAAAGAACATCCTCATACTGGCATAGAAATGGGCTGGATGATCATTGGAATCAAATTGAAGACTCATAAATAAACCCTTACATGTATGGACCATTATTTTTTACAAAGATTCCAAATCCATACAATGGGAAAAAAGATAACATCTTTAACAAATGGTGCTTGTCTAACTGAATTCTACATATAGAAAAATGCAAATAGACTCATATTTATCACCATGCACAAAACTAAATTCCAAGAGGATTAAAGACTCTGACTTAAATTCAGACACATTAAATCTTTTAGAAGAAAAAGTGGAGGAAGAGCCACAGGAGACAACTTCTACAACTTCTTGAACAGACAACAACAGCTCAGGCTCTAAGGTTAACAATTAATAAATGGGACCTCATGAAACTGAAAAGGTTCTGTAAGGCAAAGCACACTGTCAAGAGAACAGACAGCCTACAGACTGGGAGATCTTCACCAATCCTACATCTGACAAAGGGCTAATATCCAAAATATATAAAGAACTTTAGAATACCACCAACCCATATATCCCAATTAAAAAATGGGGGTACAGAACTAAACAAAGAATTTTCAACAGTGGAATATCGAAGGGCTGAGACACACTTACAGAAATGCCCAACGTCCTTAGACATAAGGGAAATGCAAATTCAAACAACTCTGGGATTCCAGCTTCCACCTATCAGAATAGTTAAGATAAAAAACTCAGTGACACCACGTGCTGGCAAGGGTGTAGAGAAAGGGGAACACTCCTCCTTGATGGTGGGAGTGCAAACTTGTACAACCACTTTAGAAATCAATCTGGCTCTTTCTCAGAAAATTGGTAATAGTGCTATCTAAATACCCAGCAATACCACTCCTGGGCATATACCCAAAAGATGCTCTACCATACAACCAGGACATTTGCTCAACTATTTTAATAGCAGCTTTATTTGTAATAGGCATAATCCTGAACAAAAACTAGATATCCTTCAACCGAAGAATGGATAAAGAAACTATGGAACATTTACACAATGGAATACTTACTATTCAGCTGTCAAATCCCAGGAATTCTTGAAATATGCAGGCAAATGGATGGAACTAGGGACAATCATCCTGAGTGAGGCAACTGAGACACAGAGAGATACACATAGTATATACTCACTTATAAGTGGATATTAGCCCAACATAGATATCCTCTGATATACTCAACCACGTGCGGGATGGGGAGAGATACTGAGACTCAAAGCCTAATTATTGGTTAAGGGGTGTGAGTTGTATGGAAGAGATGGGAGATGGAACGATGGGAAAGGGGGTGTCAGAAGCTTCACATGGAGACTATCAAGGCCCCAGGGGAGGGCCTGCACAAAATGATACACCAACCAATGACATTGCAAGCAGAGAACCTAGAGAACCCTTTCAGTTGTTGCTGATGGACAGCTCATTCTCCACATGGAGAAGGGGAAGGGAGAGAGGGAACCTGCCTCTCTGACCGGTGCTTGAACTCTGCTGCCTGCAATTTGATTGTTATCCCTTGGGAGAGAGGCCCTATGGAAACACAGAGGAAGGGGATGTAGGCTATCCAGATGATACTTGATATGCTGTGGTCAGATGTGGGGAAGGAGGAACCCACTGGTCAGAGGTCTAGGGGAGGGGAATAGGGAAGATGGAGGGAGGGTGGGAACAGGAATATAAGAGCGAGGGGATTACAATCAAGATGTAATGTAAATCCAAAACACAAACTATATCACAAATAGAGGTATGAGAAATACCACAACTCACTTATCATCTCTCTTTCCCTTTTATTTACTTTTGTTTTTATATTGTTGTCTTTATTTATTCAATTTTTAATTTTCAGTTCATCCTTACCCTCCTACATATTCAATCTAATTGCTGAAAATGATAATTATCCACATTGGATTATGAAACAGAGGGGAAAAGGGTAGCTAATTATTAATGTTGAAAGAAAATATTTCAGTCCAGTTGATGTTATAGGAGCACTAATCCTGTATCTTCCATACCATGTCAAACATATAACTGCATTACACAATTTACAAAACCCACCAGTTCTTATCTGAGCCACCAGTGAATTTATTTATGAGTAAGGAATGAGAATTGAGGTAGACAGCCATTACATTTTCTATATTCACTTTTATTTCCTTACAGAACTTAAACAAAGGAATAAAAAATCTCTAAGTGTTACTGCTTTCTCCCGAAGAACTGTCTTCTCTGGCTGTTATACCATATTGCTTTTGGGAAAATTCCATCTGAGTATTCCATGGTACCTACATTTAACAAAGGAAAAGAAGTCTAAATGCAGGACATATTATTTCACAAAATCAGGTCAGCATTACAAAGTGATAATGATTCTGAAATTTATTAAGTTTACACATTAGCTTAAACTTAAGAAAACTCCCACTTGGAGATAAAATTAATCATAGGAAATTAAATTTTATTAATTAGGGTTAGCATGCTAATATGGCTATACCCATAAGAAAAGATACACTTCTGAGAAAAATACTTATGTGTTTGAGGGACCAACAAAAAATATTCCCACATGCACATGTACTAAGATTTAAACCATGGAAATTGTCTCTAATTTATTATGAACTATTATAGCTCCAGAAAAACTGGTGTTCAGAAGTATTGTGAAAATTTGAAAAATGCTCATGAAGGAGCTAAAGACATGCAATGACCAGATATTTATGTCATATGAAACTTTGTGACATGAAAACAGACAGAGCTAATGCAAAATATCTATTTTAATCTTGTAAGATTTTGTACAAACTAAGACAATATGCCTCTTTTGAGTGCATTTACTTTATTATTTCTAACAAACTGCATCTCAGGACAGCCTAATGGTGTCCCCTCTTCTGTTGTACTCTGTTCTTTACATTCTAGTGTGTAATCTGTATTATTCAGTTAATCTCTCCATAATTCTTAATAATATTTTATCACAAATTGAATTTTCAGACTCCCTTTCTTGTGAGTCTTGTACACTCTTTCCAACTGGTCAAAAGCAAAAAGAGCAGTGTGCGTTTGTGCATGGTCTCACATTGCTTTGATCAGTAGTTTGTCATCCACTTTCTATAAATCATAGACTTAGAGTTAATGCACATTACAGAGATCCAACTCTTTTCTCTCCCATTTAATTAGCTACCTGCTAATTAATGTAGCCTTCCATAAATCATAGCCTTAATCTATGACTTGTCATTCACTTTCCATAAATCATAGACTTAGAGTTAATGCATCATTCCAAATATTCAACTCTTTTCTCTCCTATTTAATTAGCTACCTGCTACCTTAGTGTTTATAAATTCCCACTCTGATTATCATCATTTTTGAAAGTATAGAATAGCAACACTCATTTTATAAACTAATAATGCCATAAATATTTTTTTATATTTCAAGACACCAATATCACCTGTGCTTACTCTATCTGTACAGTCAAAAACAAGGGCCACACTGTAGAAAGAATAGTTTGTATATTGGATGGATGGATGGATGGATGGATGGATGGATGGATGGATGGATGGATAGATGGATGGATGGATGTAGCACCTCTCAATAATAAGTCTAAAAGGCCTATCGCTTGGGCAGGAAATGGGAGTCAGAACATTTGGGAGGCAGAAAGAATTCTGTGATAGAGCCAGGCGTGTGAGATTGGAATGGGCAAAATGTGAGGATGATAGACGCATGGTACCTGAGACCGGGTAACAAGCCACATGGCAGAATGTAAACTAGCCGAATGGGTTATTTTAAGTTATGAGCTAGTCAGATAAGATCCTGGATATATGGCTTAGATATTTGTAAGTAATTATCCTGAGTTTCGTGAGTCACTATTTTTGGAGCTTGGGATTGGGAGGGGGAAAAAACACCTACTATACTATACATTGAAATTTTTATACACAGCAAAACTTTTTCTCATAGTTCTGGAGTTTCGGAAGTCAAGAGTCAGCATACCAAGAGCTTTGCTGTCTCTTTAGTTCCATTTACTGCCTTTTACACAGATCCTTCTAAAAATGTCTTCAAGTGGTAGAAAGGTCGAATTCACTCTTCATGATCTGTCTAGTACTCATCCTAAGGGTAAGAATTCTGTCTTCGTACCCTAAGGATATCCCAAGGCCATCAGCCAGTTACCACTACTCACAAGAGCTAGACTTCTTATGGGTGGATGTTGGCATGAATTAAGTTCTATTACCCAATATATATATATATATATATATATATATATATATATATATGAATCAATAAATCTATTTATCAACAATTTATTTATTGGTGGTGGTGGATGAAAATGTCAGTGGACTCTATTGCCTCTGTGGTGTTTGGATCATGAGGTCTTGTTTGACAGTCTGCTTTTTATTCACCACCATATACAACGGGCTTTGCACAACCTTTGTATATGGCTATCATGTGCAGAACAGGTCAGAACTTTTCCTTGGGGATCATGTGCATGAAGCTGCTCATTGTCGGCCATGGATTTCCATCAGTGGTTTTCTCATCTAATAAATGAATTATTTTCAGTGTCCAGATTTGTGTTTCATTGCCATCAGGATGCCTTTGCCGTGCACCATGGACTGCACTCCTACACTCTTGTAGTGAATCAGCCCTTTACAGTGAGTAGGGTTGCCAACATTCAGATTTGGGGGGATCAGTGCTGCACATGGACTTATTTCTCTTGATCAGAAACTGGACCTATTCTGCACAACCACCCCTTGCAGATTTGAGAACACAGTGGAGGGTTCTCTCCCTATGGCGGTTGGAGATGGAAAGAGGTGATGAGTTCTTAGTTCTCAAATTGTTTGACGCTATTGTGTCGTTGTTACATGATCTTTAAAAGCATTTGGAGTAATTTGCATGATCATTGATAGTAAAGCAAATAAATACATTTATGTGTTTTCTTACCTGACACCTTAACATACTTGGAGCAGAGTGATATATTCTGATGTTTCAACAGTGTGTTTAATTCAGTAATGTCTAGAAGTATAATGATATATTATAGTCTTGGGCTACATAGCAATATTTCAGTCAACACTGATCTCATGCATGATGATGGCAATGAAATAACCCTAGGTGTGCAGCAGCTTTGGTTATGCTTCCTTTGGATATGCAGTGAAGTGCTGTCCAGTGATGCATCTCTCAGAGTATATCCTGCCCAAGTAACTCAGAATTGCAAATCTGGGCCTGAGGAACAGGACTGATAAACCTATTTTAAAAATAAGAAATGCAAGTGAGTTTGCTTCTTAATAAATAATGGATTTTTATGTCAGTTGAATACAGAGTCTCCTGGTTTTGTAAGCCTTATCTTTGAACAAATATGATATCAAAACAAGTTATGATTAAGTTTCATTGTTTTGTTTCAAACTTCCCATAATACCTCACAGTTACTTCTCTAAAAAGTAATGAGCAATGGACTGAGTATTATTATTATTATCATTCATGAGAAATTACCCAACTATCAAAGGCTTTTTCTATCTTACTTCTTTTCATCTTATCTTCTTAATATCAACAATATGGACATATTGGTTCCAAAAATACTGGCATTCCATTTTCAGCATGTATACAAATGATACACAAGAATAATAATTGTATTTAGGAATATTTAGAAAAAGCAGAAACTGACTGGCTGGTAGTGATTTAATGATTTATAAGATGAAAGTGAACCAAAGAACTGAATAATATGAATCACAGAGTGGAATTCAATAATAGTTTGCCTGATCTTGCTCAGATGTTCTGTCTCATGTTTCATGACATTAAACAATCTTTAGCTTCTGCACTGTAAAATCATGACTGTTTGGTTACCAAAATGATTTTTTCAAATTCCTCAGGGTCTCTTCTGTCTAATTATTTTATAGTATAATGCTGAGCATCTTAATAGTATAACTGGAAAGAACCTTCTCTCTATTTACACTGAATCCTCAAATACATTCATCACTAACAAGGTTAGAGAGATTATTAAAGTAAATGTTTTTAAAAGATGTTTTAAATAAAATATCTGTGTTATTTTTCACATAAACGTGTCTATTTTTGGTTTCCCAGTGAAGAGCTGGAATGTGAGTTTAATATAGTAAAGTGCGCTACTGTCAGGAACAAATACATGCTTATACAATTATCATACTTTCATCAAACTGTTAAATGTAGGTTACACAATTATCCTTAGTAAAACTCATTAACATACTTCATATATAGGTGCGTACACACACACACACACACACACGCACGCACACACACACACACACACACACTCAACTCACACATTACCTCAAATAATACCATTAATCCAGTGGTAACTCACTGTTCATTTGACTACCTGCTACCAGTGTCTTGGGTTGTCACTTACACTGATAGTGCTCTCACAGTGTTGGCCAGAAGCTACATTTTTGGCTTCAACAAAAGGCCTGGTCATCTTCAACTTGTCAACTGCTTTCTACTGTGAGCAATGCATAACACCTGGGCACCCGATGAAACAGGATGTAGTGTCAGGCAAAGCTGTCATTACTGAAGCCAACTCAGCCTTCAAAATCACTTCCCTTTGGCAAATCACACCTCAATGCTGTGTTTCTGTGTTTCAGAAAAGGAATAACCTTGCATCCCAAATTCATTATTCAGAAATAACCAAGAATATAGAACTGACAGTTAAAAATTAGCCTGCTTACTTTTTAAACTGAATGTGATTATGATTGAAATTTAAACAAGAAGCATACTTGTGGCCTTGACTTCTAGGAGAACATTGACAATTCAGATAGAAACCTAGTAATCCTCTAGTTCTAAATTTTAATTTTTTTATTTTCCATATTTGTTTCTGCAAGTCATAAGTTAAAAATATGTTACTTTGGTTTTGAAATTTATGAAGAGAATTGACATTTGTCCTGGAGATTCATAAACTAATACAGCTATATTTCTTTTCTATCCTATGCATATATGTTGAATACATATTAACCTTTTCATACACATATATAGTCAATATCTCACTGAACTATCCTGTAATTCAGATTCAGAATTAAAATCATAAATGATAATTTAACTGAATAAAAACAAATGCATGCTAATCCCAAATATATATATAAATCAGAAATATATATATATTCAAATACAGTTGTAGAGTTAATGAAATTCATTAACAACAGATCTTAAAGATATATAGGCCATAATGAATAAATAATTATCATAATAAAACAGGTGAAAAGGTGGAAATGCTTGCTGACATCGTGCATTGTATATTATATGATCATTAAATATAGTAGGAAGAAATGGGTATATAAATGACTATTGGAGTAATTGTTTAAATATTTTGATAAAAGCTTTCACTTTTTATTATCATGTGAATAAGTAGAGTATGTGATTGCCAAAATCATATATATATATATATATGAAACTAGTGGCCTCAAATTTCTAAAGAACACAGACAATTCAGATAGAAACCTAGTCATTCCCTAGTTCCAAACTTTAACTTTGCTGTATGTATGTATATATACATATATGTGTGTGTGTGTGTGATTTATAAATTACATTATCTTTTATTATCTTGTTGTAGTTCTTACCCTGATTAGTGTAGAACGAATTAGTGGCTTGGTAGCAAGATGCTAGGTAGATGGACTGATAACTGTTGATTTTCTTAATCCATTAATATCTGATTCAATCACATGACTACACATGGCACACAAGTCGGTGATATAGATTTCTTAACTTAGTCCATGGTGAACTTTTCCCATAATACTTGTTATAGGCAACAGAACCTTAAATGATACACTTGAACAGAACCCCAGACATGACTGAGTGGTTTGGTTTGTCCTGGATGCTTTCATCTCCTATGAATTTAGAAAACTATGTCTGTGTATCTGTTCATGCAGGAAAGTTGTAGAAATTCTCAGCACATGTCTAAATCAAATTTTCTGCATTGAGCTAGAAAATAACCTGTTGCCTTTCTGGTAAACCATGTCCAAAAATCCATCAATGTTATGGTTATTTGCTATCTAATATTGCTTTAGCATTCGCTGACCAAATAAAAATAATAATAAACAAAGTAGACCACTGCCATCTATAACTCCTCACCACTCACAGATCAAAACAGAACAGTGAATAATAAAGCTCCTATTAGAAATAGTAGCAACATCAGTAACAACATTATAAGGTAGGAAAAGCATTTGCTGGAACTATTACAATGGTAGCCAGGAAACTAGACTATCTACCACGTATGGCCAAGTTTGGAAGCAGAATGTTGATAGCATGGATTGTTACTCTTGGTTTGAAGTAATGTCATTTTAAGAAAAATGAGATTATAGAAAAAATAATCTCCAAGTAGAATTTAAATGGCATGTGACAATGAATGTTCCCAATAAGCTTGCTTTTCCAGAAGCCACAGAATGGCTTCCACTGAAAACAATAGAGCTTGAAAATTAGCTCTCTATATGTTTTGCATGTCAAGGCTCCCTCACCCCTTTCTCTACGTTTCTTTCTGTCTGTGTGCCTCTGTTTCCGTCTCTGTTACACACACACACACACATACACACACACGTACACACACACAAAAACAAACAAACAAACAAACAAACAAACCCACAACAATGACAGGCACAGACATGCAAAACCACACGAAGGAAATATATTCTGAAGAAACTACAAAGAAGAATTACAAAACTAGGTGTTCAAATTTACAATTTCTTCTCTCTCTTTTTTTTTGCAATTTTATTTTATTTTATTTTTTAATATTTTATTAATTTATTCACATTACATCTCTCCTCCCTCCTTCCCATTTTCTCCTTACTCCCCTCCCCTATGACTGTGACTGAGTTCTGGGTTTTTTTTTTTTTTAAACAAAACTTGCAAAGTATCCACACAGAAAATAACTACTCATAATGCATATTAAAGAGTAAGACAGATATTATTGGAAATCTAGTGTTGTAGAGGTAAGACCCACTGTAAAGGAGAATACCAAGCTCACTTCCAAGTAAATACGGGAAATGGAAAAATGTAGGAAATGAGTAGATGAGTTGTTTTGAATGGAAAATCACTAAGAGCAACTACCAAGGCTAATGAGCATTCTTACTGAACTGACCTCATATAATCCTTGCTGAAGGAGGCCAGCATCTCTAGTTAGATGAAGAAGGAATCTGATGAGACACTGGAAATGAATACGAACAAAAAGACAATTTTTATCAGCCACAAAATAATTAATTCTACCCAGCATATGTAGCCCTACCCATAGAAGCAAGGAAGAATTTTCCAGAAGATAAATAATAGTTGTGAAGAATGATAGACATAGTCCTCCCAGAGAGTGTAATCTGGACCTAATCCCTCACCCCCATCCTATTTCCTGAACTAGCCAGGGTAGAGCCATCCAAAGGGCACTAATGGCAGGTGATACTTGTTTGTCATATTTGTAGGAGTTACCAGGAATCCATCCAAAATAAGAAGGGAAAGGAATGACCTTTGAAATGCTAAAATAACTTAACTGTTTTGAATTCTCTATTTTAATTTTGATTTCTATACAGATATATACTCAGTTAAGTTGAAAGTAAGTATGCAAACAATAAATATATTATTAATTATACATCTGGAAAAAGCATATTTTTACTCTCTAGGAGGCTGATATCTACAAATTTTATAATGTAGTGATATTTTGTTTAAATGAATAAAGGAGAACAGTATTAATAGATGTAAGACAGTCTGGTTCCAAAATTAACTTGACATTGCATATGACATGGACTGACTAAAACACTTATACTTGCACTGTTTTTAGAATAGGAAATTCATAGAGTTTTTTTTTAATTTCTTTTTTAAGAGTATTTAATTTAATAATTATTATAGCGTGGCTTAGAAATGAGATTTTTCAAAGAATAAAATGTTTCTTCTTTTAGTGTTTTCCTATAAACTAATTTGTATCTCAATAACTTTTTTCTCCTAGAATTTCTATAGTTCTTTTTGTTACACTAAGTAGATTCAAATTATATTGTTTTCTCAGTTACTTATGCCAGAAAATACCCTCACAACCTATCAGTGGCGAAGAATTTTGCATAATCAGTCTCAACAGGAAGAGGTGTTTTTATTTTCGCTTGAGGGAAATTGGTTTGAATGAAGTCCAGTTGTCATCAAACTCTATCCAACTAAATTGATTCTCTCTACTTTAAATAAAATTTTATCCCTCCCACTCTCAGTGTCTAAAACATTTACATAGACTATTTTGTAATGCAGATTGGATTCAGTGCTTGCTAAATTCTGTGGGAATTACAGGCCATGAAATCTTATTTTAACTATTATTCATGTTTTCTTTTTCATTTTTGTCTAAATGCCCCATTCTTTGCCCAGATACATGCAGCTCATAGGAAATGGTGATGGACAGGGGCAGAAAAGGGATTGGGACAAGTTCTCCTCTTTACTATTAAAGTATTCTCCTCAAATGTTTTTTATCTCAAGCCAAGTGGATGTGAATTTTTTACTCAGACAAAGTGCCAACTGTAAATGGTTTGTCCTCTAGAAGACACTGTATTTGGATGGCATATCATTGAATATCCATATTAAGAGTCACCAAAATGGAAACACTCTCTACAAATAATGTTCCTGGTGAGTAACTAGTACATGTTACTTTTTTGTTATTATTATTATTTGTATGTGTATTTGTAAGATATATATTTGTGGAGGGGGCAGGGGGCAGCGCTGGGTGTTCTCTTTAGTAGCTCACCACCTTCTGTTTGTAAACTGGATTCCTCACTTATTATGGTGGAATGTCAATGACAGTGTCATTCCAAGACACTCATCTCAACCCTGGGGAAAACCTAACTAAGAATCTTGCTTTCAACTTGGAAAGAACTTTAGTCTAAACCAAAGAGAAACCAGATTCATGAAACAGTTCTTTTAATATCTTATTATTTATCCCCTAAGTCATCCACCATAGAGTGAAGAAAATGTGTTAATTAGAAAAAATAGTGAAGAAAGAGAGAAACAAAATAACATAATTTCAAAGTTATTCTGTCAAAACCTTTATCAGTATTCTGGCTCCACTATTACCTTTACTCTTACTCATGCAACATACAAAAACATCCTTGGTAGTTTATACAGAAGCAAAGAAAAGAATGATCAACCTAATTATATTGATGAAAGAATATGATTATCAGCATATCATGACTATGACTACAGTAGTAAGACAACTGCTTCATACATGTGCTAGAAAAACAATGCTATTTAAAGTCAAGAAAAAGGTACATGTGTCCCAGCATTCTGTATTTAAAAATACATTATTTTCTGTGAGAAACGATAACAAATAAGTTGCTTTTAATTTATGCAAAGTAAATATTTAGGTGTACAATGCAATTTATATTTTAAGAGAACTAAGTAAAATGATTTTTGCAAGAAGGTTAATTTCATACTTAAAAAGTATTAGTAGGTGGAAAAGTTGAAGATTTTAAAAAGAATACAATGCCAAAGATAATATAATTAAGCCTTCTCAGTGATTTGCACTTCATTATTAGTAATTTTGAGAGGAAATTAAAAGGAAGAAATTCCCTGGCAGATTAGATATTTTATTTTAATTATCTCTTTATTAGTCAAGCATTGCCACAATAATAATGTTGAAGAAGCCACCTTCTCTTACCTCAGAGAAGCGGGAATTGTTTTACTCATACGTGGTGGCAACAAGGCTATGTGACCCTCAGTCAGTTCAGTTCAAGGTACAAATCTTTAAAGTGGTGAACAACTACTGTAGCCAGTAGTTACCCAGGGAACTTTTCACACCCTTATTTATTACTGGAAAACAAGGCAATGTACAACATACAAACATTCTGAAAGCCTCTGCTTTTTTATTTTACACTAAAATTTCTTTTGCCATGATTTATTATGTGTCTAAGCCTGATATTTATATCATGAGAAGGTACATCTTTTCAGTATAGAGATTCGAAAAATCTCTCAACAGAAGAGTTGGGTGGGCTTTTATATGATATCTAGGTGTAGTCTTTCTTTCTTTCTCTTTCTTTCTTTCTTTCTTTCTTTCTTTCTTTCTTTCTTTCTTTCT
>OU015744.1:120525972-120548771 GCA_907169655.1 Acomys percivali | reverse complement strand
GTGTGTGTGTGTGTGTGTGTGTGTGTGTGTGTGTGTGTGTGTGTGTGATCTGCATGTTTATATGGTTATGTTAGACTCCTCTAGAGTATATTATGTGTATACTTATAAGGGGAATTTCTTAGATTAGTTTACACAGACAGTGATAGTTCTCTGGTGTTGTACAGGATGACACTGGGGCCAGAAGCTTCTCAGCTGTATCTTTAAGCAACAGAAAAAAGAGAGATCAGTGATAAAACCTTAGTCCAAGGCTAGAGGTTCAGAACATTCCAGAAGAGTCTGTGGTGAAAGCCATGTTGAAAAGCCACAGAATCCGGACTCTACTGTTGGAGTATAATGTCAGAACTACAGATTGCAACATCTCTGGGACCAAGTGTTCACCAGAGCCTGAAGGAGGGTTTCCATGCCTGTCTGCTTTACCTTGGCCTCAGGCATAATGCTGCTGGGTGCCCAAGATAACCAGTGTAAATCTTCCTTGCATTTTACTGACCCTCATCTCAGATGGTTCAGAAAATATCTTCACAGACACGACCGGAACATTCACTCATTTTCATTCATTGTAACTCTCCATCCAGTCAAACTGACAATCATGATCAGCTATCATAAGATAGACGTGTCTGAAAAATAATGGATACAGGCACCAGCACGAGAAAATTGTGACATTTTAGAGTATTCGGGTAAAAATCTGTGTAGAATAACAGTCAAACTTACTAGTACTGAGCATAAATATATGAAGCTTCAGTGATTCATGAGCCTGGAACATACACTTTAGTACTTTAAGAATTATTTACAAACATGTAATAATAGTTACCAGAATTTTTAAAACAGTGTTATAATTTTCACTCTCACTAAATAAAACCTAAACAAGGACAACATCAGTATACATGCTAGCATTAAAGGTGAAAAAAAAACCCTCATGTTGCCCTACCCTAGAAGAAGAATTACAGACAACAAAGGAACAGTCTTCCTCTAAGATGAGATCCCTAGCCTGTTCTACAATAATAACTTGTCTGCCCTGAAATCATATTTATACAAGTGACACTAAATGAACAGAAAAGGCTGTAGTCATCATTTATGCATGTATAAACATATGTATGGATGTAAACTCACCTAACTGATGCCCTATATAATTATATTCATACACACACACACACATACACACACACACATATATATATATACATACATACATTCTATATGGTTCTAATACACATACATTCTTTTTCTTTTTTTTTGGTACAAAATCCTATATATGTCCTCTTACTCTATGCTAATTCATCCTGCAAGACAAAATTACTTTGTGTTCGATCTTTCTTGTGTTCAGACAAAAAGAATAATTATTTATTATATCAGAATATAGAAGGAAGAATTTATCTATCTACTATATATAATAGATATAATATATAGCTATTATATATAAAATAGAATAAATAGATGATAGATGAATTATAGGTGATTGTTAGATAGTTAATAGATAGATAGATGATATATAGATAGAGGATATATATGTATATATACATATACATATATATATAGAGAGAGAGAGAGTGAGAGAGAGAGAGAGAGAAGACAGATAAAATAAAGGCAAAGAGGCCATGAATTGGAGAGGAAGTAAGAAGTACTATCAAATGGGGTAGAGGCGTGAAGAAAAGATAATGAGGGAAATGATATTAATATATGTTAATTTCAAATGAATATTTAATTGCAAAATAAAATAATTCTCACAAATATTAAGAGTATTTTATAAATATACACTGATTAAACATAGCTTATTTGTATCTCACAAAATTTCTTGGTCAGGTTCTCCAACAAATGTTCACATCATGTTTAGAATTTCTGTTATTAACTCTGTTCTGACAGTGGTGTTGCCCAACTCGCTAAATGGTATAAATATTTTCTAAAGGAGAAATTGAAGTCCCGTTCCATGTCAGCAGTCAGAGAGCGCAATGCTTTCCACATGGCTGGCAACAGGCCACAGTGCAGGTCTCCTCTTTGGAGATCATTCTCTGTGTCAGAACGGGAAGACACCTAGGCAATCTCTCTGCGGTCCATCTTCCTGGTGGCTGTACCAAAACAACCCTTCACCTGTGACAGTGATCAACAAGGTCCTGTTCCAAGGTTGTCTTTGTGTACTTTAAAGGGTTCCAGTTTTAAAGTCTGGAAGTCAAAATTTTCCAACACACGAACACACACACACACACACACACACACACACACACACAAACTTTCATCTTTCCCAGAGGGACTAGCCTATGGAAAACAGACAATCTCACCAAATTCTACTTTCCTCTAATCTGAGACTTGATATAAGTATTTAATCAGGCTGTGCATTCTAAATGTATAGTGTATACATATAAGGTATCATTTGGGAAGTATTTAATTTTATCATTATTTCATTTCTATTGGGGCTTTATATCACATCATAATATTTAAGAGATTAAACATATGCATTGGATCAAAATTTGTTTATCAAAAAATAAGTGTTTGAAATTCTTCATCTGCCCTCTTCCAAATATCTTGTTTTTTCTATAAAGATAACATATCTCAGATACATTAGTTTTATATATTATGGCAGCCTGGCTCTATGACACAGCTGGTGACTCCTTAATGACATCCTTACAGGGCTAGAGGAAAAGTGTCTTTTTCTGCATTCTGGTGTGAGCTTGCTTGGATGAGCCCAGGAAAGAGCTTCAGATGCGCCAGTCATTTAAGAAGTGGCCAGAGAGGTGGAAAACTATGTCTGCTAAGGAAAAAGAAAATGTGAGGACATGAGAAAGGCTTATGGTATTCTTTATGGGTGAGAAATGTAAACACAGATTTTCTCCAAAGGCAGAAACCAAAAAGAAGCTCAAGGGACCCCACTGTACATAAGGGGGGCCTCCTGTCTTCTGTTGTGATCATGGTCTACAGAACATGGAGAAAATCCCAGCCTTTTCACTGCTGAGGTGAAGGAAGAAAAAAGAGATGGAGCACCAGTACTCTGGTGCCTCATATTTGACCACGTCCCCTGGATGGAGAGACCTGGTGGCACTCAGAGAAAGGATCACAGGCTACCAAGAAGAGACTTGATACCCTATGAGCATAGAAAGGGGGAGGAAATCCCCCTCAGTCACAGTCATAGCAGAGGGAAGTAAGGTGAAAATTGGAGGGAGGGAGAAATGGGAGGATACAAGGGATGGGATAACCATTGAGATGTAATATGAATAAATAAATAAAAAAATTAAAAAAAAGAGATGGAGCAACACTGTTGCAGGTGACAAGCAGCCTCAGGAAAATAAGGCTGCTGGGCTCAAGGGAAACAGGCAAGAAAGAGGCAATGCTGCTACAGAGCCAAAGGAAACCCAAATGCAGCCAAAAAGTTGTCAAGGCTGAAAACAGCAGGAAAAAATGAAGAGGATGAGGAAGAGGAAGAACATCATTATGATTGCTGATGAATAAATTGGTATTGGTGCAGGTATTTTTCTTGTCTATAAAGAATTTAACTCTCCTGCACTCTTATATACAGCTTACTCCTTTGAAGAAAACAAAGCAAAAAAATAAAACTGTACATCTACAGTTTCTTTCATTGGATTATATATATTGTATAGTCAACAAACTACTGAATGTCTTAACAGCCTGGCCTGGTGTTATTTTCAATAAACACTAACATTGCATGGTACTGTATGGGAGTTGTAAATTGGATTGTAAATTTACAGCAGGTTCTTAGTGCACTCACAATTTAATTGTAGATAAGGATTGTAGATTTTATTAGTCTTTAGTTGTCTCTTTTTCAGCATATCTATTATATATAATGTATCATATATTATATAATATCAGCTGTTTTGTTGTCTTATAAATGCTCCTAAATTCATAGAATTTTATTAAAAAATATAATAAGATAATAAGCTATAAAGTCATTCTTAGTTCACAGACCACAAAAAAACAGATGTCAGATTCAAACTTTCAATTTCAAGTATTTTACCATTCTCTGATTTCTTCTCTTATCCTCGGATACATTGTATTTTATTATTTTTAGATTTATGTTAATTTTTTCACGATGTGAGAGTTGGAACGTAGACCTTGGGCATGTTAGGCAGCTGCTCTGCTATTGTCTTGCAAACCAGTCTTAATGCCATTATTTGGTTACTGTCAATGATACACACATGTACTAAGTCCTTATCTCAAATATTGCTTTGCTAATCAACATTTGATTGCACAAAATAGAATTCAATTCTATTGTGATACTCTGATACTTCCCTGTTTATTAACAAGATGGATCACAATAATTTTTAAGTTCTAACTTTTGAGGTAACTTTGTGGGTGGCATTAGTCTTTGCATTTCTTTGTTTTCCTTTTATCTTAAACAAAAACATAGAACCATTATTTTTAAAGAAATTAAAGCAGCACTCACCCCAAAAAGAAGCCACATGCAATTTGTTTCAGTGAAGTTCATTAACGAAAGGTTTCAATGCCAGGATTGGGTTTTGACTTTGGAGGAAGAGCATTAGACAGAAAAAAATACAATATCTGAATCTAAACACACTTGGGCCTTTAAAGTATGGAGAGTAGAAGATTCTTTAAAAGGGCAAATAACAAAGAGATAGGGAGAAAAGACAGTGAAAGAAAGAAAGGAGGAAGGGGAGGATAGAGAAAGACAGGAAAGAGAAAGCACACTAGAAGGAAAAACAGAGAGAGTCCTGCCATGAAGGCCCACTTCTTCTCTGTACCAAATTCCCTAGCAGTCCCCTGCAAGAATCTCAAATTAACAAATAGAAGATCTGCAGTTTTATAAGCTTTTAGAAGTAGGAGAAATTTCACATCACATGATTTAGTTTAGCATACAATATGTGTCAAGGAACATGGAAGCACACGGTACCATATAGATGCAGAGACTGCCAAATCACAGTGCAGACGTATTAACTCCATCCCAGAGAGAGCTGGAGGATGGAGTGGTCTGATTCAGGGTATGACATTATGATTAAAGTTGAAAGACTATTTTCTCACTCTCATTCTTTCCTCAAGGACATTTGATTGATGCTAAACATGAGAGATAGCATGCTAGACAAGACAGATCAAGTCATTACAGAAAGTGTGCATGATCGTGAATAAAATAGAGTCTGTTGTGTAAGACCAGACTTCAGTTATTTTTGTGAGATTATTCTCCTTTTCATTTAATCCTGATATTAGCCTCAGCCCACCACACTCAACTACAGTAGAGATTCTATGAGTTTCCCACACGACCCCAAAAGACAGCAGACAATTCAGACCCTTCAATACTTTCCATCTCAATATTTAGTTTTGAGACCAACTAGCATGCCTTTTTTGCAAGTCTCTTCCAAATTGTATTCTTTTGTCACTTGCTATTTAGTCTAAGGGATTGTTTGAATGCCTGTCCTGAAAACAATAGCTTTTCCTACCCCAATACTGACTTTCTGCTCTCTCAGCATCTAGGTCTCCTCCTGAATTAGGACATACTTTGATGGAAAAAGTAGTTGTCCACTCAGTGTTTATTCACTTTCCCTAAATGGTCTATCTCTTCCTCACCTGTCTGCTGGAGGATTTGTCCAAAGATTATATTCCATAGTTCAGGTTAATACTTTTCTTTCTCCATTACCTTGAACTTCAACAAATTCTTCATCAATCCAAGCCTCTGAATATTCAGTCATGTTTCCCATGTAGATTTCATTGGATAAATTTGTCCCTTGTACCTATTCCATAATCACCAGCCACCAAAGGAGGCAGATGCCTCTTTTTAGTTGAGGTAAATACTGACGTGATGCCTGGAATTTTACCCTTTCAATACCTCTTCCCCTCCACAGCTCTATGATGCTTTTGAGGAAAACAAACTATGTGTTGGACCACAGATATTTGTTTTCTAAAATCTTCTTTGTAGAAGGTCGTTCTCTAGTTCTCTTAGCAAATTTCTATTGTTACCAGAAGAAATCCAATATTTTTGTTTCTAATTGCCAACTTGCTTTGTGATTCTCCGAAAGCAATGTGTGTCTTTCAGGCTTCAGAACACATCTGAGTATTTGGTCCATTAGTACTCTATTGGAACTTGCTTCCATTGTTGAAGGTTTATTGTGCTTAGTGTGTCTTTAAAGCTAGATAACAAATGTCACCACACCCTCACCTTACCTACATGCATCCTTATTTATGCAATGAAATTAATAAAATTAGAAGAAAGTGTTGCCAATTAATTAACTATCCAATTAATTAACTAACTTATTTCTATTAATATAAAGCTTAAAATAATCTTTGATTGTAGATCGCTGGCAAAAAGAATACTGCAATTTTTCTAAACTAGATGCAGAGCATACTGTGTTTTCGGTACGCATTGTACTTCATTCACGTGTGACCAAGAGAAAAGGCAGACTAACATTTAGGGCAGTGGATGATAACTGCCACACACTACACTCCAAACTGCCTTCTACGGAAGCAGGGGTTTGCCTTTCCTGTTGATGGCACTTGTTGTGGGCTAGTTTATTATCAGTTTGATTTGTCCATTTATAAATTTGTTTCCAATATACAAACAAAAAACTTTTCAGCAACAATGAATCAAATCATGAACTCCTTCTAAAAATTTGCACAAAAGACACTGAAAGTTTTATAAAGATTCCCACCTCTTATCTTTGGAAGTATTTACAGGAAGTTTATTTCTAAATTTAAAAGAATGAGAAGCCAGTAATAATTCAAATAGTATTTATTGGCAAAGCCAAGCCTCCATTATAAAACCTTTATAAAGTAACATCTTTATCTTACACGTTAATAATAATTGGGTTTATTTGATAAGTGTTTGATGGGCAGAAAGTCTCCTAACTATACTGTCAGCTTTCTCTAATGTTTCTGTACTTCTTTTCATTAGTCCTAATTCCTCCTTGCCAAAGTCTATATCATGCTAACTCATTTTCATATCCCACACTGATATTCCACATCTCCCTCACAAAGGTACATTTGAAGTCATTACATTACAGTAATATACTCATGTCAGAAAACCTTAGATTAGTGTCAACGTTGGCACTGCACCAAGATATATAGTAAACATAATACTCTCCTAGATATGGTCAGTGCATTCAGTTAAATGTGGAATAGTTTCAGATTTGACCAGAACAGAAGACTCACGCAGTTATTCCAGTAGTGAAGTACACAATGAAAAATGAAAATGCTTTTAATATGATAGATAACAGTTTGTTGATACTACTTTTTTTTTCTTGTACTAATAAGAAACAAGAAAATTCTTACTGGTTTATGAAGATATTTACTTTATCTCCTATTGACTAAGTCATCATGGCAGACAGAGAGGACCGAACAAATATATACAATGAAGATAATATAGAAGAAGCAATCACATTCTTTCTCAGTTAGCCTACTCAACATAAGCTCTGTGCTATGTCACATCCACCGCCTGCAGGACCTGTAGCCACATAGTCTCTCTTCTTCTGTGCCCGGGAACCTGCATCATCCTTGGCTCATAAGTGATTTACAGAAATCAGCTTTCTCAAATGAACTTATACAAATGGAAACATAATTCTACTAATGAAAATAAATTAAAAAAAAACCAGGCACATAGAACAACAGAATCAAATATCAAGTGCAGAAATGCATCCATGACTTTATAACCAGGTAAGCATAGGCAAAGGTGACAACACACAACATGGCAAAAACAGTGTGTCAGTAAATGATGCAGCAAACACTGGGTCTATATGGTTCACGTGAAATTAACCAAAAGCAACTCACATCACAAGAAAAAACTGCTTGGGCAAAAATCACTATCTTAATTAGGATACCAAACACACACACACACACACACACACACACACACACACGCACACGCACACGCACACGCACACGCACACACACACACACACGGACATGGACATGGACACAGACAGAGAAAACCCCATGGAAATCAGTGTTACAACAGTTTGAATAAGTTATTTAGATATAATCCCAAGGGCACAGTTAAAAAGAAATCCAATACAGACCATTGAGATTACATCAAATCAAAATCCTTCTCAGCAAATAATGAGCAAAGTAAAGAAGAGCACTACAGAATGGGAGAGTATATATGCAAACTGCTCATAGAGTTAGCAGTTAATACCCAAATTATCTAAGGAAATCAAGCAGTGCACTAACTATACACAATCCTGAACTTAAAATGGACAATAAATACAGACATTAAAATATTAAACTATATCAGAGGAGATTGGGCACATTCATGGTGGTAAGGATCTTGGAGAGAGGTGAGGTGGGAGGAGTCCTGTGAGGAGAAGTGGGAGGGGTGACTGTGGTCAGGATGTATTATATGAGAGACAAGTAAATAGAAAGAAAAGAAACTATATAAATGTCCAGAAGATATGTGCAAAAGATTTGCTCTAAACCACTAACCCCTAGAGAAACACAAACTGAAGTGACTGAGCTAGCACTTCACTCTAGTAAGAAGAGGTTATTCCAAAAGTCTCAGGATAAAGAATTTGGAGGTTGTGGAGTGAAACACTTATATACTGTGGACGGGCATATAAATCGGTTCAGCCACTATAAGAAACCGTGCGAGGTTTTTCAGATAGCAAAGTAGAAATGTTCTACTGGTGACATAGCCACAGTAAATAAAATCAGCAAGGTAGAGAGACATCTTCACTTCCATGTTTCCTCTAGCAGTGTCGCCGACAAAGACATCAGTAGACATGACACGGAACTGACCTAAATGATGAATGGGTAAAGAGGTGGTAGCTAACATACATGACTGAAATACTATTCTGCTATTATAACAAAGAAAACGTGATCATTTTGACAGTATGCAAAGTCATAGAGTTCCTTATGCTAAGGAAAATAAGCCAAGGGCATGAAGACAGTTCAAGAGTATACACATTCACAAGTAGAATTTGAAAACCGTTGATCTGAGAAAAATTGAGAATAGAAAAATAAACAAATGGTCCTAGGCCTGTGGTGAGTGGGCATTTGGTGGCAGGCATGTACCCATAGCAAAAGAAGAAAAATAGTTTAGTTAGAAAGCAGAAATTAATTTTTTGAAAAGTATTTTTGCCACAATGACTGTAATTAATTATCTATTGTATTCTTGAGAAATTCAAGGAAAGGGTGTTAAATGTTCACACCACAAAAATGATAACTATGTGAAGAATTACATTTATACAATATTTGGTTTTAGTGTTCTGTGGTTTGTAAATTACCACAAATACTACTTGCACACAATGAAATATAAAATTACCAGTTTAGAAACAAAGCACTTTGAATATTTCTTGAACGTTTAAAAGTCTCCATGTGGATCCCATAATATGGGGAGTAAGAGCTGCCTCCGAGTTATTTGTCACTTCCCCCTAGCTGGGTGGCCTTGCTATGTCACAGAGGAAGAGGATGCCGGCAGTCCAGATGAAACTTGATAGAGGGAAGGAGGGCGGAACCAGAGGAGATGAGGGAGGGGCATACAATTGGAATGTAAAGTGAAAAATTAAAAATGAATAATTTTAATTTTAAAATATCGCCTGCCATCACCTTGTGTGGCTAGACCCCATGAATAGTTTGTTTCTGTGTTACTCTGATAAAATGCTGACAAAAATAATTCATTTTCTAGGGCCAAAATGACACCCTCTGGGTCTTTGAGGGCATCTGAACACACATAGCACAAATGTGCACAAACACACAAACTCACGCATGTTATTTTTCATAAAAATATCCTGTGGGTTGTCGCTAATTATTTATTAATATCTTATGCTACCCTCCACATTTTAAGCCAACAGAGGTTTAGCTCTGTTTATGATTTTGACATGAAACTAAGCCCCTGACTTAATAGGTGGAAAGTACTGGATTTCCACTTTGAAGTCATTCCAGGCACACTCTGTGGAAATGATAAGCTTCAATAAAGACCACAAATGAGTGTTTTCTTATTTTCAAGTGAGGACATTAACTTGAAGATTGACAGACAAAATACAAATTATAAAAATAGCACTCTTTCAATAACATCTGAAATCCTATCTGAACCTGGGATCAGAACTACCATAATACACAGAAAAACTCTGGAGGGTACAAATGAAACCCACAGAGAGACCAGGCCAGATTTCTGGGAGAACATATGACTTCAGCTAATGCCACTGTTGTGCAAACATAAATTAAAGAAGGTAAAGTATCAATATCCTGAGCGGAAGCTTGAGCCTAGCCCCAGGCCAAGATTCTAAATGACCATTTAATAATGTCTTCAGACTTATCCAAAGCGGGGCTTGATCCTCAGAACAACCCAACTACCCCCCAGGGCTTGAGGAGTGTCACTAGACCATGCTGTGAGGGACTACAATGCTGTCTCATCACAGGACAGATGTAATTTCCCATATGATCTCTATCAGCCTAAAAGAAGCGATTAACCTCAGAATGAGACTTCCTAGCTTTTTCTTATGAGGCTGAGGTAGCAACAGTGCTTAAGAGTGTCCTGGAATAGCCTTCTTCCATGTGGTCCTTTCTTTGAAAGAGGAAAGTTCAGTTGCAGTTTAGATTACAAGAGGTTCACTGTATTTTAGAAAGAATCAGAGGTGGGTTAAAAAAAATTGTGCCGTATTCGTAAATCTAATGAGTGTGAATATTGTTACAGATTTCTGGAGGAAAAAAACAGACTTTGTACAAGGCCTGATTGGCAGAAGGGTTCTCCTTGAACTGTTCAGCACATGTTATTGTACCAAATTCTTACTTTCTCTATGGTTTTATCCTATAGAAAACTACATTTAAATGGGACATACTGGAGACTTCCCAGTCTGGTGTGGGATCCAGTTACGAAAACCTGGACTGTTTCTTTCACTAAAGGAAAAGAGAAAAATCTTAAGCAAGCAGTAAAAGTTAAGGACTCCCTCACACAGCTTCACGGAAACTAAGTCATCACCTCACTGCACCTTGTGTGCTGTAATTTCTGTTTAGAGGGATATTTTTTCCGGATAAAGTTGAGACCACTCAAAAATTCCACCGTCATAAAAAAACAAATTGCTCTCAGAACCCACAGAGTGGAAAACCCAATTGACTTGGGGAGAGTTAGGGGGAGAAATAATTATTGAAACACAATTCCAAATGCTCTGAGAACTGCATATCGTGTTTTGTCCTGTGGGTCTCTAAAGGACTTAGCTGAAAATAATGCTGTTGCTCACCCCTGTGATAGTCCCACTGCATCACCATGGAGTTCTCTCATCATTAAACAGCAGACCTTTGGTGGAATTGATAAATATAGTCCTCAACATTAACTAAATAATCCTCCCAATAGTCTGGTAAAAACAGATGGAGAGAATAAAACAGAGAAGTTGTTAAGGGGCTTAACACAGTCCACAGGGAGAGCACTGTAACTTACTTAGCCACGGACCTCCCCTGTTTACGTTTATGACGCCTTCTTTTTAGTTTTTTCCTTATAAATACCAACCTAACCTCCAAACCGCAGGCACCCCGGGCCCCTTCTTTTTTGCAGTTGTCCTTAATTCTTTCCATTTAATTGTGAGCAGGGCACAGTACTTCTGTAAAAGACATTGTAGCTTTCTCAAATACTCAATTTTAATGTATATATTCATGGGCAGTGAAGTAACTTTTTAATAGAATGTTATTTCAAATGAGTAAAGATTTTCCTTTATTTTTTCAGTAAGAGAAAATTAGTTTAAAGCACATTGTTTCTATCAGCTTCTAAATTAAGTTCTTTTCTTGTCTCTTGTCACAATCAACTCCTTGTTAATTGTGTGGATTAAACTCCTTTTTTGTGTGTCTACTTGGTCACAAATACTTTGCTGGGCAATAGAAGAGGACAGATGAGTGGGATATGGCTGCCATCCTAACTAGAACCAGACTAGGGAAGAAAATTATGACTGAACAAATGACAGTAGTCCCAGGAATTCCTGGAACTTTATTGTGTCCTTGAACCTTGCATTAATCCTGCCACGCCTGTTTGACACTTTGACCTAAGAATACCTCTTGATATCGGTTTCTTAAAGTCTATTCTGAAGTTCTCCAGGTTAATGCCTTTCCCCCACTGAACGATAGAAACATCTGTCCCCATTCTCTCATGCAGGATTTACCAAACAATCTTTTAATGTATTGATTTTCACCTGAGTTTTCCATGCAAAGCTTGCCTAGCAGTTTTAATTCTCAAAACAATTAATACTTTGCTTTATAGTTTATATTTTTATGATTTTTTTAAACTTTGAGTTGGTCCCCAAGCTGACAAATAACATTTCAGAACCTGAGACTTTAAGAGATATTTTATGATCATTATATAGGTCGTGCAACCATGTCAACTTTGTAGTTGGTGGTTTTTATCTTGAATACCAGGTGATTTTTGGAAATGCTGCTAGTTTTCAAGGAGATGTATATGGTAATTTTGTGTCCTTACAAAATACCCACATATTGTTTTGCTTCATTTATACCTTATTCACATCCTTTTATTCCACATGATTCTTAAAATTCAGTTATAGAAACTGCTGGTCTAATTTTCTGAATGAAATTTAGATGCACCAAGATGGGAAAGATGTCCTCTTCAACGCTGTCAAATACAAATAGCCAAAACATTAAGAATGTAACATTTACATAATCCCCGATTGTGTCATGGTTCTTCTTGCCATGCATAATATATATAAATATATATGTATATATTATATATACATATATAACAAATATAAAAAATATTAACGTATGTGTACAAAAATAAAATTATTTTAAAAAAGAAACTGCTGGCCTTTCTTGAGCCAGAGGCCTAGAACATGTGTGCATCCATGTTGCTGACTGATTGCATTAAAGTGAACTAAGTGCCAGCATAGATTTCAGCTTCTGGATAATGCACAAAGGCATAAACACCAGATGACATGACTTACTAGCAGACATCTTGGAGATCAGCATTCTAGGTGTGAGTGAACCTCTCAGCAAATATTTATGGCTCATCTTTTCCTTTGTACTACAAATGCCAACATCATACCCTATGATTCATTTGCCTCATGCTTCTAGTACCGAATTTTACATATACAATAATAATGGCAATTACAATAAGAAGGCTGGATTAATGGAAAGCTATCTTGGTGAATTCCTAATGCTTTTCACAAAGATTATCACTGGAAAATCTTCATAATTGTGTGTTGTTATCTTAAGCACCAAATAGAGTGAAATTAAAGGGCAGGCCCAAGCATGGCTCACCTCATAAATGAAGAAGCTGGAAGGCAAATTTCACAGGCTTCCTGTTACCCAGCCCCTACCCACTGCTTTTACGCCATTTAAGTGTTGAATTTATTGAGTCACACAAATTTATCGGACAGAAAGGAAAACAAAATACAAAGAAGAAAAGGGCACAAAACTTTCCATGAGGGTGTCATGCTTGTTGCATATAATGCAATATAATTAACTCAAGCTCCCTACATAGAAATCACATTTTCTGTATAAAATGTCTTCATTTTCTTCTGTCTTACTCTTCTTTGTTCTCACTGTTGCCCTCTCTCTGATGGATAAAGTCCTGGTGGGTGCTTAAAAACCTCTCTCAGTTTCCACCGGTTTCCTTTTAGAAGCGGCAGTGACAAGGCTCTGTCCAATCACCCAGGCATTCCGGGCTTTTGCTGCTGAACTCAGTCTCGTCTTCCTTTGTAATCAGGGAAGCGTCCTCCGTGACATTACTAGGTCCCTGACACTTGATATGTTTGCATTCCATATTTTTCTTAGGGAAAGAAATCAGCTCTGACAAAGTAATGACCTCCACATAATTGTCCTTAACAAAAAGGTTACAGTGTTCTCACCAGAGCCAGAGTCAGGAATCAGTGGACATTGTACTTTGCTCTCAACTCTTTAAAACATAACAAATAATCATGCCTTATTAAGCACCTGCTCAATAAGACTGGGAAATCAGACTATGGCAGCATTAAATTCTGCCCCTTGACCTCCTCTGTCAGATGCCAGAATGATTATTTCACTGATCTTGGCTTGACATTAGGGTGCAATTGGCTGAGCCTCACACTCTTCAAACTTGCTCTCAGGTCTCCTGCTAATGTCTGTCTTGTACTATGTCTTGGATTTATTATGATTTATTTACCATGTGGGGGAAACAGTATCTCCTTTTATCTTTAAAAGAAATCATGTCTATATGGTTCTGTGCAGTAGCTCTCAAGGGAATGCAAGAAAGAAGTTTGAAACTTAAATAGGCTTTTATCTTTTTGTTTGGAATTTTTGCTGAAACAGACCTTAGTCAAGTAGAGAAAGAGATGGGTGAGATGAGAGTGTTTGAGTAAAATTATTGGTACTTCCCACTTGCAGGGAATGTTGTACGGAAAGAAATGTGAACTTGAATAGTTTTTCCCAAGAGTAGACTTAACATGTGTGTGTGTTGAAATGGAATCTCTTAACTATTAGTGTTTTTATAACAGAGTTGGCGTTGGTATTGTCTTTGAGTTAAAAGCTTGGGGAACATCAGAATTGTAAGTGATGTTAACCCAGTTTATGCTCAGAATGAAGTATCATGGTTAAAAAAAAAAAAATGTGCTAGGTCTGAAAGGAAGAAAAAACTTTCAGGAGATTATTTACTCCAAAAAATATATAAGAGCACATTTCAGATTACTGGATCACCTGTTCTGTTTGAAACACTATGGTGAGGATACTAGAAATGAGAAATTGGGCAATGGCTGAAGGAAATGAGCTAGAACAGAAATATCAGAAGAGAATAGAATGAAGACAACAGCACCGAATTGATGAGTTTATTCCAAAATCTGAGAAAACACATATATGTATTCATGAACATTTTAGTGGAGTACACAGTGTTTTCTACTTCAGGTAAGAGTTGGATCAAGTTAATGAGGTGACCATGTCTTTGGAAGTCATGCAGGCAGCCACAGCATTTCTATTTCTTACTACCACCAACTGAAATTGATTCACAATTCTGAATTTAGGGCTTTCTGCTCCTGTTGATCTTCACAGTTTAATTTTGATTGATAATAACATTGGGTGACACTGGTAAATAATGAAGGGGTTGGATACATAGCAAATGCCTAAGAGGAGAGAGAGAGGAGATAAAGGAGGAGCACGTGTAGAAGACCCTTTGGGAGACACATGGTGGCTGCAATGAGAAATTACCAGGAACGTAGAACTAACCAAAGCTAGAGGAAATAAAATGAGGCTAAGTATGATACTAACCAAATTGGTGTTCGCTTTTTGTTTTAGGATGGTTTATATTTATTTTATTTGTTTATTTCGTTCCTTCACTCTACACACACACACACCCAAAAACATGTCAAGACTGAAGCTCAATTTGGAAATGTTTTCATTGCATTCAGATATTGTTTTTAAAAACTCAAAGAAAATCATTTAAAGTGAAAGTTCAATGGATTTGGTTTCAGTTGACACATGTTTTAAATGTTGGGATTCACACAAATACCTACGAAGTAAAAAGAAATTATTTGAGAAGTTATAAATAAAAATTTGCTTTCCTGGATTTCAGCATGGAAATCTAGTTGTGCACTATGTTTACAAAGTTAGTGTTAAAGTTTTATCTTAATACATAAACACGGTAGTTATTCAGTTATTCATATGCAATACATCTGTAATGATGGTAGTGGTGCAGATAATGGTGAAAGATGATGACAATCAAACCTACAATTAAGGCATTTGACACTTGATGACCCTAGGGATTAAAATGCTAAAAGAGTTTTAAGATAGTACCAGAAAAAATAATCCCAGAAGAGTATTGCGTGAGATGTTAAACATAGAGAAATCTAGGGGCAATGGTGGGCCCTAAGACATTGAGTTCAGATATTAACCAGCACTAGGCATATCATGAAAAACTGATACTGTCTGAATATCAGCATTGTTTTAATTCAGAGAGAATTGAGCCTTTTAATGCCACTACAGGTTAATGAAATGTTAGGTAACAAGGTTAAGTGATGCATGTTTTTCTACCTGGGATGTATTGATTTGTATTCAGGATTTCCAGTCCTTACTGGGCTGGCAAATGATGGACAGGTGAGGTTCAGAGCACCTGTCTAGTTTGTAGACTATTTCCTGGGAAAGAACCCACCCCCACCCACCCACCCCCATATATGAAAACAATTGAGGTCGACAACTTTTAAAGTCTGATAGCAGCCTGTTCTGACCATTGTGCTCACTGAATCAATGCAGCTTTTGCAGATCAAAATGTTTTCTTTTCTCTGAGTGGATGCAGGTTGACAGGACAAAATCCAAACCTTGGCCAGCAACAAGCATGCTGTATTCAACCCTGAGGCTGAACTCATTCACCTGTTGTGTAATCATATGTATTATATTTACACTTTACTGTCTGCATTTTTCTCAGTTAATTTCTTGAATTCTCCAGTCAAATGGTTCCTTGGACTTATCACACTTCAGAAGTTGTTAGATATATTCTTTGTCAGCATGAATTCTCTCTTTGGTCAATTCGTTCCTTTACATATGTTTTAAAGAAGAACATGAAAGTAGAAACTTTCCTCCCCTTGTGATATTTTGTTATTAGTTTTATTTCTATGTATTTCCTCAAAAACTAAATCATAAAGAAGTACGTCTTCTGATGATTCACAGTGATTTCAAAGCTGAATGTCCTTGACATACAAAACCCCACCTGTTGCATTTATTTCCTTTGCTACAGACACATGGGCTACCTAAAAAATAAGCTTTGATGTAGTCAATTCCAGTATTTTTGCTTAGTCTGCATTATTCCAAGACAGGATTAAGAAAGCAAAATTTCTTTTTACTGGACGCTGTTAGGAGCAGCAGTTCAGTGGCAGAGTGTGTTAGGTAATCTTTTATTGAACTGTTGAGGTTATTAGCACAAATCTAGAGCTGTCACCTACAAAACAAAACATAGTCGCTCCTTTTGTAAAATAAGCAAAACATTATGAATGTAACATTTATATAATTACTAATTGTTTCATTGTCCTTCTTGATGTATGTAATTTGTGTATATTGTAACAATATAAATGAATATGTTAAGAGTAGAAAATAGTAAAAGTATATAAACAAAAAGGTTGCTATTTTTGCAGTCGATTATATTTTTGTAGTTATCTCTCCTTTATTTCAAGAATAAATGTAGAGGAGTCTTATTGTTTTTGTCAATTTCAGTCTTCAAGGGTCTAGATCTGTTCATCATTTGTAGACGGCAGTGTAATTAATGCTCTTTGGAAGCACTACACCTAGCTACCAGCAGTCACCTGCCCATGAATTATCTTTTTCAATATCTAATCATTTTTGAGTGGTAGCATTCTCTGCTTGCTCACACCTCTTCATAAGAGACCTTTTAAAACTTGAGATTACTGACTACTAATCAAGGGACATGTGGAAGGTGGGATCCTGTTAAACACTACCTTGGGTTTCTCTCTGATAAAAATATAGATACTATAACACACTTGTTGTGTGGTATCAAAGATCCCAACTGGAGAGCACAGATAATGTCAGCATCAAAAAAGTTATAGATGAGAGTTTTCTCTGAGAAGCTTACCGATGACCTAACTGACCCTTTGGTGAGTGTGAGCACACAACTCAAGAATGCATCCTCCCATTCCTCAGGATGGGATAACCATTGAGATGTAATAAGAATAAATTAATAAAATATTAATAAAAAAGAAGAGGTAAATGTTTATGGATCAGTTACATTTACAAATAAAGTGGATTTATATTATTAGCAGAAAAAAAAGAATATATCAAGTATATTCTTTCTTGATGGATTACTCCAATCAGTTTGCTCTTACTTTATGTTTTTTCTCTTGCATAAGTGATATTAGTGAGGCTTATTCTTCATAAATTTCCTCCTAATTGAAATAATAGGGAAAATATCAAATGCTTGCTTTATTGTATATCTCAAAATTATCAGCGGTCTAGGGGGAAAAAAAAGAAACTACAGAGTATCTGGAAGGTGTCCAGTCACAAGTGTTTTTGTTTTTTATTAGTGTCGTTCCTTATTATTTTTATGTTATCTTGGTAATTTCTATTAAAACCAGTGAGGAGGGATGAGAATTTCATCATCAACAGAAAAATATACAATTTCTAAAGATGGAAATCAGATACATTTATAATGCTTATTTAAATTTTTATAAGTAAATAGTTATAAGTTCATAGTAATTTTAAGATAGCCTACAAAATGGTATGGTTTAATGTAGCATCTTCTAATATTTTCTAGAAAATTTAATAAACTCCAAGTTCTTTGAATTAGATGTACTCTAAGCCCCATTTCCTCAGGTAAGAAGAAAGTAGGCGTAAGAAAGAGACTTAATGATTCTGTTAGCAAGGCTGTTTGAAAAAAAACCTCAGTTATTACACAACTCAACAAGTCAGACATTTGCTTTCCAAGAGACAGCAAGTAGCTAACTGAAGACCTATGGCCTTTTTTTAAATGAAAGGTTTAGTCAATAGGAAATAATCTGATCTCATTCTTCAAACTGCCTATTGAGTGACCCTTGACACCAACTAGGGCACAGCAAAGAAACTAAGGCATTTTAATGACATTCCCAGAAAAAAAAAAAAACACAATTCAGAAGTAATAGAGGGACTCTACATATTTTGCAACCATTAGTGCCTGATGAAAACAAAATAACTTAAGATCATCCTTATTTCTGACATTATTCACTAGTTGGAAGAGAGTGACAAGTGACATGTCATATGAGGTCTTTATGTTATTTTTATTTTTTTAACATGCATTATCTTTTTTGCATTTTTATTAAATATTATAAATTTTTATATATACATTTATATTATAACACATATATTTTAAAAAACTACCTATAGCAAGAATAACCATGACTCAATCAGGATTTATATAAATATTACATTCTCAGTGTTTTTGCTGTTTGTATTTGACAGCCTTGAATTAAACATATTTCCTGTCTTGGTCTTTAAACCCAGAATCATAGCTTTTTCAAACTGAGGCAGATGTTAGAGGTCTTCTAGCTTACAAATGATTTAAAAAGAAGATTTTAAAAAGTTCCATCTTCAACTAAGATTTTAAACTTTATAATCCACACCAAGAGTTAATTACAGCTTGAATTTACTTAGATTCTAATTTCTAGATAGGATCTATGAATTTTAATATAAAATAAAAAATACAGACTCTGGATTTTCAGTTTACCCATCAATCCCTTTTCAATTTCATGCATATTGGACTTTCCTATAAGAATATTTTGGAATATACTGTTAAGGAAATGCTATGCCAATACTTGAATGAAACATTGGAGAGATAAGATACATGATGTGTGCATAGGCTGTGAACATCAGTTCCTAGAATATAATCAGGATCTGCTTTCCAGACTAACTTTTCCAGTACATTATACAGGTCACACAAGCATCCATAACAGCATGAGATGGCCATTGTTAACCATTCTTATCTCCAGAGAACTCTCCTGTATCTCTTTTTCTCTAGAGTGTACAATAGATTTTTATATTCATACATGAATTGTATATTCACATAAATGAACTGAAACTGGCAAACTTGTTTTGCCTTTATCTATGTTTATCTATTTTTACATTGGTAAATAAAAACTTATATACAAGTAAAGTGACTTATAGGATTCTGAATCTAACATTGATCCATTGTGTAATGGAATGAAGTATGGGCTGAAAGCTCCTTGGTGAATTCACACTTTTGCTTTTAATCAAGGTAAACATTTCAATATGATACAAGTCATGCTAGGATTCTGAGGGAAAGTATCAGCTGTGAAAGTGTGAGGAGCATTTAGCTCGGCAAACAAGACCAAACTGCAACTGCAACTGATAAAGGGTGAGACGAAGGAGGAAATTGATAGCATGTTTGTGCAAAATACATGAACATTCTCTTGGAGACCTTTTTATAACTGTATAGTAAATTAAATCGTAAATAAATTTCTTACCAGAAGATAATATAAAATACACTAAAAGTCTTATTGTTGTTATCAATAGGGACTGTGTTTTAAACCAAGATACAATTTTCATTAACTTCATTATCCTATACAATAATTGAATTATTGTCAAGTTTCTCAAAGGGAATATATTCATTACTGTTTCCTTAAAAACGATAATTTGTAAGGGAGCACCACAAATTATCCTCAAGGAAGAGAAAGATTATCGAATTCCAGTAAAAGCTTAGTGAAGAACCATTTAGTTTTCTCCTTTGGAATTTAAAGCAATGAATTTCCAGTTCCTAAAACCCAGTAGCAGGCAACAAGGGAGCCCAGAACCTTTCTCTCATGTCTCGTCTTTAGTAGGGTCTCCTTTCCTTGCTATTAAAGTTTCCTTCTATGCATTATATTTTCTTGTGGATAGATGTTAAAATAATTTAACATTTACGTATTCCATACTTCATTTCTTATGATCTACTTATTTAGCTCTATGAAGAGGCACTATCATGGAGACCCACTGGTGTGATTCCCAAGGCCATAAATTAAGAGGAAATTACAAAAAACCACTCACACAACTAATTGTATTTAGTGTGTTGGGCTGTTCTGAAGAGGTCCATAAGGAGGGACTACCTGAAATTCACCCCACTTCCCCAATAAACAAGACTGCCAGGAAATGGATCTTTGATTTGTGTGAACAGTAGATAGTCCTTAAACATAGCTCTTGCAGTCTTATTTAACAAAATATACCGTGCTTAAAATCAAAGTGCTTAATATGTAGTGTTAATACCTGATTGTAGTTAAAGCAGTGGTTCACAACCTTCCTAATCCTGAGTCCCTTTAATATAGTTTCTCATGTTATAGTGACTCCCAACCATGAAATTGTTTTCATTGTTACTTCATATGTAATTGTACTACTGTTATGAACCATAATGTAAATATCTGATATGCGGGATATCTGATATGTGATCCCCGAGGGGGTCACAACCCATAGGTTGAGAAACACTGCTCTAAGTAGAATAATGGGAATGACTAGCAATGCAGCTCAATGATATAGTACTGGCATAGTATTTGCAAGGTCCTATATTCTAGAAGAGGAGAAAGAGGATGAGGAAGGAGAAAGCCGGCAGGCAGGCAGGCAGGAAGACAGACGGACTAGATGGATGAAGTGAGGGTTCAGCTGATAAAGCAGTTGTTGGCCAATGATGACGGTCCAAGTCCAATTCACATAAAGAACTACATGTGGTGACACACATTTGTCACCAGACTGGTTTAGAGGATTGAAGAGTTTCCCAGCATACCACAAAGCATATTGGAATGGGATGTCTCTCTTTTCCTTTATCTTCCATTCTTAGGTTTGGAGATAGCGGTTGAAAAGAAATAAGGAGGAATATAGAAATATATAGGGATGATAGGACAATAAGGGGATTTGTGAATCTAGTCCTCAACTTAATGCCTTAATTGCTACTCACGAGGTTATTTTTAATTCACTGGTATAGAATTTTGTATATAGATACAAAATGGGTTTAATTTTTGACACATTGGTATAGAACTGAAATTTAAGGTTATTCTTCACGCACATTGTACCCATACAACTCAAGTAGAATACAAGGATTACTTCCAATAATTTGACAGTGCTATTACAGACTCTTTAGGATAAGTAAGTTATACCAGTTAATTGATAGTTGATAAAATCATGGTCAAATCAATTACTAGTCTATTTTTATACACCCTGTGTTTAACAGATAGATATGAATCTATAGAAACATAAGGTAAAATAGTTTAGATAAGGTGCTTAAAAACCTCAGAGCCATACAGAATATGGCATTTAAAGATGTTTTTATTTTTTTAAAGATTCACTGACAATGAGACAGGTTAACTCTAGGCAACACCCAGCCAAACTCAAAGAAGATGATGAGCATCAAAGAACCTCGTTTTGGAGATGGTTTCAAATGTGGCAAACCAGCCAGTGGGTAAAATGTCCTCATTTCTACCACAGACAATTTAGCTTTCCTTGAACACAGGAAATACAAGATACAGAATGTGAAATCAAAACTCTTAAGTGGATATAATGGAGACAGGGCTTGATTCTTCCCTTGCATCAATATTATATTTGATCACTTATTTTATTTATTTTTCCCAACTTAGTATTTTTATTGACTTTTTAGAAATTTCCTACAATGCACACCAATTATACTCAGTTAGCAGTCCTCCCAGGTCTACCATTCCACCTTTGTATCCTCTCTAATAAAAGCAGAAAAGAAAACAAATATACCAAATCCAAATTGTGTGCCCATATACTCATTGAAGCATGGTCAAGCTACAAGTGACTAGCTCCTTTAAGATAATTGAATCCTTCTGCACCACCACCCAACCCACATCGGAATTCATCATGTGTAAAGAGAATCTTTACCAGAAACTTTAAAGACTCTCTTTAATGCATTCCTGTCTGGACTGTTTCTTTTTAAAAATTCTTTTGGAGGGGGGTTGCCACAGAAACCTCTGCTGGCTCACATTCTCAATTATGAGTCTTCAGTCATTGATACACCTGCAAAAGATGCTTTCTTGCCCATAACAGCCAGCAGCAGCATGGATCATCAAATTCCCACATCGTCTCTGGTGGCTGTAGGGACCACAAAATTCCAGAACTTGGAGTGTAACATGTCCCTCAGTGTTAGCACAGACCATGGACATCAACATGTGCTATTACCAAAGCCCAGGTTGATGTCTGTTGTCTATGTTGCTGCGAGAGATCATGTTGGTTTCCATGGTCTGTGCTGCCATATGAGACCATGTTAAAGTTTGTGGTGCTTGTTACTCCTGGAGGACATGGGATATCCATGGTTTGGGATGCCACATGAGGGCTTGTTGGTCACTTCCTTTAAATTTCTCTAAATTCATAGGCTGTTGATCCAGTTCCTTCCCAACTCAACTCATGACTTTTTTTTTTTTTTTTTTTTTTTGACATAGCCCAGGTACTCTCAGTACACAGACATCCTGAAAACAGGTTTT
>OU015744.1:120480256-120517043 GCA_907169655.1 Acomys percivali | reverse complement strand
ACACACACACACACACACACACACACACACACACACACACACACACAGCAGAGAGGTCAGAAAGGTAAATAAACCTTTTCTGTAAACAATCTGACACAGTCCTATAGACATGCAATTTAAGAGTTGAGAGTCTACTTCCTGTGGGAAGCAGGTCTAGTCCCATTGCTTTGGAACGTCTCTCAATCTACAGAGTGTGGGAAATTTTCACTTAAAAGTCCAAGGGGAAAGTGGAAACATAGTTTAATATGCTTGTTTGTTACTTTGGTCAGTTTTCTAGTATTGGATGATTTAAAAAACATTAATTCACAATGTATACACATAATGCATTCTTATTACATAAAACAATGATGGAGACAATTTGGAAGAAAGAATAAAATAATGGTGAAAAATTGCCACATGACCACCACTACTGGAGATTCATCATTTATAACATTATTAGTCACCATCCTTATATAATTTTCCCCCTAGTTTTGTTCTAGTAAGTTGATGTCTCAGAGCAAAGAGTTCCCCTCCAGTCCATTGTATTAAAAAATATGTGTTATATAAATACCTGTCACTTTATTACAAAATCCACTTTTCTGTGTGTAATCAATTGAATTTTCCCAGTCCTATACCATAGTTAGGGAGGAATACATTCATGAAGATGTGCATAATGTTCTTGAGAAACACACATCCTGACCTCACTAACGGCATTGCTGACAAGCATCCTGCTTAGAAAATTGGCTTTCTTGACAGCCAATGATCTATGCCTAGGCTGAGAGTAGAATTAAGTTTTCCACGCTTCCAGCAGAGGTGTACAGTATAATATGTCTCTTAAAGTAGAGTCGTGATTCATTCAACTTCTACAGTTACTATTATTCTTTAATTCTACTCACAAGTGCAATAACTTTTAACCAACAGACATTGTCAGAGTTGACAAGGAACCTTTATCTGTTATTTATTTGATATTCACTCTGGATGATCCAAGTGAGTTACAAAAAGATGTTAAAACAAAAGCTACTGAACATTAAAGGGAATGCCTGCAACTTTATCGATGCGGATGAAAAATGAAACAGAATATTAGCAGAATTTGTTTTGAATATTTTACTTGGTGCCATATCTATTATCCTGTTTACTGCATGTTTTGTTTTTAACATCTATGGGAATGAAATGATACAGAAAATCATCAGATAGTATGTAGGTAGAGAAGGAAGAAAATGGGCAGAGTCAGGGGATATTATATGAAGCGTGTGTGTGTGTGTGTGTGTGTGTGTGTGTGTGTGTGTGTGTGTGTGTTGGATAATTATATTTGCTTTATTTTTTGTCAGTTGGATACAAGCTACAGTTACATGAGAAGAGGGAACCTCATGCCTTCATAAGACTGGCCCATAGGTAAATCATTTTCTTGATTAACTTTTGATGTCTGAGCATCTTGACCATTTAACATTTATTGTTTTCTTTAGTACTAAACAGTGATTCTACATTGTTCTCTGAACTTTTTAAGGTCTGCAGTATATATATTTTTATCATTTGACTATCCTATATAATACCATAAAAGAGCCTCATGCTGTCTAATTGTAACTCAACACTTATTGGTCAAATTTTCCTTAGGCCTCTCTCTCCAGAATATCTACTCTGCAAATTATGCTACAGCATGCTTCTATGAGACCAACTTTACATTGCGCACATCATGGAGACAGTGGTTTACTGTTCTTTTCTGACTTATTTCACATACATGGTGATCCCCACTTACTTCTATGGTGCTGAAAATAACAAAAGTTAATCTTTTTGTGGCTACATATATGTAATGTTTCTTTGTTTTGTTGTTTTAAACTTTGTGAAAACTTATTTTATTGAAACAAAAAAGAATAGAAAAAATAATGACAGCACTGAATTCCTGGGAAGACAATAAATCAATCACACACTTCATTTATCATAAAACAGCAGTATGTAAGTCAACATTTTAATAACACTGGCTATTAAACTGTTACATACTCAGGAACACACATTTCATATTGTTTCTTAAATGTATTTTCTCATACAGTCAAATTGTCATTTATCAAGCAAACCACACTTTGGTTAAGATGTTAATCCAATGCAGACTCAGCTTCAGAACCATTATTCAAGCTAGAACTTCATGGACATGTATAGACTTTGGATCTAGTTAAGTTTGGTTTATGGTTTCCTTAATTTGCAAGTTTTTTATGACAAAGTTTATAAAATGTTATCAATGATAAAATAATCCAGTCTTAAATATAAATTAAAACTTGCAAAAGCTCTGCTTGATATTTATCTCAACTTTCCACAAACAAGAATCACCTGAGTAGGTGGCCTCAATTGACGAATTACCCTTAGGGCCTTAATTGGTATCGGATGACCCACATCAAATATTCCCCCTTTGGCTGGCCTGGCGCTCCTTTTTGGCTTTCAGCTAATCTGCCCTTTGGCTGCTGCTGCTAGTAGAAAATATCAGTGTTTCTAGGTTTTCCTACATGACTGAAGACCAATGGCTTTCCAGAAAAAGCCCAGGTTTTTGACACCAGATTAGAACTGTGGAGGAATCAAAAAAAAAAAAAAAAAAAAATCAAGTTCCCGGCCTCTCTAGTGTGAGACAGATACTCTGAGTGAGGAAACACCCACCATCAAGGATGAGTAATATCTTCCAGATTCTCAGCTTATCAGGTGTAACTTAGTAACTATTGCTATTTCAAAAGATGCTTTAACAAATCATTTCAATAAAAATAACAATTTTGTATACATTAACAAGTATATTGTGCACATTTACCTTATGAGCTTTGTTGTCTAGAGAACCTTAACTAGTATAATATAAGAACCACATTTTCTTTATACATTCATCAGTTGATGTGAATTTAAGATGGATCCGCAATTTTGAATGTTGTGAAAAGTGGCAGAGTAATTGTTTAAACTATTATAGTATTTGTGAGTGTTTCACAAACATTTTTAAATTATTGTTATTTTTCCATTTTAATTCTAAGATTTTTTTATCTGCATACAACCTCTTCACAGTGTTGCACAAATATTGTTCTAGCTTATCAACATATTCACATAACTTCAATTATGTTAATTACAGAAAATTATTAATATTTTATTTTTCTCAGAATTTATTTTTATTGAATCTTATTCATAAATATTGTTTACTATAATTCAGATTTGTACATTTAATGCATTTTAAAAATATTATAATTTTCAGTTTAGTATTTTTATGGGCCTCCTGAGTATGTGAAGGAGTGAGTCTCTGATTCTTGTGTCTTTGCTTGGAGCTCATTTCCATCTGTTAGTTAGCTTACTCTGTCCAATTTTGATGCTATGGTTTTCCTTTTCTCCAACTATATTGTATTTTATTATAAAAAAGAAACTTCTAAGTTGAATACTCATTGTTTATATATTTGTCTTCTAGCTTATGTTTTAAATATCTATTCTTATTAAATAATGATGCAAATTTTTTTCATAAACTTTGCTACAATTGACCAGAGAACAACAGAACAGGCCAGCAGAGGCACAGTCTGCCCTAGGCCATTTGCATCAGGACCCCTCCCTCCACACATACTGCTCATTAAATATCTCTCAACATCAATGACTTCAACTGTCCCCAAGAAGGCTAACAGAATGGATGCAAAAACAGGACCCATCATTCAGCTGCATACAACAAACATACCTAAGGAACAAAGATAGACATTACTTCAGAATGAAGGGATAAAAAGGGCTTTCCAAGCAAAGAGACCCAAGAAGCAAGCTGCAGTAGCCATTCTAGTATCTAATAAAATAGACTTTCAACCAAAACTACTCAAAAGAGATGGGATAGACACTTCATATTCATCAAAGGAAAAATACAACAAGAAGACATTTCAGTTTTGAAAATCTATGCCCTAAATGTAAGAGTACCCACATTTATAAAAAAAAATTACTAAAGCTTATATCACACATCAAACCCCAGACATTAATCACTGGAGACTTCAACACCCTACTCTCAACAACAGACGGATCATTGAGACAGAAACTAAATACAGAAATAATAAATCTAATAGAGGTCATGAATCAAAAGGACCTAAGCAATATCGACAGAACATTTCACCAGAACACAAAAGAACATACCTTATTCTCCACACCCCTGGGAACTTTCTGCAAAACTGACTATATACTAGGTCACAAATCAAACATCAATATATACAATAAGATTGAAATAACACTTTATATCTTATTAGAGCAATATGGATTAAAGCTGGAACTCAACAACAACAGAAAGCCTAAAAACTCATGGAAACTGAATAACTCTATTCAGTGACCACTGGATCAGGATGACATAAAGAAATTAAAGACCTTCTAGAATTCAATGAAAATGAAGGCACAATATACCTAGACTTATGGGACACAATGATAGCAGTGTTAAGAGGAAAGTTCATAGCACTAAGTGCCTTAATAAAGAAACTGGGTAGTTCCCATACTAAAAACATAATAACACACTTGAAAGAACTAGAACAAAAAGGAGCAAAGCCACCAAAGAAGGATAGATGACAGGAAATCATCAAACTCAGGGCTGAAATCAATAAATTAGAAACAAGGAGAACAATACAAAGATTCAATAAAACCAAGAGCTAGTTCTTTGAAAAAAAAATCAACAAGATAGACAAATTCTTAGCCAAAATCAAATAAAAGGGAGAAGGAGAGTATCCAACTTAATAAAATTGGAAATGAAAATGGCATAACAACAAACTCTGAGGAAAATGAAAGAATCATTAGGTCTTATTTCAAAAGCCTGTATTCCAGGAAATTGAAAATTTTTAAAGAAATTGATGATTTTCTTGATAAATTTCACTTACTCGAGTTAAATCAAGATCAGGTATATAGTGTAAACTGTCCTGTAAGGCCTGAAGAAATAGCAGCATTAATCAAAATTCTCCTAACCAAAAAAATCCCAGGGACAGATGGTTTTAGAGCAGAATTCTACCAGACACTCAAATATTCTACAGAATAGGAACAGAAGGAACATTACCAAACTCATTCTATGAAACCACAGTCACCCTGACACCTAAACCACACAGAGACTCAACAAAGAAAGAGAATTTCAGACCAATTTTCCTTATGAACATTGATGCAAAAATATTCAATAAAATACTCACAAACTGAATCCAAGAACACATCAAGTATACTATCCACCATCATCAAGAAGCCTCCACCCCAGGAATGCAGGGATGGTTCAACATATGAAAATCCATCATTGTAATGTACCATATAAAAAAGCTGAATGAATATAAAATCACAGGATCATCTTATTAGGTACAGAAAAAGCTTTTGACAAAACCCAACACGCTTTCATGATAACAGCCTCAGAGATATCATGGATACAAGGCATAAGCCTAAACATAATAAAGACTATATACAGGAAGCCAATAGCCAGCATCAAGTTAAATGAAGAGAAACTCAAAGCAATTCCACTAAAATGAAAGACAAGAAAAGGCTTCCCACATTCTCTAGATCTCTTCAACGTAGTACTTGAAGTTCTAGGTAGAGCAGTATGATAATGAAAGGAGATCAAGAGGATCCAAATGGAAAGGAAGAAGTCAAACTATCACTATTCACAGACGATATGATAGTATAAATAAGTGATGCCAAAACTTCCACCAGAGTACTCCTATAGCTAATAACAAAACCTTGACCAAAGTGCCTGGGACTAAGATTAATTTATAAAAAAAATAAAAATCAGTATCCCTCCTGTGTACTAATGGCAAAAGTGCTGAGAAAGAATTTAAAGAAACTACACCCTTCACAGTAGCCACAAATAATGTAAAGAATCTTGGTACAACTCTAAACAAGCAAGTCAAAGGCCTGTATGACAAGAACTTTAAGTCTCTTTGGAAGGAAATTGAAGAAGATATCAGAAGATAGACGATCTCCCATGCTTGTGGATTTACCAGGTTAACATAGTAAAAATGGCCACCTTACCAAAAGCAACTGTACAGATTCCATGCAATCCTCATCAAAATACCAGCCTAATTCTGTACAGACCTTGAAAGAACAATTCTAAGCTTCACACAGAAAAACAAAACAAAATAAAAAACCCAAATTATCTAAAACAATCCTATACAATAAAAGAACTTCTGAAGATATCTCCATCCCTGACTTCAAGCTATACTATAGAGCAATCGTTAAAAAAAAAAAAAAGCTGCACAGTGCTGTCGTAGAAACAGACAGGTTGATCAATGGAATTGAAGACTCAGAAATAAACCCACATATTATGGACAGTTGATTTTTGACAAAAGAGCCAAAACCATACAGTGGAGGGAAATACAGCGTCTTCAACAAATAGTGCTGGTAATTGGATGTCCACATGTAGAAAAATGAAAATAAATCCATATTTGTCACCATGCACAAGTGTCTAATCCAAATGTATCAAAGAACTCCACAAAGAACCAGATACACTAAATCTATTGGAAGAGAAGGTGGGGGAACAGGCTTGAACTCATTTGCAAAGGAGACAACTTCCTTAACAAAACATCAACAATTCAGGCTCCAAGATCAACAATTAATAAATTAGATTCTGGAAACTGAAAATTTTTCTATAAGGCCAAGTACACTGTCAATAGAATGAAATTACAGCCAGCTGGGAGTGAAGTACTAACTAAGGACCTTGAATAGATCAGACCTAGGCCACCTACAAAGATGTAACTGATGTGCTGCTCCTCAGGCTTCAAGTGGGTCTTCTAGTAAAGGGAGCAGGGGGCATTCTCTGACATGGACTCTCTTTCCAGCTTTTCAATTACTCCTGGTGGGATTGACTGGCTTGCCAGGCCACAGGGGAAGAGAACATGCTCAGTCCTGATAGGTCTTGATAAGCTGGGGTGGATAGGAAAGGGGTTCCCATTTTCTAAGGAATAGCAGATGGTGACGGGAAGAGGGATGTAGGGTAGGACTGGGAGGTGAGGAGAGATGGGGTTATGACCTGGATGTAAAGTGAGCAAATAAATGTTACATTTAATTATAAATATTTCTTAGTGATCGTTATTTTTCATACTTAGCAAATAAATGTTTTCCAAATGTAAGACTTTTAAATGTGTTTAATATTTTCCAGTTTTTATTAATTCATACTTAAAAGGTTAATCTATAGATATCAGTCCTGGACATTTTTGAAATTTCTCTAGAGATTAATGTTATATATTCCTGCATGCTTAAATGTGTATATTATCACTGGTTTTGCTATAATATTCTGTGTTACATAGCCCACTGCGTTCTATATTTAATTTTTGATTGCTGTAATACAAACTCCTTGGAATAATGTTCTCTATTAGCCAACAAAAGTACAGATCCTTTTTTTTTTTTTTAGAAAATTTACTAGTTATAAAGTTATCATATGGTATATAATTCATGTAGTTTCAAAAGATATGTTCATATTTATATCATTATTCACAAATGTAAAGCCACTGTTTTCACTTATAACACATTAAAGCTTCTCCACTAGTAAAAGTTTAGAAGAACAAAGGTAGAACAAGAACAGTGTATTAACAAACCTACAACCATTATATAGACCGAATCCAGTTATTTCAAACATGGTTATTTACAGTCTATAAACAACTCTGAGTTGCCAAGCTATGTGTAATCACAGTTGCCACAGTAGCATCAGATTTTAATTTCCTTTCAACTAATTTTTCCCACTTTTAAACAGATGTTTTTACCAGTTTCATTTTTTTTTAACCAGTTTCAATTTTTTTCTATCACTTGTGCATAATTTCTTGATGGAGCTTTTAAACCCCATCCTGAGTTTTTCTTTTTTTAAGTTGATGACTCTATGTTTTATATTTGTTTGTTATATCACTTTAGAGCATGCTTAAGTTGTTTTATTTAATAGTTGAAGCATATGTCTTTCTTCATTTCTTTTTTCTTCTCTCAGTTTTCCTTAAATAAAAGTAATTTTCTCCTGTTGGTCCAGGTGAAGTTTCATTTTGTCTTCAGGATACACATCTCTGTGTAATCACTGTCCCTGTGTCCCTATGCTCATTAACATCTGTATTTGTTCATCAGTGTAATGAGAATTTAGTATTAAACTTCCTTTGTTCCCTATAATCTATTACACCATCATTTTCATATTTTCTCATGAAGTGTCCTTAGGGGGAACAGGAAGGGATAAGCCAGACTCTTATCCAGTTTGCTGTGCTGGCATGAGATGCCAGCATTGACTTTTATGGGATTTGATTTCCTCAGGTGAGATTAAATTAGAAACAAAGATGAATTGTCCAAACATGTGCAATCCAGAGCTCCTTTTTGGACTTCTCAGGTACATGTCAACATCCTATAAATCATAGATATGTCTTAACATACCAGATGGAATAATTCTATATATTTTTAAGTATTTTTAGACTTAATATAAAAACAGTGCTTTATAAAAAGGTTTGTAACCTTAAAGAATATTAAATGTAAAAGGTTGAATTATTTTGCTCATTTTATTGTCCTTATAGAAATGCAAAGGAAAAGCTAGCCAAGTTTTATGAATGGCTAGGAATGTTTGTTTCTAAGTGAGAGTCACAGAGCTTATTAGTCCTTATTACCTAATTGCAGGCATCCCCCAGGGTCCAAGGAAAGTCCAACCCTTTTGTACCAATATCTCACATTAGAGCTCACCTAACATAATGCATGTGAGTAGTTCTTAGGGAAGGAAAGTAATTGCACTTTATACTATTTAACCTGGAACTGTGTACATATGAATAACATGCCTAATTCAATTATATATTTAGACAACATAAATACAAGGAAAATGTAGAAACGAGAAACAGTGTTGCACGCTTTAGCTGGCCCTCATTCAGAACCAGAATTTGAAGGGCTTGTTTAATATTTATCTCAAGAAAATTCTGTAATCCAAGACACAAAGTCCCCTTTAGATACAGAAGGGAAGTTGAGGAGAGTTTATCTGCTTGTGAGAGCACTTATACTCTGAACATCATCCCAGCTAAGGATTTCAGAGGAAAGGCTCTAAAAGGGGGAAGGAGGGGGAAGGAAGATAAAAGTGAGAGTACTACAATGTAGATATAATGTGAATAAATTATAAGGAAAAAAAAAGACAATAGAAATAAACACACACACAACTGAAGAAAATACAATTTTATTTCATGGAAAAATTAAAGAAGAGGTAGGAACAGATACCTTTAATAGAGTAAAAGTGAAGAGATACACATTGGAGGCTGCACACTGAGAAAGAGAGACCTGTATCCTCAGGCCCTTCTTCCTTCATTTTAGTGTTTACTGAAAACATAATTGTCCTGCTCCTGGGTGACATGAGCCCTGTGTGCCAACTAGAATTCTTCATCCAGACAACAACCTTAATATTGTTTAGAGTTACCGGGTAGTTTCCTAAGAACTGCTTACGTGAGCTGATCTCAAAATGCATCTAAGGGAGGAAGGGATAATAGCTAAGTATGTTTATTTACATCAGTTTACCTTTCAGCTTCCTTACCTTCAAGGAGGGAAGGAAGCCTTAATTCTGTTTCCTGCTGTCAGCTTACTCTACTTTGGAACCAGCTTAAAGCCTTCTCCCATTTTTAAATCTTGTAATGATCTTGGAAAGCCATATGTTTTTAACATCCACTGCAAAACCAGTGAAGGTCACATTTTAACATAGGAAGGAAAGCCAATGCATGAAGAAGAGCAAAATGTAGGCTGGAAATATTTCTTCTTTTCTCCTGTTGGACCAGGTGAAGTTACATTTTATCTTCACGACACACATTTCTATGTAGTCACTGTCCCTGAGTCTCTATGCTCATTAGCATCTGTATTTGCTGATCAATGAGATAAGAAGTCTGTTTTCTTTTCTTTTTCTGAATTAATCATTTTTTATTAATTTATTCATATTACATCTCAATTGTTAGCTCTTCCCCTGTTTCCTCCCATTCTTCCCTCTCTCCCACTTCCCCCCTTCTCCCCTCCCCTATGTCTGTGATTGAGGGAGACCTCCTCCCCCTATATATGCTCTTAGGATATCAAGTCTCTTCTTGGTAACTTGCTATCCTTCCTCTGAGTGCCGCCAGACCTCCCCATCCAGGGGACAATGTCAGAAAAGGGGCACCAGAGTTCGTGTGAGAATCAGATCTCACTCTCCACTCAACAGTGGAGAATATCATGTTCGTCTGCTAGATCTTGGTAGGGGTTCAAAGTTTACTGCCTATATTCTTCTTGGCTGGTGCCTTAGTTTGAGGAGGACCCCAGGCCCCAGATCTGCCTGTCATAAAGTTCTTCTTGTAGGTTTCCGGGACCCTGTGGATCCTAATATTTCCCCATTCTTCCATGCTACTCTCGCCTAAAGTCTCAATAGCTCGTCCTCGTTAGTCATCAGAGAAATGCAAATCAAAACGACATTGAGATTCCATCTTACACCCATGAGAATAGCTAAGATCAAAAACTCAAATGACACCACATGTTGGCGAGGATGTGGAGAGAGAGGAACTATCCTTCATTGCTGGTGGGAATGCAAACTAGTACAACCACTTTGGAAAGCTATCTGGCGCTTTCTCAGAAAAATGGGAATAGGGCTTCCTCATGACCCAGCTACTCCACTCCTTGGAATATACCCAGAAGATGCCCTACCACACAACAGGGACATATGCTCAACTATGTTCATAGCTTCTCTATACATAATAGCCAGAACATGGAAACAGCCTAAGTGTCCCTCAGTAGAAGAATGGACTAAGAAACTGTGGTACATTTACACTATGGAATACTACTCAGCTTTTAAAAACAAGGAATTCCTGAAATTTGTGGATAAATGGATTGAGCTAGAAATTATCATAATGAGTGAGTTCACCCAGAAGCAAAAAGAGACAAATGGTATAAACTCACTTCTATCAAAACACTAGTCCAGGGGATGCGTACCATGAAAAACTTTACATACCAAGAAAGTGGGTCAGAGGAGAGGACATCCTGTTTTCTTTTCTAAATCGCTGCTGCTTTAGCTCTCCTAACAAGGAGAGAATCACATGGGTAGAGATTTGAGGCAGAACGTATAAAGATACATGCCTTATTAAAAGGACACTTAAAAGGACCTTTTCTATTTTTAATCCTCAAGTATACTGTTACCTTTTCATTTTTGACTTTAGAATGATTGTTCTCTGTAAGAGAAGAAGTTCCTTATTTCCTGGCTAGACATTAGAGTGAGACACCTACTATAGGTGAATGTAGAAGGAGTTACTGACCACTGACCATACCATGTGTGTCAGGGCATATTGACATACTGATATTCATATATACCAAGTGGCGCCTGGGAACCAGATGGCTGCAATGGCTCTTTCTCTTCTTTCTTCCTGCTTAACTTAACTGCTCAGTTCTATTCAAAACGTATGTGCCCTTGAAGGTAAATCAAACCAGAAAACACTAGGGCAAAAATAAAACAATTCAAAATACTAAGCAAGGATTGTCAGAAAAAAAAAATCTATCTGAACTTGAATGTGTCATGAATTTCAAGCTACAAAGCTTCCTTCAAAGACTGCTTTTAAGTGTGTATGTATAAAGAAAAATCCATTACAAATTATATGGACCTTTTGTCTATCAGGTTGAATGTAGTTTATAGCACCAAGTCCACCTGAATCAAATGGAAAAAAGCAGAGAAGACAATAATACCATTTTATAATTGTTTTCTTTAAAACAGATGAATGCCTAAAATGAAAATAGGCCTTCATCAATTTACCGATTTGATTTAAAAAGAAGCACATGCGGAAGGAATTTTTAAAAATGCTTCCATTTGGTGGAATTTTTTCCTTAGTCATTTGTTAAATTATGAATCCTAATAGTATTGAATGAACCTCTTTGTTGTTTTGTCTCATGGTTCAGCTGTCATTTGTTGTAGAAATCGAACTAGATATCTAAAATAGAGATGTGCTCTCTAAGAATTTGTTTCCATTACTTAAAAAAAAAAAATCAAACAAAAATAACCTCCTACATTTTAAGCACTTTGATATCTTAAGGATATCGAAAATAAAAAACATATCTAAAGATGCACTCTAATTTAGGTCCTATGTCCACTGGCTGTTCATTTCCTGTTTGCTTCTGTTCAGTGGACTCACTATTACATTGCTTGGGTTATCTGGAAGCCAGTGACCACAAACTCACCCTTATTTTCTATCTCCTGAACATGAGCAACACTCCTCACATCACAAGCATAAGAGTCCATGACCTCCTGTCCCTAATTCGTTTCTCTACTGTGTTTCCTGTTATTTTTAAAGCAAAGTGGCGATCGTGGAGTTGCAGAAGGTAGACATCATGGAGTCATTTTCACTATTTTGTGCTTACTTCTTATATGTAGATGGATACATCTCCTTATGTCATGTGTTAAAAAAATACCAACACGTCTTTATCTATAAAATTAAATTCAATGTACTCTTAGAACATTCCTTGCCTTGTTGCTTGGCTTTCTGTAATTTGAACACATAAACTAAGGGTAGGTATTCTCAAGTCCAACTTTGCCTCTGGCCACTGAGTGCCTGAAAGACTACATGAAACACGGATCACCATGAGGGAGCCATAGTATTTGTTTATCTTTCAATAGCAAAAACAACCAATAGGAGAGGGAGGTAATTATAATATAATTAAATAATTGGACATAATTGCCCAATGGTAGTTTTTTCAATATATTAACAGTGTAGTTGTATGTGGCCAGGAAATAACCCCTTTCCTGCTTCTGGACAAGTACTTCCTGTGAGGTAAATATTTTCAGTTTCTTCTCAACTAGGGTTACATACTTTATAGCATTTGTCCCAAGTACGTAAATTTACACTGTGCATTTATCTCTGCTAAATTCTCACCAACAGGAAGCATGAAAACTGAGAATTTGAAACATGGAAACTTTTAGAATATTTAGATTATTCCTACACATAAGATATTTACTGCGAATCCAAAGGAGGAAACAACATACATTCCTTAAGAAAATAATGATCTAGCCATGTATAGTGGCATGTGCCTTTAATCCCAGCAGTCAGGGAGGCAGAGGCAGGTGGATAACTGTGAGTTCAAGGCAAGCATGGTCTACATAGAAACTCCAGAACAGCCAAGGCTACACAAAGAAACCCTGCCTTGAAGAGTAATAATTAATAATTAATAATAATAATAATAAATATGAAAAATCATTTAAAGATATTTACCTAAGTGTAGATATGTTCCTTCACCTTTACACAAAGAGTATACATTTTTTCTGTATTTTCTATATGAACCAGGGAAAAGAGATTCTATATTTTGAGATCATACTTGAATCTGAAATCCTGCCAATTCATTTTTGTGATTCATACAGCATATTAAATGTGTAGTCTTGTGTTGTGCATGCCTTAAGTATTCCCAGGATAAGTATGCCTTATCCTGGATCTAGATTCCTAATGCCACTGAAATCCCAACTGATACACTTTTAAAGTAGCCAGGGGTCAAGGAAAATCCTGTGTTGCAAGGTCATGTTTACAAAACCATGGTTGCAATACAAACATTTTTGAATGAGCTTCTTTCTTCTCTTTACTTTCCTTGACCATTCTAAAATTTACTGTAGAGGGATTTCTACTTTTATTGATATTTCTAACTCTGACCTAACATTTGTCTATCTCTCAATTACATATATAATTTACTTTCTAAATGCTATTCAAATACATAACACTGTATTCAGGATAGATTTTTTTTTTTAGCCAAAAGCCAATGTAGTTGCTTCAACATTTTACTGTGTTAAATTTGGACATTTTCTAAATTAAATATATCTGAAAATGTTATACCTTCCTGTATTTTCATTCTCTGTTTTACATCTTAGTGGAAACTCTGGCTCTAATTAAGTGCTTAACTTCACCAGAAATTTTTTATATGTTTACTACTTACATATGAATATTTACATTTATATGTAAATATTCATAAGCAGTATCATTTGCTTTTCTAAGCTTGATAAATATTGTAAAATTCTGTTTGCATTTCTAAGATGTTTGAGTTCCTTTCCTTTGAAGTTGTTTCTGAGATCTTTTTGTTGATACATACAGCACTTCTTATTTAAATGTATGTACCCACTGAAAGACTGAACTTAAACCTATGCATTCTGCTTTACATGAACAGTGAGATTGTTCTTTCTTGTTCTTATAATTAATCTTGGAGTATACATTCTTGAAAGTATCTACCATCCTTCATATTGGAAAGTTCCTCCAAGTTGTCTATTACTTTTGGAAAGTTGATTCTTGGATTATGTTCAGTTTTCACCAATGAACACTACTCATTCACCAAGATGTGCTAAAGGCAATATATACTAATTATCTATATAGTATTCTCTATTAATAACCAGGGAACTATAGTTTCCTCTTCTGAGTAAGGCTTTCTCAATGACTAAGGTCATGTAATACAAGCAGTGGATTGCCTGTAAATCTTTTCCGTTCTCAACTTAATATTATACTTCTTTCTAGAGAATGTCTAAATGAATTAATGTTTCAAGCTAACACTGAATGGAATGTGGACTGTGCAACAAGGAAAACTGGCATGGATCTAGAGCAAAGTTGAGATGTGTTCCAACCTCAAAAAACTCAATCTTGAGAATCAGGATCTTTCCCTCCCCGTTCTGTGCCTGCCTGCCCCTGCCCAATAGCCCTGCGACCTTCTCCAGGCTGTGACATAGCCTAGTACCTGGAATTTCTCTCTATTCAAATGAAGCATTCCTAATACCTGGGCCATAGCCAGTGGTGTTCACCTGCCTGGAAAATGTCACCAATTTCTCCAAGGTTTATATAGCCTTTGTACCCCCCAATAAAGAGCTGCTGTACCACTGAAAGGCCTGTGCTGCGGTCTCACTGGGAGAGTTATGACACTAAGATGACTGTAACACTAAAAGAGCTAATTCACTGAAAACGCCTTGGAGAAGGCTTGCCATTCAATGTTGTACTACGATTCTACAGACCATTCCACCCAGCTACGCTTTATTCCTTTGAGCCCAGCACCTATACGTATCAAAGGCTGGACATCCCAAAGGGAAGAAGCGAACCCCAGGTACTGGGCAGACAAAACACCACTCAGTTTTCTCAATTATTAACCTCATATCTTATTTACAGAAATATTTTATGCCTGATGTAAGTCTTGAGAGTTCTGGCACATAGGAAATGTACCACCCCAGCTCAACTCAGATGTTGAAATGCTAACTTCCAAATTGATGGTATTAAGATGCTGAAAATGTTGTGAAGAGATTAGCTCATAAGTGTGAAGTCCTGAAAAAAGTCAGTGACTTTTAAAAAGTAGAACAAAGGGTTTCTTTGCTCTTGTCAGACACAAATGTTACAATACCTTGAAGGTCTGGACTTCCCACCACCAGAACTCTGAGGAAAAAATTTCATGTAGACAAGCTACCACATTTATGGTAGTTTGTTTTAAATAGACTAAATCAAGGTTCTTCTTAACTATTTGTTACTATTAACTCATGTTTTAACTTTTTCAAGATCATCAGGAAAATTTATAATTTCCCACACAGTATCTCTAGATGTTTGTGGGAATACTATACTGTCATCTACTTGCAAAATAAAATATATCTAGTATTCCAAGATGGAGAAAATATAAGAAACTATAGTAAACTTCTTGAATATATATATATATTATATATATATATATATATATATATATACATCCACATTTATGTAGCGGTGAATAATTTATACTTTGACTTATGAGATACCATTTACATGTGATAATTTTGCTGCACTCATAAAAAAAACTAAATTATATCACAGTAAATCTCATGTAATTTTATCAAATGGGAGAGGTGCTTTTTGTTGTTGTTTCACAAGAGATTATTGCATTCTTACAATAAATAATATCTATTGAAAACTATCAGGAGGGGGATCCAAGATAGTGGCGCTGAACACTCATGGTATCTGATCTGCTTGACAGAGACTAGGGATGCAGCTGGGTTCTAAAAGACCACAAGACCTGGAAAGCCGTAAGTGAGAGAGGTCCTCACAATGTAGAGCACAGGTGGGTCCAGCCTCAGGCCATCCAACTGGCCCATGGAGGACAGGTGCCCAGTCCCCAGAGTCTGGTCCCATACCTGCCTGCCAGCTGCGGCCATGCTCTATATCAAAGTTTCGGTTTCTGGGACTGAACTGTGGATGGTGAAGCACCAGAGTTTGGATCTGCTGGCCTGGGGAGAGCATAGGAAATAGGTGGATCTGACCTCAGACCGCCCTGACAGTCCACAGAAAGCACCAGGGACCAGTGAACATGTGGGTAAGGTATCCAAAGCCCAGCGCAGCCTATCTTGCTGTGCCATATCTGCACTCCTTCTCTCTGCCTCTCTGATATGTGGGCGACAGAGAAACATTATTAGTGTCTGCTGGTCCAGGGGTAGCCAAGTATGTGGATCTCGGATAGATCTGACCTCACACTTCCCGTCAGTCCACAGAGGGACCCAAGGTACACGCGGGGGACCAGGTGGCTGTGGACGTGTTCTCCAGCTACAGCTCTGTAATCGCACCTTGGGTAGACTGATCTAAGGTGGCACAGCCTGAATGGATCAGGCAGAACCCTAGCCATCCACCCCAACCCAGTGGACTGTTCACGCACACTTGGGCACGACTGAACTGGCCTAAGCAGATAGGATGGAAGCATAATCTTTCACCACAACCCAGCAGGGGTTCCAACTCTTTCAGGAGGGACTGAACTGGCCTGAATGGATCGAACTGGCAGAAGCCTAGCCAGCTTCCCCAATCCAGAGAGCTGTTCTCACACTCTTGTGTGGGGCTGAACCAGCTAAAGGGATCGGTAGAAGCCTAACCTGTCACCACAACCCAGCAGGAGTTCCTGAGCTCACACAGGTAGAAAGAATAAACCTGATTGGATCAAGCAGAAGCCTATCCAACTGCCACAGGGCAGTGGGGGTTCCTGCATTCTAGGACTCCAAAGGAAATAAATAAAACAGTTCAAGATCTAAAGATGAAAATTGAAACAATGATAAAAGCATAGACAGAAGAAAGCCAGGAATGAACTTAGAGAAGAAAGTAGGAAATGCAGAGGTAAGCTTCTCTAACAGAATTCAAGAGATAGAGAAATGAATCTCAGGAGTAGAAGATACAGTAGAAGAACTTGATGGAATCATCAAAGAAAATGTTAAAATCCGAAAAATTCCTCACACAGAACATCTAAGAAATCATGGCCTCCATGAAAAGACAAAATCTAAGCATAATAGAAATTGAAGAAAGAGAAGACACCTGGCTACAAGGCCCAGAAAGTATTTACAACAAAATCATAGATGAAAATATCTCCAATTTAAAGAAGGAGATGCATATAAACATACAAGAAGCCTATAGAACACCAAATAGAATAGACCAGAAAAGAACATACTCCCACCACATAAAAATCAAAACACAAATTCTACAGAACAAAGAAAAAATTAAAAGTGGCAAGGGAAAAAGGGCAAGTAACATATAATGACAAACCTCTCAGAATTACACCTGAATTCTCAGCAGAGACCATAAAATCCCAAAGGGTCTGGGCAGAGATCCTAAAAACCCTAAGAGACCATAGGGGCCAGTTCAGACTACTATGCCCATCCAAACTTTCAATAACCATTGATGGAGAAAATATGATATTCTATGACAAAATCAAATTCAAATAGTACCTATATCCCTACATATGTTAATAGAAGGAAAACTGCAACCTAAAATAACAAACTATATCCAAAATAACACAGGAAATAGATAACTTCACTGTTGCAAAACATAACTACACAAACACTCTACTACAACCAACATCAAAATCAAGGGACTTATCAATCACTGGTCATTAGTATCCCTCAACATCAATAGTCTCAATTCTCCAATAAAAAGACACTGACTATCTGAATGGATGCATTAACAAGACCCAACATTCTTCTGCATTCAAGAACACATCTCACCAAAAGGATAGACATTATTTCAGGGTAAAAGACTGGAAAAAGAAATTACAAGCAAACTGACACAAGAAGCACAGGTGTAGCCATTTTAATGTCTAATAAAATAGATTTTTAACCAAAATTAATCAAAAGAGATGAGGAATGACACTTTCATACTCATGAAAGGTAAATTCAACCAAGATGACATCACAATTCTGAACATCTACACCCCCAATGCTAGGGTACCCACATTTGTAAAAGAAATATTAACAATGCTTAAACCACACATTAATAGGGGTAGCCTTCTTCATCACATTTTCACCAAAGGATAGCTCAACAAAATAGAAGCTAAACTGAGAAATAATAACACTAACTGATGTCATGAATCAAATGGATGTAATAGGTATCTATACAACTTTTTACCCGAACACTTAAGATTATACCTTCTTCTCAGTACCTCATGGGACCTTCTCCAAAACTGATCATATAGTAGGTCACAAAGCAAGCCTCAACAGATACAAGATTATTGAAATAATACCTTGTATTCTATCAGATCATCATGAACTAAAGCTAGACTTCAACAACAACAAAAATAACAAAAAGTCTACACACACATAGAAACTAAACAACTCTCTACTTAATGACAACTGGGTCAGGGAAGAAATAAAGATATTAAGGACTTCTTAAAATTCAATGAAAATGAAGGTAAAACATACCCAAATTTATGGCACATATTGAAACCAGTGCTGAGAGGAAAATTCATAGCATTAAGTGTCTTCACAAAGAAGTAGAAAACATCTTATTAGGCAACTTAACGACACATCTGGAAGTCCTAGAAAAAAAGAAGGAGAAACACCCAAGATGGGTAGATATTTAGAAATAATCAAAGTCAAGGCTGAAATCAATAAATTAAAAGCAAAAAGAAGAATTCAAAGAATCAACAAAGCAAGAGCTGGTTCTTTGAGAAAATCAACAAGATAGAAAAACCATTTTCAAACTAACTAAAAGGCAGAGACACTATCCAAATCAACAAAATCAGAAATTAAAAAGGAGACATAACAGCAGACACTGAAGAAATGAGGTCCTACTTCAAAGAATCATTAGGTCCTACTTCAAAGGCCTATATGCCACAAAATTTGAAAATCAAAAGGAAATGGTCTATTTTCTTGATCAATTCCACTTTCCTAAGGTGAGTCAAGAGCAGATAAACAAATTAAATAGTCCTATTTCTCATACAGAAAAGGAAGCAGTTAATAAAATTCTCCTAAGCTAAAAAAGGCCAGGTTCAGATGGTTTCAGCACTGAATTCTATCAGACCTTTGGAAAAGAGCTAATAGCGATACTCTTCAAGCTATTCCACAAGATAGAAATTGATGGAACATTACCAAACTCATTCTATGAGGCCTCAGTCACCTTGACACCTAAACCTCACCAACACCCAGCAAAGAAAGAGAATTTCAGACCAATTTCTCTTAGGAAAGTTGTTGCAAAAATACTCAATAAAATACTCGCAAAGCGAATCTAGGAACACATCTAAGATATCATTCACCACGACAAAGTAGGCTTTGTTCCTGGCATGTAGGGATGGTTCCATATACAGAAATCCATCAATGTAATCCACCATATAAACAAACTGAAAGAGAAAACCACATGATCATCTCCTTAGATGCAGAAAAAGCATTTGACAAAATCCAAGACCCATTCATGTTTAATTTTTTCAGATATCAGGGATACAGGCACATTCCTAAACATAATAAAGGCTATATACAACAATCCAATAGCCAACATCAGATTAAATGGAGAGAAACTCAAGGAAATTCCTCTAAAATCAGGGACTAGACAAGCCTGCCCACTTTCTCTAGTTCTTGAAGTTCTAGCTAGAACAATAAGACAACAAAAGTAGATCAAGGGAATTCAAAAGGGAAAGGAGGAAGTCAAATTATCCCTATTCACAGATGATATGATAACGTATGTAAGTGACCACCAAAATTCCACCACAGAATACCTACACTGATAACACCTTCAGCAAAGTGGCTAGATACAAATTAACTAAAAAAGTCAGTAGCTTTCTTTTATACAAGTGACAATTGTGCTGAGAAAGAAATTAGGTAAACTACACCCTTCATGATAGCTACAAGTAATATAGAGTTTCTAGGAGTAACTCTAACCAAGAAACTGAAAGACTAGTATGATATCCCACGAAAGCCTTCCCTTACCAGGAAACTGAGACAGAGGGGAGGACATCCTATTGGGACTCTAGATGAGAGAACAATGGGAGAATAGCAATGTAGAAGGATCCAGTGGGTCCTAGAAACCTACAAGTAGAACATTATGATAGGCAGATTTGGGTCAAGGGGTCCCGCTCAAACTAAGGCACTAGCCAAGGACAATACAGGCGGTAAAATTTAAACCCCTACCCTGATCTAGCCCATGGACAGGACAGTCTCCACACTTGAGTGGAGAGAGGGATTTGACTTTCTCATGTACTCTGGTGCCTCACATTTGACTATGTCCCCTGGAGGGGGAGACCTCGTGGCACTCAGAGGAAGGACAGCAGGTCACCAAGAAGAGACTTGATACCCTATGAGCATATACAGAGGGAGGTAATCCCTCTGAGGAACAGTCATAGGGGAGGGGAATAAGGAGAAAATGGGAGGGAGGGGAGAATGGGAGGATACAAGGGATGGGATAACCATAGAGATGTAACAAGAATAAATTAATAAAAAGATAAAAATAAATAAATAAATAAATAAATAAATAAATAAATAAATAAATAAATAAAAGAAACCAAAGGAATACCAAAAACAAAAAAATGAGTTTGGAAAAAAAAAAAACTTTAAATCTCTGAAGAAGGAGATTGAAGTTGACATCAGAAGATAGAGCGATCTCCCTTGTTCATGGATCGAGAGAATTAACATAGTAAAAATTGCCATCTTACCAACATCAATTTATAGATTCAATGCAATCCCTATCAAAATGCCTACACAATTTTTAAAAGATATTGAAAGTTCAATTTTCAACTTCATATGGAAAACCAAAAAACCCAGACTAACTAAAACAATCCTGTACAATAAAAGATTCTCAAGAGGAATCTCCATACCTGATCTCAAGCTGTACTATAGAGCAACAGTAATTAAAACAGCATGGTACTGGCATAGCAATATCATGGTTGATCAATAGAATGGAATAAAATACCAAGAAATAAAACCACACACCTATGGACACTTTATTTTTGAAAAAGAAGACAAACTATTCGACGGAAAAAGGATAGCATTTCAACAAATTTTGCTGGTCTTTCTGGATGTCTACAGGGAGAAAAAAGCAAGTAGATCCATATTTATCACCATGCACAAAACTCAAGTCCAAGTGGATTAAAGACCTCAACATAAAACGAGGGACTCTAAATTTGTTAGAAGAAAAAGTGGGGAAGAGTCTTGAACACATTGGCACAGGAGACAACTTCCTGAACCAAACACCAACAACCCAGGCACTAAGTTCCACAATTAATAACTGGGACCTCATGAGACTGAGAAGCATCTGTAAGGAAGAAGACACTGTCAACAGACTAAAGTGACAGCCTACAGAATGGGAAAATGTCTTCACCAACCCTACCTCTGAGAAAGGACTAATATCTAAAATATATAAAGAGCTCGAGAAATTGAACACTACAAAACCAATTAACCCGCTTAAGAAATGGGGCTCAGAGCTAAACAGAGAATTCTCAACAGAAGAATATCAAGTGGCTGAGAAACACTTAAAGAAATGCTCAAGGTTCTTATTCATCAGAGAAATGCAAATCAAAACAACTTTGAGATTCGATCTTACACATCAGAAGGGTTAAGATAAAAAAAAAAATCCAAGTTATAGCACATGCTGGCAAGGATATAGAGAAAGCAGAACACTCCTTCATTGCTGGTGGGAGTCCAAAATTGTACAACCACTTTGGAAATCAATCTGACACTTTCTCAGAAAACTCGGAATAGGGCTCAGAAAACTCAAGACCCAGCTATCCCACTCCTTGGAATATACCCAAAAGATGCTCCACCATACAACATGGACATTTGGTCAACCATGTGCATAGCAACCTTACTCGTAATAGCCAGAATATGAAAACAACCTAGATGCCCTTCACTCAAAGAATGGATAAAGAAACTGTGGTATATTTATAATATGGAATACTACTCAACTATTAAAAACAAGGGAATCCTGAAATTTGCAGGCAACTGGATGGAACTAGAAATAATCATTCTGAGTGAGTTAACAGAGACCCAGCAAGATACACATGGTATATCCTCACTTATAATTGGACACTGTCCCAACAGGAATGTCCCCTGAAAGTCTTCTCTTAGCAGAAGATTGAGATAGGTGCTGGGACTTCCTATTGTGTCTGCAGGTGAGATAGATATGGGAGAATGAGGATGTAGAAGGATCCAGAAGGTCCTAGAAACCTGCAAGAAGACCATCAAGGATGGCAGATATGGACCCAGGTTTCTCTGCTCAAACTACTGTACCAACCAAGGACAATGCCTGCAGTAAACCCAGAAATCCTATTCAGAACTAACCAAATCACAAAACATTTTCCATAGTTGTGTAGAGAATAGGGACTGATTCTTACATGAACGCTGGTGCCCCCTATTTGACCACTTTCCTTGGTGTGGAGGCCTGGTGGCACTCAAAGGAAGGGTAAGCAGGCTACCAGGATGAGACCTGACAGGCTGTCATCATATGGTGGGGGAGGAGGCCCTCTTATGTCAAAGACCTATGGGAGGGGAATAGGGTGAAAGAGGGAGGGAGAAGGAAATGGGAAGATACAAATGAAGGCATAACAATTGAAATGTAATCTGAATAAATTATTTAAATAAAAGAAAACAATCAGGAATATCTTCTTTTATTTTATTTAGTTCAATTTACTATATAAAATCTTCTTGCCATATTTGGAGTTAAAAAAGGAAAATTTCATACATACGAACACTGTTTATCATAATAGAACACTGATGCTTGTGTTTTATTATAATATAAACAAAATATACATTTAACAATTTTAATTATGTTATACTACAAAACTACATTTCTTTTAAAGTAGAGAGATTCAAAATTGATTGCTAACCACTGACAATGCTACATGTAAAGATTAAATGTTGCTTCCAACAATGTTTTTTTCTTTCCCAAAGAGTTATTTTCCAGACTTTCAATGAATACTTCACATTCCAAATATTAAACAAGAGTTTTTAAAAAACCTTTGCAGTCTTCTCTAGTTTGATTTTCAATGTGCAGAATCTGGGAATTTTAAATCTTATGCTGTTTTTAACCTCACACACAAACTCAAATAACAATGTTCTGATCATCTACTAGAGAAAAAAAAATATTTCTATTCAAAAAAGATCCTGTCTGCTCTGCCCAACTCTGCCTGTGGCTATTCAATTAAAACACACTGAGTGCTACAATGTGGCATTCTGAGATAGAATTTCCATTTTCACTTTCATTTATCTTAGTGAATTATGAGATACACATTAGATATGTATTTAAGAAAAAAAATAATGTTTACTGAATTTTCTTGTATAATTATTTTTTTTCTCGTGAATGAAGTGAGACCTGTTGTCTGGGAACTCAATCTTGGTTATGTTACTCCAACAAGCAGCCTCTCTTGTCGTCTTCTCTCTCAGGCCACTAACTTGTTAGGAATAAGATGCAATAATGTAAATTAAAGAATTGAAGTATAGAAAAAAATCAAAAGTGTTACCATATTATGGCCAGCATATCAGAAATGAATCTTACTTTAAAGAGAAGATGCTGGGATTACAAATGATACCTGGAGAGTTGCTGTGGCTTCTGCCAAATGTTGATTTCTTTCTATGACTATTTTGCATTTTGTTAGGTCACTTGATTATTTCTTCTGAAATGTTTACTCAATCATCTGCATGTAGGGTTTTGAGCTCTCTGGGAAAGAAAAACAAAGGACTTTACATAAATTTATTATTTAGATCATCCATTTCTAACCTAACTCTTAAAAGTCCCAATAAATTAAATGTAAATGAACTAAGATGGTCATGATTCCACTTAGCAGCACGAATGACTGGAATAAAAATGCAGTAATAACACACAAGGAAGTTGAAGAGGTGTATGGAAGACTAAGGAAAAATACATTAAAAATAGATACTTAGATATTTTAAAGTCTTTTCTGAGGGATATGGTTTATTTTTTATTTGAAACCCTGAGCAATATTCTGCTTTTTCATTATTTCAGTAAGATATTGTTCAACCTCTATGAAAAGGAGTATAAATTGAATTTATCAATTTAGAGTGTTCACACCCTCACAAGTGTTTTGAAAAAGTAAAGTAAGTGTGGTATAGAAATAGTCTGTGCATAAAAACACATAAAATTTAGCTCCTACTTTTAATATGTAACATTATTTTACTAATACTTTTGATAATGCATTTCAATCATCATTAGTAGTATTGTACACAAAGCAGATGAAATGTTAAACCTTGGATGGAAAATAGATTTACAAAATGATGATAGAATTTTCATTTCTAGTTACATGAGTAATCAGAAAATAGTTGGGGAAGTCTTATCTAGATAAAATTATTTTTCAGAAGTTAACACAAATGTTATAACCTTGTACAATTTGTCAACCCTATCCATATTTGAGTATTACTCTTTGATACGGCACAATCTGGAAGTTTTTTCAAAATGGAACATGCCCCCACTGACATGTTTGCTCTGAGTTTGTAGGACTCACAGTAAACCGATAGGTAACCACCTTTGTGTGACACCTGATTAGTAGTCTAAGCATGACAAAGTGTTTATATGCACTTCTTCTGGAAATGTAATGCATTCTGGTTTACTTATTAAAATTGTTCCTTCACTTTTACTTTTCCTTAGAATGAATGAGACATCCACAAATATTCATTATTATAGGAGACCCATACATTTCAGTGTTATGGCTTTGTCATCGGTCCCCTGTACAAATTAAATGAATTTAAAATACCAATGCCACTTTGAACAAAGAGATTGTTGGTCTCCTTAACACTGGTCTTTAATCACACAGGCTTCTCACAGCCTTCTTTCAAAACATGTAGAATGCGTGAGAAACAAGCAAGGTCTGTTGGTTCTCTAAAAAGCTGCATTCTTTGTGAGGAAGTGACTAATTGTTCATTTCACACTATAAAGGGCGTGAAAAGGCAAAACAGAGGGCCGCTAAGGGCTTTGAGCTCTAGGAAGAAAGATGATTTCTGCAGAGACTGGCAGGAAAGCACTGTTCAGAGGGAAAGTTGAATCTGAGACATACTAACAAAATACAAATGGTATTTATGTTTATTCTGTGAGTTTGTTTTCTTTACAAGTGGCAGGCTTACTTTTGAAACTGCTAAAGCAGTGCCGCTAGAACGTTTAAGGAGAGAAAAGAGTGTCAAAGAGTTAATTTAACCCTTCCCGTCATCAAAAATTTGCACTTATCCATTCATTTAACAAATATACATAGCCCCACTCCCGACCTTGGTCATCTACTTAATGCACATCGCTATGTATTACATATTGCCTTCTATTTACTCAAATATCATCAAATAGAGAATGTAAATGCAAACAATATACAGAATATGATAAATATTTAGAAAAAAGAGAACAAAAAAATACATTGACTATAAATAAAATATTGCCATCCCATATTTTTCTTTTTACAAATTTTGCTTTCACTTGAACTTTTGCTAACAGTTTGTGATAATCTAAATTGTTTTTAACTGAAGCATTACAAGTTGGCAGATACTTATACTCCAGTCAAAAGAATTCCATTGCATTCTTTCTACTTTGTGGTTTTCTTTCTTTTCATAGCAAAGTAAGTTTTTCTCAAAGCTGGAATTTATAGCTGTCCTTCTGTCTCCTAACAACTCCCATCTACAGATTAAGATACAGTGTCCATCATGTTACTCTTACTACACTAAGATATTGTACCCATTTGTTAAAACAGGACCTGTGCACTCTGTCCTGATAGTGATTAGCATATATATGTTCTAGAACAGACGTTTGGACTTCAGATTCTGTCTGTGAACCTGTTTCTCTTGACCCATCACAAGGAATTTTGTAAGGATCATTGATAACCTCTCACAAGCCATTACTAGAGGTAGCCCGGAACATGGAAGAGGGAAACACACCTTTTAAAATTCCCATACCTGCCTCCAGATGTGGGCTGATGGCTCCTTGAGTAAGCTTTTGTTATCCTGTTAGGAACACAAGCTGTTTTACTTTGTGACCTTTCCTCCAACTCCTGCATAATCACCTGTTCTAGAATGGAATGACTTAGCTCCCTATAAGAACAAAGCCAACTGCATGGTAAAGTCCATGCTTAATGGATATGCTTGGGAATCAATCACCTTATTCAGTGGTACTGGTGTTCCTTTAGCTTGCTTATTTACATGACATTAAATTCAAAACATAAAACATTTACAAATGTAAGGCCCCAAATTTTAGGACAATTCGTGACTTTGCTGATACAGGTTTTGTTCTCAGAAAACTGGTTCAGATGATGTCGTATCTACCACAGACAGTCTTATTTAGCATATCATTCTGTGCCCCAGTGAGACATCATGGGAAGCAGGTATGAATTAGAGTAAGGGATGTACCAAACAGAAGACAGTATTTTACAAACAAGTAAATAATTCTCCCTTTAAATTAAATAGAAAACTATGTAGCCACGGCTCTAAGAAGCTCATCCAGATCTCTAGGATGTCGTCGATTCCGTTTCTTCTTCATTTCCTGCATGTGCTTCCACTTTGGGCCGCCCTTGTTGCGCTGTCTCCGCTTCTCCCTGTACCACATCTGTTCACAGTACTGGTCCAGGCTGAAGTTTGGGCTGCTAAGGATTTGGATGTAGTCTTTGTATCTCAAGCGTGACTCAGCCAATAGATCCTTGACCTGCCCCTCCTGGTGCTCTGCCCTCTGGGTGTTTTCCATCTGTTCATTCTCAATGACATTCAGAGTCAGCTTCACCACGGTGTGGATGAAAGTATGCTCCTGTGCTTTGCAGTAATACAACCCAGAATCCTTCTTCTGCAGACTTCGAATCAGTAGCCCATAGTCCGTTTTGATGATCCTTTCATCGGGTTTCAACTGCAGGTTGGAAAAAAAAATGTAGGTAATAAATTAAAAACAGAGAGCCACAAGCAAATGAAAACAGACCACATAGTTTCACTTAGATGAATCTAAAAGATATACTCTTCATCTGTCTGTCATCAAACATAACATTGTCAGCCAGAGTTGAAGATGGTTAAACAAAACGAAGGAAAAGAAAAGAAAAAAATAAATTCAGCTGAAGTAAAAACCCTTCAAGCCATACCCTGATTTCTCTACATTTGCATTTTATTTAAGTCAAATGAAACTTGGAATATATTTAGTTTTTCTCCACACTGTAAAGATAAGAAGGAAGCACTGTGAGAAACAATAAGGAAAGCCAAAGCTATTAAGTGACCTGTACAGATATTTCAGATGGGGATCAATGGCCTAAGTTCACGGTTTCAAGGGAGATTGTAAGAAATCCCTTACATAGAAGACTCAGTGTGTGTACTATTTATGACAGACAGGAGAACAATGGTATTGACTCTACTTTCTACTTATTACCAAATAAATGATCTAGAGGGTGTGGATGAGAAAGAGAAATTGCACCTGTAATAGTGAATAGGAAAAACCAGGTGCTGTAACTGAGCAGGCCTGTGCTGAGAAAGCTAGCATCGTTGAAAGCTAATTTCCCTATTATCATCAAGCTGTCAAGTGATTCATTGGACTATGGCATTTGTGGAAAGTTCTACCATAGCTTGGATACTCTGCCTAACATTTTGGTGTGATTTCAAGCGAGAGAAAGCACAATGACTAAAACGAAGCCCCCCTGAAATGTGATGATCAAGTCTTTGAAGCAGTGCTGTGAGAGACAACTCTAATGTTAAGTTTGCTTGGCTCCCAAATGGTGAGAATAATGAGCTATCTTCAATATTGTAGGGGCATGTTCATCAACACAGGGGCCCTGCTTAAATGTGGAGTGTTGTTGAATGGCTAAGCACGAAGTATAAGAATAAAACAACAACAACAGCAACAAACGAAACCTTGAACGTTTCCCAGCTTTCTTATCCATCTCTGAATGGTAGACTCCCAGTTTATGGAAATGAAAGAGACATAAAGACAGCTAAATTAAATTTATTCACAGTGTGTGGACTATACTCCACATACTTATATGAAAAGAATGTCGGGGGGAAAATCTCCCTTATTCTGGAAATATGAGAAAAAGGAAAGAAACATCTTTGGCTAGCAGCCCAGCTAACTAACAACTATATGGCAAACCACCCCCTGTGCCAGAGAAGTGCAGCTGGCAGGGAACCATTTGAGGCCAAAGGCAGGTCACAGCTCAGATCCACGGCTAATGAGACTGAATGGGCTCCAGACCTGCCTTACACACGACCCTGAGTCACAACATCAGGCTTTTGCTTGTTTGCTTGTTTGCGACCTTTCCTTTGCCCATTTGGTGAGCTAACTGGATATGTTTTCTTTGCCCAGTGGATTGAATCTAAAAGCCATGACATCTTAAAATGCTATTATAATACAAACTAACCTCAAGTTAATTTACATTCTCAAAATATAGGACAGTGTTTCTCAACCTTCCTAATCTGCTGTGACCCTTTAATGTTGTTTCTCTTCCTGCGGTGACCCCCAACCATAAAATTATTTTCCTTACTCCCAACTGTAATTTCACTACTGTCATGAGCTGTAATGTAAATATTAAATATGCCGGCTAAGCATCTGAGATATAATTCTCATCTGATATATGATTCCTGTGAAAGGGTTGTTGGGGGTAGGGGGGAGTGGATCACACTGCTGAACAAAAATAGCAGTCATATATTTAACACAGAACATGCATGCTTTCCTTTTAAATGATTCTATTGTAATTGTTTAAGAATATACAAGGGGAGGTAATCCCTCTGAGGAACAGTCATAAGGGAGGGGAATAAGGGGAAAATGGGAGGGAGGGGAGAATGGGAGGATACAAGGGATGGGATAACCATAGAGATGTAACAAGAATAAATTAATAAATAATAAAAATTTTAAAAAAAGAAGTATAATAGATCTCAGATCTCAAAATGCTAGCTCTATAAACTTGGATGCTGATCTCTGATATATCATATAATAATATCATCTTCCCCAATATTTGTTGTAGAAGGGGCTTTAGTTTATCCACAGCTGATAGTTGTCTTCTGTGGGTGTGGTCTATGGCAGCTGGAGTTAGGTTCATTCTGAAGACTCTGATGGGTATTAAAAAGAGAGCATGAAAGGAGAAGACAACGGTTTGGAGGCTACTGACTGAGTACTACCTGCTGCGTTTGCTGCTGACAGCTGAGGTAGGTATTTGCCCCCAAAAGAACTTGATTACACTACATCCCCTGTTTCACTCTTCCCAACTTTTTTTTTTTCTCTTACCAAGGGTCAGCGGGTTGGAATGGAGATAAAGGTCTTTAAGAACCCCAAACAAGTTTGGTTTGTGAAAAATCTAAGTCTGCACATAAATATTCTCCCACCTATCAGTTTCTGCATAGCACATGGTAGATTTAGAAGTTTAACATGCGAAGTATAAGCGGCATTATAACTGCCATGTTGCTTGAGTTGTGATGCCCAAAAGGTTTTGTTTTTTCCATGCAGTTCCCTCGCCAAAATTGATCTGAGGCCATCAGCATGACACCGTACCTAGCTGCAATTCTCCCCTGCCTCATCATCTCTCAGATCTCCCTGGGGTCTGTCTGTATCTTTCCGTTGCTCAGGCTACATTCATGTGGCCTTTAGACGCAATCATAGTTCTGACTAGGTGTTTTTGTTTTTCTTGTTTTCTTTAATCTTCCAACAGGAAGAAATGATGACGCTAGCTTCATGAGCACTGGACACCACCCCATCATGGCTTTGTCTTTCTCTTTCTGCATCCTGTTTATAAAGCTTTGTCCTGAGACCTAGTTCCCTTGTCTCCTTCTCACGTTACCTCAGTCCCTATGGGACTGTGCATTTCATAAACACCTGGCATTTCACTACTAGCTAATGACTCTTCCTCTTCCCTTTCTTCTGTAGAACACTTTATCTATTCTTTGGGTTTTTGACCAACAGTTGTAAATTGTGCCTTAAAAGTGTGTGAGCTACATGGATTGACCTATGGTCTATTAGATTGTTTAATAATTTTTTTTTCTCTTTTGAAAGTTCAGAAGTATAGGATTAATGCAGTGGAATCTTTACTAAAACACATCAAGAATCGACACACGTAGAAGATTCTTACAATTCATAAGTAAAGATCTGTGTCCCCGAAATGAAGTATTTGATTAGAAGTCTGCTGCTTTTCATTCTTTCTCTATAATGCTTTCGTTTGGGGCTGGGACAAGACACAGCATTAGGCTACTTCATGCACTGAAATGGCAGCACAGACAACTTAGAAAGTCTAGCTCTTCTCCAAGATTTCATTGCTGGCTACTGATTCAAATTCACAGAATTGTCTCTACTCTAGAAGTGCTAAGCAAAAACTTCCCTAAAATTTAAGAGCCCAAACCATTCTTCACCTGAAGTCAGCTATCCATTTCTCAAATGTGGGCAAGGGTTATATCCTTGGTATTGTTAAGTGGAACTCTTCAGTAAAAATCAATCCATTTCCCCAGGGAAGAGCAAAGAATGGGGAAAGTTATTTAGATCTGAACAGCAGGTTAAGATGAGGGGTGCTTTAGTCTCCGACAAGAGCAGCTGGGAAGGCTTAAAATAGTCTTCAAGTCTTGGAAGAAACTACAACTTCAGGGATGCTCCATTCTCCAGACAATAGAAAATATTGCCAGAGGGAACTTAATATTAAATAAGAGAAAACACTCACAGAATGAAAAATAAGAAAGTCTATAAACCTGTTGTAAAAAGAGGGGTTATATGTAAAATAAAATGCTGAATACTTTTCTAATTTAATATGGGAAGAAGAAAAAATATTGTAAGGAAAGTTTGCGTACATATTTTTAGTTTTTTCCAATTATGCTTACATGGTACTACACAATGAAACATTTATTAAAATAACAGAAAATCAATAATTAATCATTTATAGGCAAAAACAAAAGGAAAAATAGTGCTAAAGTAACTGGTTCAATCTTTTAAGAAATAAAATATATACATAAAGAACTGTTAGAATAAACTTTTACCTTTGAATAAATGTAAATCTTTAAACATAAGGAATAAATATAAAATAACCTGGAAAAACATACTGATGCTTATTGCGGAAGAAGTTTCTAAGCAGAATAATTAGAATATTATGCACTTGTAAGTAAGAAGTTTTGCCTATATCAAATATAACACTTTTGTAGAAAAATTAAAAACTGTTAGAAAGAAAAGATATATAATTAATAGTTACATAGAAAGTTTTAATATTGAAATATTGATTTCTGTACTGTATAAATGGCCTGAGGAAAATATTTTTAGGTGAACATACTAGGACCTCCCTAAACAATATACACATAAGACACTTCACAGAAAATTAAGGAAAATCCACAGCAAAGAAACATGAGGATATTTGCTTATAAGTCCTATTATTAAATACAATGTCCTGTTTTTCAAATTGTGAAAGGTTTCTTAAGTTGCACATGTGCTCTGTTTCTGTAAGGTGCATGTGACTTTCTGGTGGTTTTGATGGACAAGGAGTATAATGTCCAGTGTCTCCAATTTCTTTAGGTTTTTGATTTTGTACTACCTAAATACATATTTAGATACAAACATTTAAATATGAATAGATCCTTTTTATTATCAGAAAACATGAGCAATTTAAAGAGTTTCTCTTTAACTGTGGCTTGTGTGTGAATGAAAGAGAGGTAAAACCATGGTGTTTAGGCTAACAGGAGGAAGCAGAAAAATGCTCCAAGGGTAATGTTGAGTACTGGAACTGAATAAACCAAACTATCACTCATGCCTATCTTCACTAAGTGGTCTCCTGGTTCGTTGTGTGTTATTGCAAGTTTAAACCCGTTTATTTGCTTTCATAACAAAAAAGAACAAAAGGGAAACAGAGACCTACAGATGGAAAATGCAGATACTCGAAAATGTTTTAAAAACATTAAACTCCACCAAGAAAAAACAGAATGGCAAACAACATGAAGGATGGCTCCTTTTCTCCATTAAAGCTACCCCAAAGTTCAACAGAAGCTCAGGGACTGCCCATTAACCTGCTAGCTACAGCCTAATCCCCATCAGTTTCAAGACCAGCCTTTTAAGAAAGTCAGCAGATAACTGACTCATGACCTCCACAGTGGCACCCAACTGCGATGTGGCTCAGTGAGGAAATCAGCTCCTCTTAGCACAGCATAACCTGGTGACAGCATCTGTAGCCCATGAGATCATGGTCCATCCCTGGGGCTTTTTATGAGAGGAGGAAATTGTCCAAGCATCAACCTTATGCATGAGGCACAAAGGCATCCTGCAGGGCAACATACTTCAAGTGCAGCAGGGATATTGTTTTGTTCCTCAACTCAGGAAGCATTGCTGAGGGTCCTGGACAAGGGGAAACTAACTGCCCATTTGCAAAAACAGATGAAAATACCAGTTGAAACATTATAGCGAACATACTTTTCATCAAAATTCAATATATGGTATTTCTGCTCCATTGAAATTCATGGAGCATGGTACCATCATGATATGTGATACAGTACTGGAAGGTACATTAAAATAATGCGCAGATATTTCAGAGATATTAGGAAGGTAGTCCACCAAAGGCAAATACAGGCATCTACAACTGGTATAATACCTCAAGTGTTTCATTCTAAATGTCAGATTTAATTTGCTATGCAGGACAAATAACTTTCTAAATAATTACATTTAATAGAAAGAGAAAAATCACAATCCAGTAGCTATAAAATCTAAAACTTGTTTCAACTCATGTAAAATTAATATATGAAAATGTAACTAAATTGAATATGCGTCTTAAATAGACAGCTTTTAATATTTCTTAGATAAAGTAAGATAAAGTACAGGGGCTAATATTTTGCAGTGGAATAATCATTACTCTGTCAGATACAGTTCAAAATATAATAGAAAAATAGGACAGAATCAAAATGAACATTGTGTATATCACCTGTATTATGTTAGAATTTATGAGTAATGATACCAAATTTCATTGATATATGACCTTATAGTGAATATAGTCAATGGACATGTAAATTTCCAGTTTTATGTATTTAAGTATGAAACTTCAGTCAACAGAGAGAAAAGTAATGCTTATTCTTTTATTTTTCTGTTAATGCTTTTAACACAGACTTGTGATTAAAATATGTTATAAATATTTTATGACATAGACAAGTCATATTCAAAAGGGCCTCCAGATTAATATTCGACTTAGAAAACATCTATTCTGAATTTCACACTCAGTTTTTTTACTTACCACATTGTTTTCAGTGTAATGTGTGAACTGTACATTCTAAGAAAATATCGCTAGAATCATTTTTTTTTTAATTCATACTTGTTTGGGCCTGGGTGTATGCTGTGCCTTAGAGGTCAGAAGAGGACATCGAGTCCCTCGTAACATGAGTTACAGCCCGTTATGAAACACCCAATGAGGCTGCTGCGAAATGAGTCTGGGCCCTATAGGAGAGTTAGCCAGTTCTCTTACCCACTGAATCAGCTCCGGCTCCACACTGACTTCTTATTTGTTCTTTAATAGTAAATAGAACAACAATCATGTCTACAATTATCATTTGCTTCATAATATTGAATGTGTGTAAGACTGCATAAAGCAATCTTACTACATTCTATAACATACATGATACATGTCATAATGTTTATAATATATTTCAATCTCAAGTTTGTCTTAAGAAAAGTAACAGAAAAATAAATGAATAAACATTTCTTTTCTTTCTATGACTTAAGACTTAGTACATAAATACATAAAATGGAAAAATCTGTATATCTAAAAATACTTATACAGCTGTTCCTATGATACAATATAATGGGAATATATATTTCTGAAAACTCAGCACATTTCATTTGTAGATGAAACTAAATTAGATTAAACTCAATTTTAGCTAAAATTTAGAGATGTTACTATGGTTATAAAAATGTTGTGTTCTCATCTTCAGTTAGAAATTGTCTTGAAATGTCTTAAGGAATAAAACTTTGAAAGAAAAATAATATGAATTTATTTTAAAAGTATATATCAATGTTACATTTACATTAAATTGGCCTGTTCTTATCCCCAAACAGTTGCAACCTGTGTTGTTAGTGAGCATACATTTCCTTTTAATCAGACGGTGACAAGAGTGCTCGATGGCACTAAAGATTGTCTATCTTTCATAACCAGTAGCTTGAATTCAGACTGACATCAGCATCCTTGCTGATGATAGCTTACCTCCTCCCGATGCTCCTCTCCTAGCCGCTGGATGTACCACTCAACAGAGGCTTGTTGGGATTTAGGTATACATTCCAAAAAGGTTGAATTAAATTCAATTCCGAAAATCACCTTTTCATCAGCTGTTTCATGACTAATGCCTAGAAAGCAAACAGAACATTGGAGATTAACCTTGACCTTAGTTTAAAAGCAATGGAAAATAGACTGATTCAGAACAGATGCCCTAAGGGAAGAGCCATACACATTATTAAAGAGAAAGCAAATTCATGCGTAATACTGTTACCTGAGAATCAAACAATGTTCAACAGAGTGATGTTAGAACTATATCTGTATTACCCTTTTAATTTTTAATTGCCATATTATAGTTATTTTAAAGAAATGACAGTTTACAAAACGTAACCCTTAACATTGTGTCTCTTAATAAATTTTGTCTTTTAATGTCATATCCTATTCTTAAGGTCAAATCACATTCCATTAGTTCTGGAATAGTAATTTGTTTATGTGTGTGTGTGTGTGTGTGTGTGTGTGTGTGTGTAAAAGATGGAATATATTATGTATAATATATAATAATATTTATTTATAATATATTTAGTATATATAATTAAAAATAAATTTTAAAAATTCCATCCATAGTACTGAAAATCTGGGTTCCATGTGGAAAATAAAATTTGTAGCTCAAATTATTCAAGGAAAAATAATGATGAACTGCACAGCCTGCCTCAAACATGCACTTTGTCATGATGTATTCAGATACTCAATTCTACAGATGGACCAACTTAGTATTTTAGGCATCAGCAAAAGACTAATGCTTATGGAACCTTAGGGAATCCTAAAAGAAACCACACAAAATAGACTATCAGATAGATATGGGAGAGTGAGAGAGAGGAAGAAAAAATTTCACATAAGGTGGGTCGGAAGGTCTCTCTGAGGAACTGCTGTAGCGGTATACAGTGAACGAATATGAAAGTGGAGCTGTGTGAGCTCTTGAGAGAGCAGGAGGTGATTGGTCCTCGTTAAAAGTAGAGAGCCAATGAGAGAACTGGGAAGCATTAGGGGAGGGAGGTTTACAAATGGACTGGCACAAGATAGCCTAACAGGGTCTCACAAGCCAGGGGGAAAGCTGTGAATTTTCCACTCGTTATCTAAGAAGCTGGTGAAATGTTTCTGCAACGGCAGGGCCATAATCTACTGGAGTTTTTAAAAAAAAGATTCTGGATGTTGAGTTGATTACAGACTGGAGAGGAACCAGGGTGGCAGCAAGGTCATTGGAAAACAGGATACTGGTGAGGAACCGCAGCTTCATTGTCACTAATGGCAATAAGAATTAGGATTTAGAGTCAGAGGACTATTGAGAAGTGGTTGCTAGAATGTGAAAAAGCGGCACCGGTAAGATTGCCAGCTGATTTTCAACTCAGCTCAGTGAGTGATGGTGCTAATATGAGACAGTTTGCAGAGCATGAGAACAAAAATTCATTCCCAGTCATTCACTGTGGATACTAATGGGCATTCAAGTGCTTTTTTTTTTTTTTTTTTTTTTTGAGTAGGAATACAGACAACTATGCTAACAGGAAGGAAAGTTAACTGTGAGTTTGAGAGTCAAGTAACAACATCTATTTCTATACTAAGGGAAACAGACAAGCAAACAAATATAGAATGAGAAAGTGGCTTGCGGTGCTCCCACACTGTCAGGAAGATGAGAAACCACAGAAGGTGCAGTTCGCAAGATGAGAGGTCCACCAGAAAGACACAGCACCACAGCTGTGTAAGTGTGCAGAATTCCAGCTCTCTGGCTCACTAGTCCTGTCTCTTGGCTTTCTGATGTGGATTTCCAGCCGCTACTAACTCAAGCTAACAAGGAAGTAGAGGCAGCTCACAAAACTTCCTAACTGCTAAGCATCAGTGTTTCAAAGAGAAAGAGTTGCAGATTGTATAAAAGTTGAAACTGAGGATTTGCAATGGAAGAATTTGCCAGTGACCTCAACAGCAATGGAATTTAAAGAGGTCTTGTGCAATGGTTTATAGCAGAAAAGGGACATGGCGAAAGGGAGGCAATTACTGCAAGTGCCTAAGGGATGACAGTTCTTTGTTCATTCTCTTTGTGCCACTTGTCATCATTTGACACAGTATTTATTTTTCCTGTTTTATGTTTGTACTTTACCATAACAGACACCTGAATATAGAGTCTGGGAATACACAGATAGTATTCTGTTCGTTAACATATCCTCAATACTCAAAGCGGCTCCTGGGATATCTTTTTATTTATACGAGTCAAGAATTGAATTCATAGAATTCAATGGTATTCGCTGAACAATGGACATAAGAACAAGTCATTTCCACATTAGAATAAGGAGATATGCAGCCTATTTTATACCAGAACTTTCTTTGCAGAAGGATGAACTTATGAGTTAAAAACTCTGCTGTGTTTTCCAGTGAAGAAGTGACTACTGGATCATCAGTTATAAACTATGAAGAGGTCATTTTGGGTCAGTAACAAAGGATGAAAGAATCTTTCCCTACCCTGGGCAGGACTGCGTGTGTGTGTGTGTGTGTGTGTGTGTGTGTGTGTGTGTGTGTGTGTG
>OU015744.1:120447767-120480246 GCA_907169655.1 Acomys percivali | reverse complement strand
GTGTGTGTGTGTGTGTGTGTGTGTGTGTGTGTGTGTGTGTGTGTGTGTATGTGTGTGTGTATGTGTGTGTAATCTCAGCACTTAGGAGTCAGAAAAGGGGAATCTCTGTGAGATAAAAATCAGGCTGGTTTACATAGCTAATCAAGTGCCAGGGCAGCATGCCAGGCTACATAGTGAAACCCTGTCTCACCATAAATAAAAAAAATCAAAACCAAACCAAATTAAAACACCACCAAGGTGGGGATTTGAAAGTGAAAGGCCATAAGTAAAAACTGGAAGTTGTCTATTGTTTTTAGATTAATTTTTTCCCATGTTTCAACTCACTTACTGAAACTTATGTCCACAAAGCTACTTCCCTACTCATATTTTCAAGACCTTCTGTTTTGTGAACCTTTTCTTCTGAACAATATAGCCTCTAGCAATGTCTCCTTCTATATTACTAATTATACCCTATGACATCTCCTCCAAAGGGCATAAGCACTCTAAGGAATTTCTTTGTCTCACAGTATACTAAGATCAATTAAATGCATATGGATTTCACTCAATGCACATTTACTCCTTGAATGTATATAAGAATAAATGAACATAAACAAAGTACAGACTACCTAAAACTTTTTTTCTAATAAGTACCAACATTTTTATCAGACCCTTCTGGGAGGTCTTCGAGTTTACTCAGGATGCTCAAAAATTTGGGGCTAAATCCTTGTTTGCCTCTAACAGATTCTTCAAACTTTACAAGCATGAATAAGACACTAAAGAAGAAACATGCAATGCACAGGAATTTAAAAGACATATGAAACAAATCATGATTTAAAAAAAGATTATTCAGTTAGGCAAGTAGACAATGAATTGGTTTATGCAACTCCTGTTGCTTTTCCAGAATTTAAGCATTACACAGAATGAGACAGTCATATATATGGTTGTTTAGATTCATATAGTAATTGTAAAAAGACACAGGAATACCAGGCTTATCATTTTAAGTGGTAAGAAATGTGTACCAAGTCCATACTTACTATCTTCTATGTCCCAGCACTGAGTGATTGGGTCCCCATACTTTACATCCTGGCGTCTAGCTCGCCTACAAAAAGAAGATTAAGCTAATTAGATCTTCAAAAATAATTGGAATATAGAAGGGCTGTGTCTCAAGTTAACACTGGCAGATGCAAACTATACTTGTGTTACTGTGCAAGATAAATGCAGGTCTGTGTCCCTATCAATCAAACATTAATTTAAATTCTTGTGGTAGAAAAGTTCCAACACAATAAAACTCTGTTTTGCATTAAGATGTTCAGAATTCCATTTAACTACTAAACTTTTTTTCTAACTTGACAAATTATTCAACAGAACAGGTTGGACATAACTAGGACCCAGGTTTATATATAAGACATGAGAATAACACTTCTTCCCCTCTCGTCTGTCCAAATCATAAAATAAAAAAGTGTTCCAAGGAGTAGGAATATACATATAAACACAGTAATAAATACTAGGCTCACTATATTATACATTTCATTCAATCAATTAAGTACAGCCAGAAACAGGACTACAAGTCCTGAATGTCATACATGCAGACATATTATTATTATCAATACATATGTAATTAACATTTTTCTAGTAATAGTGAAAATATTATTAGCAGATATTTTGCATTATGTCACAGATTTTTCCTAAGAAGAATTGGTATCATAATTTCAAAAAATGATGGCTTTCTACTCAAAGTATGTCTTAAACTTTAATGTAGTTTCATTGTATTTGCTTATTTTTAATGTTAACATTAAGAAAGAAAGAAAAGGTATTTTAATACCCACAGAAAACCTAATGGCTGTACATCTTACCTGGCTATTATATGATATTTTGATAACAGTACATACAATTGTAGGATGCTGAACTTGAGTTAAATGTACTTATCTCTCTAAATAATTTTTTCGCAAGAACATTCAAAATTTCTTCTGGTTTGTTTGAACTCCCCAGTATAGTGCTATTAACTGTAGTCTACACTGCCACAGCCCACCAGGATTTCTTTTTCCTTTCTGATGGTTTTGTTAAGTCCTGTAGATCTCTCCTTCCCTAATTCTCTATGCAGGCCATGCTGTCAGTTCAGAGATCAGAGACCAGCAGTAAACTTTCTCAGATGCTCAAGGTGCTCCCCAGGGCCAGAGCTGGCCAGATGACAACCTTGAAAAAGAGTCATCCATTGTGTATACATCTGTAACCTCAGATGGACATTATGTTAGGTAAGGGAGCACATCACAGTGGCATGTCTGTAAGATCAGAGATACAGTCTTGGGAAATACAAGTAGAAAAAAATTATGACGCTATAAGGTACATAAGGTCATGAATGTTTTTAAATCTCGGCTTCTTCAGAAACTGGATCAATTAATCAAAGAGAACATTTATTGCCAAGTAATGAGCACTCTGGCTTTTCAGCTTCTAGAAAGGAATTCCCCAAAGACTCACTAAGATGAGTGTGTTCTGGGCAGAAAGTTTAACAAAGTGTTGGCAACTTTTAATTTTTAATAAGAATATTTACTCACTTATGTTTAATTTAGGGACTTGAAAGAATACAATGTATGTTTCAGTTTTAACCAATATTTTCAGATGTACAGCAAATACCTTAATCTTTGAGTCCTAAAATTTAGAATTTGACAAGTCAGTGAAATATTTATGTAAAATAAATGTCCATGTAGTAGTGAAACAAATACATGCACTCCATTTAGAGCATCAAACACACAAAAACATCAAAAAATAACATAAAAAGGAAATTAATCAAAAGCACACATAATTTGTTGACATTTTATCTACAAGAACACGTATTTTGAATAATACCTTATAAAATAGTTACTAATATATACATACAAACTAATGATGGTAAAATATTCATGTAATATGGGTATTATTGGTAAGCATTCACGTTATTTCTAATTAGTTTGCTACTAAAAATAGTGTCAAATGTGTATCTTTACAACTCTGGGCAACTTTTACTTGTGTGTGTAGAATAAGACAATGCTTGAGCATTCCTGACCATTTCCAGGTGTTTGTAAAATAAAAAGCTACAAATGTCAATGACACAGTTTGTTGTTGAAGATTATCTGAGTGACAGAAAGAGAAAAATTATAATTATTATAGTAAATATAAAACTGAACCAAGTCACTAGATGTATCGTGGGCTATTTCTGCACTTCTACCAACATGTATATTTATAAATGGCTTACAAAACAATAAATGTGAATATGTGCATATTAAGAAAGTTAGAAGAAATATAGAGAACAATTTCTGGAGGTAGACAGAATGCCATTATGTAGCTCATGCTATTCAGAAACTCATGGCAGTCCTGTTGCCTCAGTCTCTGGAGTTGTGGTATTACAAGTATAAACTACCATGGATGATGTTAAGAAAAAATTTAATGGTATTTTACATCAATGGAAGAAAATACTGTACAAAACTTACCAGATTTATAAAAATCCACATTGCACAATTTCAGAGAATCTGATACATCTTCACAACGTTAATTTAATAAAAAATGATTGGACCTTTTAATTACAATATTTCTCCCACAGATCAATGGTGTTTTGTTTTGTTTTGTTTTTAACTTAAACTACAAGACAAAGCTTTCTTGTAGAAAATTCATCATGTCAGAGGGAGGTATGGCCTGACCTTTTGGAAGTGGGTGCATATCTAGAGCAAGCATTTCCATCCCAAGCACAGTAAGGGTCTCTGGCCAGACAGCAATCAGCACAGGCTTTCCCGTAAGTGTCACATCTGTGCAAGGAGAGCTGAACCAATCCATCCCAGGAACCAACATACAACTGTTGCTGAAAATCAAGAAGAAGAACTGAGTCAGCAGCATTGCTCACCTTAGTCTTGAGAATCACTTTCAGAAATACAGCAGGATAGATCTAAATCTGTTTGCAGGTCTACTGCTACCTATAAACACTTGTGCAGAATGTGAGGAAGAGTAAGACCACTCAACGTCTTCTACCCCTAGCCAGACACCATTTTGAATATGTTGGTACTGAAATGGACAATATTCTAAAAGCTAACATAGGTTTGCCAGTAACTTAAGAAGGTCAAAAACCAGCTGCTAGAATGTAGAATTGTGATGTCAGAACCTTTCTTAATTATAGAAGTTATAATCTGGAAGCTTCTAGCAAGCACAGACACTACAGGCAATATTGATGGTATGCCTCTGCCATGCCTCTCAACACAAGATCTGACTAAAAGAGACTCCTGACATTGTCTACTTTTAAGTAGCTATTTCATTTTGGTAATGATGAACTAATCCTAAAAAAAACATATGGATTAAAATTGGGAAGGTTGAATATTTGTTATCTCTGTGTGAACATCACTAAGTAGAATTGAACAATTCCATATCACAAAGCAAAGGCTGCAGGATACTGGAAACATACTGAATAAATGACACTTTGAAAGTCAATTCTGAAATTCCTGCAATACTCCCCATATGCACTCATTTGTGTGTCTGCAGCAGAGGTCATGAGAAGGAAGAGTAAAGTAGGTGAATCAGTCTCAGCAGGTGTTTTTAAATAACTTGTGATCAACTCTGGGGGACCACTCTAAGCTTTTAATAAAGGAGGGACCTCAAAGAAAGAGAAATGTGGCATGAAAAGCACAGGGGTTCTCGACTTATAAAAATTGATCTTATACTTTATTATCTGTTATGTTCTGTTAAGGCTTTCATATCACTAACCACAATGAATCCTGTTATCTGTTTTTCCACAGTTCTCTGAAGTGCTTATTTTCATCAAAATTATACATTACTAACTTTCTATCCATGCAACTCTAATTTGTTTCCACCTGCTTCCCACTGCAGAGGCCTTGGCTTTGGTCTGTGTCATTGCTTTCTTAGAGTGTTTGCAAAAATTCTATTTCCTCTGATATCAGCCTTTCCTCATGACCCTCACCTCAGCAGAGGATCCACGCCATCCATCTTCCATAGACAGAGCTTTATAAAATGATGGTCTTATCGTGACATTTCCCTGCCTAAAAACTGTAAGGCTTTTGTCCTTAAATTGTTAAACATCATGGAGGACAGGTAGGGTCTAACATACTCAGACTGGCTTCTCCAAAGTTATTTTGAACTTCCTTTTACCCTCCACACACATATGTTTGGGGTCAAATTTTATACACACTTAATAGAAACCGGTGTAGACTCTTATTTTTCACTCTATGCTTCTTTTTATTTATCTGGTTAACTATAACACCATTCATGACTCAGTTTGTCTATGACTTTCCTTATGACCCTTCCATTGATCTTTCTGGCTCCTTTTCTATGTACTTATGTCCTTTGTCTTTCTGACATATGATTCAGTTATTACTCTCCATTGTTGGTATGCTTCTCCCTCTGTCAGCTTTGCCCAGGGCTTCCAGAATGGAAATGAATGCTACTCCAATCATGCCTACCTGTATCTCCAAAGGACAATAGCAGGGATTAGAGTAATAAATGTTATTTAATGGGCAAATCATTGACAAAGACCCCAGAAGGAAGCCAATTTAGAATTTCTTCTACTAACTGGGCTACCAGGCTTGATTGTAGCAAAGCTTTAATGTAGATACTATATTATCAAATTACTCTCTTTAATCTTCAGGGTGTGTAGAGAAATAAAATGGTAGGTCTAAATCTAGTCAATTGAGATGTGGATTATAACACCAGGGAACTGCAAAATCATATTATATATATCATATATCTAATCGTATATATATGATTATTAAAATTGGCTACCATTAACACATTGTTTTCTTAAAACGGTATATAGCATTATATTTAAACTGGAAGCAGGATGAGGATATATCAATGGCAGAAGAGATAAAGTTCTTGTCTAGTATTTGCAAGGGCCTAGGGTAAAACTCCAGTACTGAAAACAGACAAACAGACAAACAAAGGAAGAGCTTTTGCTCATACCTATCAGCAAACACAGCACTCAGCAGGTGATATGAAATTAAAAAGAATGTGAGCTCTGGACCAGGCTGAATTAGGTATTTTCACCCCAGAAGAACGTATTAGCTGGCCTAGTATGTGGAAAACCCCTGGGTTCAATCCCAAGCGTCACTAATTAAATAGAATAAAATTAAACTCATAAGAAACAGGAAGCTTTCGAGTTGTTGTTGAGAGAATTGATCCTGAGAGTTAGCTATTGAGTAGGGTGGGAGGGTTGACACGTCAATGTTGTGTAACAGAGTTCATATTTGAAATCCATGATTCATGAATTAAAAATCCTTCTTGATATCCGTGACTGGCATCTTAAAATAGATATCTTATGCCTTGAGCAGAAATACAAGCTCAGGAGAGCAGACAGCCACTCATTTCTCTGGAGCCAAAGTAAGGGAGCACATACTATTTAATTTCCAGTCGGCTCAGGCAAGGTTGAAATTATGACTTCTAATCAATAGGAGAAACAAGCAGCCTCAACTTTCTGCATCGCTAATGACTTAACTCCCAGTCTCCAGTTTCAATAGATTCTGCAAATGCACTTTGAGTTAAGAGAACTTCAGGCTTCTGAAGTTAATGGTTAAACAAAAAGTAGAAAGTACCTGCTTCAGGGACAACTCCATGTTCAAGATGGCTGTTGGGTGCTGCAAACAGAAGTAAAATATCAGTGAAAGCCATTCACAGCTTTATATTAATCAGTATGTTGTTTTAGCTATTACTAAACATGGCTGTTCAGACTCTCCATGAGAGGAGAAAATGACCTTATTGCTTATTATTTTCCTGTAGTGGGTATTAATTCTACATTACTAGATATGATGAAATGCTTAAGGCAGTATATCAGAGAGAAACTAACCTCATGAGAAAATGCCACGTTGAAACTGCATTTTAGTTATTCACAAGTTCTCACCTTGTTCTAAATCTGCTTATCGTGACCACTAGTATATAATTCACACTAGTGCTGACAAGAATATCTCCATAATTATTTATTGCTCTGTTCTGATCTATCTAACATCAAAGATTTAGAACATGCTTAAGTAGCAGAGTTTTGAAGTTATAGTTCTGTTTGTTGATGATAATAATCCTTATGTGACACTGCATGATACCAATGTATGCAATTTCATGATACGGGTCAGATTTTATTCTAAAGGAACCATAGGCATGAATATAAATTCAACCGAACATAAAATGCAGAGCATATAAAAAGATATCTTACATATCTATTATCTATCTACTACTTATTTGTTACTGCTTTTATTTACTAATTGACAGAGATTTAAGAATATCTATGAAAGTAAAAAACAAAGTTAAAAAAGTTAGTTTCTTTTTTTAAAAAGGTTATTCCAATAATCTTTTGTTGTTCTTATTTTTAAAAACATGGCCATGACCATCAAATTATGTTTGGGTGTTTTTGTGTGTGTGTTTTGTTTTTAATTGCATTTTTCCTCAATAAAGTTGTTAAAGAAGGAATGGAAACATAGGTGGACAACAGAATTTAAAGATGAGGAGAGAGGACAAAGGGAAGAAAGGAGAAAAGCAGAGGAGAGGAGAAAATGAAGAGGAGAGGAAAAAGCAGAGACAAGATGAAAGAAGAGAAGGAATCTGGTTATGTAACTCACTGGTGAGTTGTTTGCATGTCAAAAGACCCAGGTTTCATCTCCAACATAAAAGAAAGAAAGAAAGAAAGAAAAGGATGGAGGGAGAAGGAGGGAGGGAGGAAAGGATAGGGAGGGAGGGAGGGAGGGAGGGAGGGGGAGGGGGGGGGGGAGGGGGGGGGGGGGGGGGGGAAATGGATGAGTGGGTAGGTGGATGGATGAATGGATGGGTGGATGGGGGGATTGCATGTGGATGGATGGATGAGAGGAGGTATGAAGAGAAGAACAGGAACCATAAGCAACTGAGATAACAGTTCCTGCGATAACAGTGAATCTTTGACTCTAGCCAAGTCCCATAGCAGAAGATTAGTTCTCATGAACTTATGTGCATGATAGAAACTCTTTAAGCCTCTGCTTCATTCACCGGCATGTTTGGCGTCAAGTTTTCCCTTAGGAGCCACCCAAGGTTTTGTTTTGGTAGAGGCCAGATAGCAGGCCTTGTTCTTGTTAACTTCTTGACCACTATTATCATCACAATGTAAACAGGATCCTGCAAGCCCCAGCATGATAATTAACTTTAGCTCTTCACAGTGGAGGACTTCACTCTCTGCAGGCAATAAATGTTTACAGAGAAACAGTTTTTAATAAGCATTTTAAACGAAAAAAAAAACCCATCTTTTCTAAGAAATGCAGCCATATTTCTTATTTTTCAGGAAATAACTCTAAATACCACAGAGTAGTTACAAAACAATGCCACACTAAATATATATTTATTGTTAAAAGCAGAACTTAAAAACAAAAAGACTCTTCCTCCAGGCCTATAACTCTATTTGAGAGGTGAGAGGATTGTATGCATAACTTGCAATCACTAAGTCTTTTTCTCTTATTCTGTGTCTCTCTCTGTCTCTGTCTCTGTCTCTGTCTCTGTCTCTGTCTCTCTCTCTCTCTCTCTCTCTCTCTCTCTCTCTCTCTCTCTCTCTCATCATAGTACAGTGGGGCTCCTACACATGATTCATAAACATTTCCAGGTTTTTTCAGATTCACTTACAAAGTACCATTCATAAAGTAAAAAAGCATCTGTAAAGTAAGAGACTCCAGACTTTTACTCAGTGTGGCAATTTGAGTGACTATATTCTTGAAGGATGCAGTAAGGAGAAACAGTTCGACAGCTTCTGTCTGTGGTATTCAGCAGAGGAAGTGAGTGGCTTTCCCACTTGCACATGACCTGTTCCAATGCTTAGGCCAGAAAAACAGCTGAAGTTTGCTTCAAAGGCTTCTCCAGGAAAAACAGAGAAAAGACCAAAGAGACCAGTGAAAAGCACTGAGCAGTCATCTCACCCTCTGCTGGAGCCCTGGGACCCTTCTCACCTTGAATACCTGAAGCTCCTCCAGTACCACCTCTTCCATATTCCATTTCTCCTTGGAAATGCTGACAACTTTGAGGACTGTTCCAATGTCTGAAATAAAAACACGGACCCATAACCCACCATTTCTACTTGAATATTTAGTTGAATGCGTATTCCTAGATATCTCAAATGTTCTGCTTGCTTTTTCTTCTAGATCCTTTCTAAGGAATCTGTCTAAATAAAATAGTGAGAAATGAAGATATGTATATGAAGAAATGTATATGATATTACCTTTCTAAAGAAGATACTTATAGAGATTAAAAGGTAATATCACATTATATTTGTAACTACATATATATGACTAATTTAAAAATTAGTTGAATAACAGAGGAGAAACAAAGCTTTTACTCATTAAACTATGTTAAGATAATATATATATATTTTTCACTGCCATAAGGTTTATTTAGTAATTATATGTGATTTATGATAAGTAGTAAGAAAATAAGATATATAGTCCTTTAAAAATGTTAACAAAGGTACCAGAAAACACTGGAAATTTTTCCATGAGAAAAGTAACTCTAAGCTCTTCACATACAAAATGCATTCAGAAAAATTTATAGTGAAGTAAAAAATAAAGTTTACTCAATTTATTTCAATTTAAACTTAAAACAAAATACAAGTTTAATAATATATAACAAAACAGTGTTTAGTATACTATTTAAATATCTTATAATGAATGCAGTGTGGTTGTGTAGTATAGAAGTATAGAAAGATAATCAAAACTACACAAGGAAAAAATCAAAATACAGTTGTTACTTTACAATTAATCCACTGAAAAGAGGTTTTTATGCTCCTGAGCAGTGGGGCATATAGAATACCTCTATATGAAGAAAATTGCCTAGAGTATTTAAAATTTTAAAATGACTCTAGGATGCTCAAAGCTACTAAATACATTTTTACAATAAAAAATTGGCTTTTAAAATGATCATCATATTTTTCTCAGGAAAGGTTAGGTAGTACCCCCTAGTGGCTGAGTGTTGATTATGGTAGTGAACTGTTAGGGACCTAAGAATAAGCTTTGCTGGACAGTGAAAAATAAATTTAGATCATGAGAATTAAAAGCAGACTAATTAAAATTCTGACCCTTAAGTAGTCATCTCTGTAGTCTCAAAAATGAAACATCCCTTAGATTATCTGGGTTTTGCACTTGTCATCTGTAATGGCAGAAATCAGGCCCAATAGCTGTCAGCCAAAGACCCTTGGAGTTGTAATATAGTCATTCTCATAATAAGCCTAATATTGTTGAACCATTGTAGTACTTGAGATGTAAATAATTCTAAAATCATTTCACATTCTTAAGAACCTGTCCCAATAAAATATCTAGTATTTGAAACTCATTAATTTCTACTACAGAAATGCCTTCATGTAGGAGAAAATGTTGAGGGTGTATGCTGTCTTTACTGCCACTAGAACAATGTTATCACATAACAATTTTTGTAATTTTGTGAATCATCAAATAAGCAATATTTTCTATGTAAAGTGTTTGTCTGTATATGCATATATATTTCTGATCGTTTATTAGCACAGGATATACAATTTTGGAAATCATTGGTAAGGTATTAACTGATGTTTATTTGTTATATATATATATATATATATATATATATATATATATCAGCAGATAGATAGATTAGATAGATGGATGGATGGATAGACAGACAGACAGATGGATAGACAGACAGATAAAAAGTCCCTATGTATTCCTTAGGGAGGTCTTGGGCTTGTGATCCTCTTTTTTAGCGTTACAAATGCTGAGATTATAAGCATTCACTACCACACCTGGCTTAAAACATGTTATTTTAATCATTTTATGATTACAACGTTGACAATTAATAAATGAAATGGCACAAATTACAGGAATAAAGATGTACAAAATTAATTTTAATCTATAAAATTCATGAAAAGAAAGCAAACTTCCAAAAATTTTTATTTGAAAGTATTTACAAGTAGTACTTAATGATTCCAAATACCGCCTTTAGGCCATCAAGTCCCTGCTTTCCACAGTCTGGTGAAAGGGGAGCATTGTGATAGAATTTACCAAGCACCCTGTGGTGTGAGCAGAAGGTGAACATGGAGACATGACTTCACTTTATTTACCTTTAGTCCTCAGTGGTTAGACAGACCTTTTTTTGAGCAACTAATCCAGAATAGTGCCAAAAACATTATTTACAATACATATATTTTAAAATTTCGGTGTGGATGGCAGGCATTGCTGGTCATCGTTTAAAAGCACAGGCTACACAACTTCAGGAAATGCTGGCAAGGTATTAACTAATGTGTACTTGATTTTTGCCGACAAATATTTTGCAAGGTTTTGTTTTATTTATCCATTAATGAACAGTATCTTTGACTGAAAGCGTGGTTTGAGCATACCTGTTCCAAGAAACATGACATCATACTGTCCATCTTCAGCCACTACATGATCCACCACTATCTGTGTCAGTCTGTAGTCCACATTGACTCTCTTGAAGGTTGGTGCTCCTGCCACTGGGTAAACTGACTTGTACATCACTGGGTGCCGCCTTATGAAACTGATGACATCATCTGGAAAGTCTCGGGTAGACTTAATCAGTGGATCATAGGTTTTGCTTGGACACTGAAAAGAAATGTGAACAGGAGTAAGCGTGCTGCATATGCACCTGAGAGATGTGTGCTATGGATAACAGTAGACAGATGTTTGGGGGCTGGCGAGAGGGTTATTACATAGATGTGCAGTAAATGAAGTCCAGCCTCAACAGAGTTAAATCTATGTTTCTTCATAAAAACAATCAAAATGATGTGACGTCACCAGATTTTTCTCAAGTTTCTCCAATGTAAACTTCCTTTCTTAAAGAGATTATTGTTTTGAATAAAGATTGACATTTTTTATCAGGCACTATGGTGTATCCCTGTTATTCCACAAGATGGCCAGGACAAGGAGGATCCAGGCTCAGGGGCTGACTAAAACAGAGATCAAAGCCAGTCTATGTTATAGAAGGAAACCAGATCCCATATATCCCCCCAAAGATTTTAATGACAGTACTGGGAACGTAAATTGATGAAACTGTCAGAAATGATCTATCACCCAAAAAGTTACAGAAAGACTTCCAATTTTAAATAAATTTAGGATTCCACTCAAATTTAACTACACTTATCAAAATTTAAAAGGAACAAAGCAACAAGTTACAACATTAGCTCCAAAAGAACTTTAATGGTTTGAAATTATAATTTTAGATTTCTGTTAAAGCTGCTGTGAAAATTATCTGGCGCCATTTTCTGCAGCTCTTCTTCCAAGCCTGGGATCTCTCAGAAGGCATCCTAAGCCATTTCCCACTCCTTCCTAGAAATGTTTCTTGGGAGTGCTCCTTAAAGAAAGAGTAAGCATCAACTGCCCTCTGGTGGTCACACACTAAAGCACAACAGGCTATTTAATCAATGAATTTGATATACAGTTATTCAAAATAAAGAATGTAATGACACCATAACTTTAATATTTGACAAAATATATACTATCTCATATCATGTTTCATTTGTGTTTCGAAAGATGCATCCTGGGAAGTTGTCCTTTGAAGAAAGATAAAATCTTTACACTTCAAATCTTAGTCGATAAACGATCTTTTTGGAACGAAAGCTAGTAATACAAGTACATAGACTAAAATTAACAATATTGGAGAAAGCCTATATTAAAATTCTCTGGATAATACCAAAATAAAATAAATCAAGCAATAAAAAATTAAATGTTCTAAAAAAATGATGAAAGGAAAAGAAGTTTCCACTGAACAAAGCCATTTAAACTAGACATTATTCGCACCGTAGCAGTACTCCAAGGCCTCCTTCTAAGAGGGTCAACAAAGGAATTGTTAGCTGCAGACTCTGGAGTAACAGATCGTGGGGTAACTCCAAATTTCATACCAATAGCAGCATAATGAATGATCCATTGTGAAGGAGAATGTCCACCAAAGAAGTTGTACTAAGATATTAAAAGACCTGTTAGAGATTTCCTAATTATTTTGAGTGTAACCTTTATGAAAGTCTTGCATGCCTTCCATTAAGAAACTGATCCTTTCCTGGTGTCTAGATATTTGCCCCAGGTCTGTATGAAAGAGAGCAGACCTGGCCTACATCACCAGCCATTAGGTACTTATTTAATGTATCTGTTAGGGAAGGATGGTCTGAAGATCAAAATCTGTGGGTGCCAGGACTGTTTTTAGCATTCACCCTTCATCCCTGCACATGAGAGTGGAAGGGGCCCTTTGTTATGTAGATTGAAACTGTAAGTGGATACAGACAAGATAATACTGAGCTCTTTCCTAATTATAGGCTGCACACTTCACTTGTACTCACAGGCCATTCCCAAGGTGCTTATATCTCACAACACCTTCAGTTCAGTTTGATTGATTTACTATTAAAGGCAAGATTTGCTCCATTACATATAGGAAAAAGCCCATCAACTTAAGAAAAGACATCTCCTTAGACTTTGCAGCTGTAGTTACACACTAACCAGGATTTCAAAAGATATAACTCATGATAGTCAAACCAATATTCTTGCTATAAAATTTAAGAATAATAACACATCTCACTGTAAGACAGTGCAACTAAACGACGATACAACGTTTAGCCAACATGTAGCACAGCTTGCTGCTAACAGAAAGGCTCACACGCAATAAAAACCAAGGGATAAAAAGAGAAGGGGGAAACCTGGTTTCTATTGACAGTTACAGGAAGACTTTTGTAAATATAATTGTCTTCTTATGGCAGCATTCCTTGTGGCACATGGCCAGTGTTTGGCTGAGACCCATGGCCCCTTTTGCTAGGAGTGATCTCGGGTCCTTACCGCGGTGCTCACACAAGTGAAAGTGGTGTGGGAATGTTACACCCTGAGGTTTAATGCAGAAAAGTACAAACGAAACAGTATTGTTTTAGTACGTACGTTCAATCTCCAGATGCTTGCTTTGATGTCACGCAACACACAACTTCATATACCCAACAACTGCTCAGGTAAAACAGAAAATAATGTCCCAAGAAGAGCACACAAAGAGTGTAAAGAATTACAGATTCTTAGACAAGCCACAATTTTCTTTCATAGATTCCCACTGAAGATGTATATCCTAGGTGTTAGTGTGGGGTTTGTGCATATTCTTTTAAATGTGTAAGCCTGTCATAATTCATATAAATATTCTACCCCACATAGCTCCTTTTCTTTCATCCTGTGGTTTCCTATCATTTATTTCATGCCTATGAAAAGCAAGCATTCCGGCTAGTTAACCGTTCCTCTTACAGCTCTCAAAGACTCTTAAGAAAGGTTAAACTTTGAGAGAATAAAAAAAAGAACAGAAAACTTTTGGTTAGACTTTAAAACGCCAACACATTTCTGGATATTTCTCAAAGGTAAAGAGAAAAGAGATCCTGCCTAGACAAACTCTGAGATGCCAGAGTGCGGCCCACAGCAGCTGGCCATGCTGGCGTGGCGGTGTCGGGCAGCTGCAGTTAGCTAGGTGTTATCCCGTATGCTCTGCAGAAGTTGCCATGGCAAGGCATCAGGCAGCTGCGGAAAGCCTATCCGCTGGATGCTGTAGGCTGCTTTCTGCTTTCTCTAGGTCACCATTTCCTCTCACACAAATCAGAGCAATGACTAATTGAGGAAAGTCATGGCACAAGCAAAGACCAAACCAGGCTTTTTATCTGGGGAAAGAAGCAGAACATTTTATGTGTGATGTGTAAGGGAAGTCTGATTTTTATTATAATTTGAAAATGCAAATTTTCTAAGTTGAATCTTATACCCCTCGTTATTCATCTAAGTATCAGTCTGAAATAAGATTGGCAAGGAAAGACCTTGCCAATTAGAGGTAAGAGAGAGGGAGGAGAGACTTGGTCAAATATATAGCCATTAGGGCATAATAAACCATGTAAAATTAATCTAAGGAACTTGAACTTTTTGAGCCCTGTACCCTCATGCCCTTCTTTCAGATTCTTTTTCCCTTATAGAGGAACAATCAAAATTCAAGTAGACATAGTTTGAGAATTGGAGGTTCTAGTTTAGAAGCTAAGGTTTTGCATTTTAAACAGCTGAAAACCAGGGGGATGAATATAGTCTTTTCAGCTTTTAATAGCGGAATGACTTAAAACTGAATTCAGCAAAGATGAAAAGAGCACAGGCTTTTACAAGGTAGATGTATAGGAAACATATGATTCACTATTTTTAAACTATGTTGCCCCCCAATTCTCAACTTTTGTATAAATTGTAATTCACTTTTAATTTCTTTCAAAATGACCACTGCTTTTGCTGTCAAATTATTCTGCTTCATTTTTAACTATTAAAACACATAATTATGGTTTGTCCAGCTGTTCCCTTCAGACAGCAGAGGGCAGAAGAATCATGGAAGTAAAATATCTGTGCATGGGCTGGTGTATTAACAGAGAACGCTGGACAAGGAGTTGAGATTTGGTCAACAGTGGTACAATATTAGATAAAAACCAAAAAGGGTAAATGAGATGGGCATGACCCCATGCCTGTACGCATTTAACTGGGATCCCTGCTGGGATATTAATTCAGTGTTAATCATAAAAGTAATATGGATGCAGAAAATATGAAAGTAAAGGCTCTATCCAATGTACAGAAAACTAATTTGACATTCAGCACATCTTTCATTCAAGTTAGAAACATTTTCCTATGTTTAAATAAAAACATCAATTATTAAAAGGCTACAAAATTTCATTATACATGTGTAGAGGACAGACCAAGCCAAAAGGAAAGAATTCAAGATTGTAGTAGTAGTTATTGTTGTTATCACTTAGAAGGCATCTCTATATATATATGTAACTCTTCATATAGCTTATGGTAATTCTAAATTAATAAAAGGCTCCTCCTTCAAAATTCATGAGATCGTGAACATGCATAAATAATCTTTAACATTTTCCACATACATAACTATGTAAATGAATCAACACTATGTTGACATTCAAAGACTGTATGAATTATGCTGGGGTGTTAGTACACATCAGTCACCTTAGCAATTGGGAGGGAAGAGCCAGAGGATCAAGAGTTCAAGACCATCTTTGACTATGTAACAAGTTTGAGGACATTTGTAAGACCCTGCCTCAAAATAATAACAGAAAGAGTGTAGTGAAATATCCTGGAAGTACATATGAAACTGTTTGAGTTATAAAAAAACATTCAGTTATAATTGTATGTAAAATTTCTTAATTGGAGGAAAAAGAATATAGCTGTATAGTTTGTACTTTTAATATGCACATGGAGGAGAGTGTGAGGGTAGAAGATATAAAATAAATATAGCTAATTTTGGATAGGGGGTGTAGGCACGTATTTACGAGGGGAACAATAAGAAAGAGGTGAATATTATATCAAAGAACAAGAAGAATTCTGATCATAAAACCCCACCCAGCAGCTCCCTCTCGTTCTGCTAGTTGGGTAACACGAGATTGGGTGTGTTATTTAGTTATTCTGGACACTGGTTTCCTCCAGTGTAATGAGAGGGTGAGTTATGACGTCTCTATCATTCCTTCCAGCTCTTACATTCTCAAGTTTTACAAGGGTAGTCACTTGATAGTCTGTGAAACTTAATTTCACTGATTTTATGAATGTGGTTACTCAAAGTGGTAAGGTTCATTTGGTAAAAGCACTTGTGCAACAAATTTCCACATGAGATACATGATATTCTTAACTCAGCATCAGCCTTAATGCTATAACTAGCTTCTAAATAAACCAAAAGTAAAAAAGAGGTTTGCAATGCAGGAACAGACTGATGGTTATAAGCTAATAAAATAATTTATAATCATTGAAAATAACTAAATAAGTTTAGAAAAGAAAAGTTAAAAACCCTATGCATTCTTTTAGTAATTTTAATCTTAAAATTTGGTTATAGCTATTCTGAGTGTACAGTATTAGGGACCAGCATTTTTGACACATGATGTTTCTTCTTTTGTCACTGATGAAAAATACTAACATGCATTTTCTGATTTTGGAGAAATGTGTTATTGCCATTTCAGAGACATGACTACATGCTTAGAAGTGACATATATAAGTATTCTATGCCTTCAATAACATTTCCATGTGTTTTAAGCAGTAGCTGAGAAAAGAGTGACAGCAAACCTCAAAGTTTCTTTTATTTAATTATAACTATAAAGTAAATACCTTTAAATATTGGTATGTAGTCATTTTAATAATTGTGATAAATTAAGGAGTAGGATATCTTGGGTGTGCCTGTGTTTGAAATTACTCATTGTAATTAATGTAGATTGCTCATAATACCTCTACGTTTAATACTCAGATGACTGAGAATAAAGCAAAACAAACCACAAAACAAAACAAAAATCCCATAATGGCTTGAATTCAAGTAAGTACCTACAAGTGCTTTCATCATTCTTGGGTTCATTGCAATCCTATTCTAGGTAGCAAAGATGTGGAACAACTAAATAAAGATGTGGAACAACTAAATGTAGCCTGACAGATGAATGGACAATGAGCACACACACACACACACACACACACACACACACACACTCACACACACACAACTCTGAAATACTATTAACCAAGAAAAGAAAAGGAATTCTACCATACGTAGCATGAAAGCACTTTCAGGATGATGCTGAGTAAAGCCATTTCTACACAGAAAGTCGGTGACTTACTAATATGAGGTACTGATGTACTTAAATCATAAAACTGGAGAGCAACATAGTGGATACCAGGGGATAGGGAGAAAAGAGAGTTGAAAACTATGGGCATGTCTTTTTATCCAAGATGAATGAGTTTTACATGCCTGTTGTGCAATCTTTATCCTGATGCTTCATGGTAATGTTTTGCAAACTTAAACATTTAAGAGTTTTATTACAAGTTACTTGTTTTGTTCATAGCAAAAAGAAAGAAACTAAAAAGTGATTGTTAAAAAAATCATATTATTTGAAAAATATTTTTTCCATGGATATTGGGAATAGCATCTCACTCCTGTAATACCAACAACCGTAGGTTGGATACGTGAGGGCTAACGTTGTGTTTATGTTTTAATTACTGCAATTAAGGGATTTATAAAACAAAAATATTTCTAACCGGTAAATTCACTTGCCCCAAAATAGACAACTTCCTGGAATGCTGGGGACAGGTCAGGTAAGATAAGCCACATGTTTTACTTCTGTAAACAAAACTGGCTGCCCCAACTGCCCAGGATGTGCTTGATTCCACGTAGGCTGGAGGTACATAGGTAGAAAGTACCTCAGGATGAATGCTTGGCCCTGATTAGACAAAGATGGGCAGTACTAGGTAGAATTGTGGGTTTTATCTCTATAACCACTGGACTAACGTAATTTGGGGCCATTCTCTAAGAATTCTCGGTATGGAACTGGTAAGTATCCATTATCTTGGCCAATATTTAATAACGCTTGCTTCAAGTTTGGCTCAAAAACCGTGGCAGGAATCTTGTTCTCGCCAGGTGCGATTAACAGATACAGTTAGACTGCCTTAGTCCAAGGTCATCCTGGAGTGCATAAGCAGGACTTCCAGCCCAGCCTGAGCATTGGTGTCGCTATTTCCTTCTCATTAAAACATTCGTTCCTGGAGGAAGGATTGTGGCCCATAAAATGTCAGTAGCTCACAAAATTTAGCAAACGGAGGAAGCTCTGGCAACTTAGAAAGCCCATAAAGGCCCCATGTTTCCGTCAGCAAGAAGGAGTCACTGGGAAAGAGAAGACTTAAAGGAAGCTAACTGCCCATTCTCCCCGGAGCTCCGGAATTGTAGCCTTTGTGCGTCATCACAGCACATGGTAAATTTCTCAGTGATGTCGTTGCTCAACAGTTACCCAGGCTCCTGAAAGTAACCCCTCACCTGTGTGACACCAGAGAATTCACTGGTTCCGCAAGCTAGATACAGACATAGTCATTTCTTTGGTCTCTCATGGGATCTGTCTAATCTTTTCTCATTTCCTCAGAAAAAAATGTCACACAAAATTGGATGACAAATCCTCTTTCCAAAGGCCAATAAATAGCAATATAATATAAATTCATACATATCCATAAAAATAATGAATATGTAATAATCAAAGTAAAACATCCCGAAAACAAATTATATTGAGGAATAAGGAAAAGAAAATAGAAATAGCTGCAGAATAACACATACAAGTTTAATTATACTACATACCAAGAAGCCAGGAAGATAATTTAAAAAGCACCACTTCCAGTTATTTCCCCTTTAATAATAAGCAGGAAAAGTCCATATTAAGTAGAATTTGAAGGGTTATATCAATTTCTTTTGATGGTTATCAAGTATCTTGGTGGAAATATTTAGAATAATCCATACATAGATATATAAGACATTAATTTCCTTGTAATTGAGCTTTGAAGAAGGGATTACTCTCATTTGTAAAGAATAAACAGAAGAATACACCATAGTTATTGCTGTGCATATATGTATGTGTTCATCTGCATGTGAAGGCCAGGATCAATATAGGTGTCTTCTTCAATTGCTGTATGCCTTGTTTCTGAAGATAGTCTCACTGATCATGAAGCTCAGGCATTTGGCTAAGTTGACTGGACAGAAAACCCAATGGTCAATCCTATCTCTCCCTCCTCAGCAGTGGGATTATGGAACTGTACTACAGCATCCAGTTTTTTAATTGGTTTCCAGAGATCTAGACATGGGTCCTCATGATTGTACAGCTTCCTGAATCATCTCCTACACCCTGTTATTATTTTTAGGCAAATGCATGAATTCTAAAACACAGCTTACTTTTACTCATCTGTCCTTAAACATAGTTTTCACCATTTGATCATAATTTTAGCCTAAGGTGAGTCTTTCTGCTCTACCTCCATGGTCTTGGACCACAAGCCTCACTTTCTAGCCAGCATAAAGGCTTGTCTCAAGATCAAAATATTCTTACTTCATCCTTTAGACTGCTCTTACTACATGTATATGTCATCAAAGTGTCTTGGACTTGGGTTATTTAGAATTTCTTCCACTCAAAGAATCGTATAGTGTTTCAAAGTTCGGCATAATAAAGAAAAGACAGATGCATATCAAGAAAGGGGATTCTTTAAATGAAATGTTTTAAACAATAGAACCTTTCAAAAGAAGAGCCAGACTTTAAAATATTTTGGAGATGTAGGCAAGATATATGCAGAGATGCATGAACAGAACAATTGCTTAGTTGGCATTTCATCTAATTTACAAACTGTGCACTCTGGACAACTAAATTGACATATCTGAGTTAAATTCTGTAATTCTATCATAATGCAATCATCACAATACTGTCCAGTTAGTTCCTGCAAAAAGTCAAATTTTTTTAACTTCATTTGAATTATGGGAATACTAATATGTCACTGTAAACAAACAGTTATTTCAAAATCAACAGCACATGTAGCTTTAAAGATGGCATAGTTGGTAATAATAGAATTAGAAAACGAATATGGAATTAGAAAAATAATTCAGTTATTCAGCTGGGTACATACCGTTCCAGGTCGGGGATAAGGTATCCTCCCATCATACTGTACCCAACGATGGTCTGCACTTTCCTTATGAGCATAAGGACCATTAAAAACTGCTCTGATATCAGCCATGCTATACACACAGACAGCAGAGCCTTTGAAGATGGAGCTGAAAGAGAGGAAGATGATTCATTCATTCACCCATTGAGCACATATCTGCACCTAAGAGATGCATGGAAAATATGTGGCATGGTCCAGTTAACAGGAACTCCAGAAATAATGTGCCTGTGTCTTGAAGGACCTTATAGGCAAGTAGTCCTGACTGACAAGTGACAAGGGTACTTAACTTACAGGTAGGTAAGAGAAACATGAATCAAGAATGGGCTACCAAATGAATTATCAGAGATCATTAGGGAACAGGTGAGGTCTACAATGACACCTAATTATTCATAGAATCCATGTAGAATAGTAGTTCTCAACCTTCCTAATGCTATGAACCTTTAATATAGTTCCTCATACTGTGGGAAACCCTCAACCATAAAATTATTTTCGCTGCTACATTATAATTGTAATTTTGCTACTGTTATTAATCACAATGTAAAGATCTGATTGCAGGATATCTGATATGGGACCCCTGTGAATAGGTCATTTGACTCACAAATGGGACACAGCCCCCAGGTTGAGAACCACTGATCTAGAAAAAATGTGGGGTAGCAATGATTAGATATGGTGTTTACTCACATATTGCTTAATTTTTGAAATTATTATAATACTGAAAATATTAAAATTTACATTATGTTTAAAACATTTGGATGCATGAAAAACAGTTCCATTTATCCATATTTTTGAAACATTTTATTTTATTATTGTTGTTGTGTTTGTATATGACATGTAATTCTGAGTGAGGAACCAATTTGATGCTCTTCTTCAAGCATGTATGGAGGGGATCGAACTAAAGGTATCAGCCTTGTGCCACAAGAGTCTACACTGGCTGAACCACATTCCCGGCCTTTATTCATCTATTAAAAGTTATAGCACACCCCAATTTGCACATTGAATGTGTTGTTAACACAATTTTGTTCAAACAATTTTCATAGCAGAAATAAGCTGTTGTTTCTTGAATTGAGCTTATGAATTATAGTCATCTACTTAATACTTAATGTGATCATAATCATGTGGTTTTAACAGAAATATTAAGCAGATAAAACTTCCACAGGAATTCTAAAATTCTACAACACAGAGATGGCAGTCATTAGACATATCAGGTACTTTCTTTCTTGATGTTTTTCTGGAAAATAAAATACATTATCTTTGAGGCTAAGGCATTTTGGCGAGACTGCTTCTTAAAACTAAGATGAACCTTTCTGACCAAATGACATCATCCTGACTTAATACAAGCAAGCTAATGATTCTTTAGGAAGAGAAGCTAGATCAGTAATATTCTTGGAATGGTATCAGTAGGAAACATCAGAAAGTAATAGTAAGCAGACACCTAGAAGAAAAATGATATTGTGATAATAATCACATATGTGCCTATTATATTTTAAAGAAATAATGTACCATTATTAAAGGTTAATTATGTTTTTTCACTAGACAAAGGATAGGATTTGCATTCCAACATTACCTCAGTTTTCAGGGAAACATTAAAAATAAAACAACAAAGAACACCAGGAACAAAGAGCTGACTTGGAACTTCACACTCTGGGTGGGCAGAAACTTGATAGGAGAAGGAAAAATAAAATAAAATAAAAGCACTATCTTGGGGCTGTCTCCCTGGCACATATCTTCATCTTGTGTGTGGAACACATTGACTTCAAAGCAAGATTTTGAATGGAAAGGGGCCAAGAAAACTAGAGCTGAGACACTTGAACCACTAGGCCAACTGCTCCTCTTGAGTCTTTTTAAATGCATTGCACATTGATAGCAAAATGGCTTCCCAAAACAACAGCTCTTTGGGTATCTTCTTAATGTACAAATTAAAATATTTCAATCTCAAAACTTCTAATGTATTCTAAATCCATAGACAATTTCAGCTCATGATGGCCTTGCCATGAGAAGAAATAAACTGAAATTTGCAAGAATTAGTCAAAGGGAAACCAGAGTCATTTCTTTCCTTGTTGATAGCATTACATTTAAGTCCTCCAATACTAATGTCAAAGCACACTGATAAAGAGTTAAGAGAAAATATGAGAAAAACTGTAAAGTATTCCAGACATGCAGTGGAAATAGCTGTATATTTTAAACATAGTCAAAAGTAAGTAATTGAGTGAAATAAGGGGGAGACAGTAGGGAACACAACTCTATAAAGGTTTGTATATGCTCCTACAAGCACATTGAAGTCACAGGGCCTAAATGATATATAAAAGATGGCGTTATTCAAAAAGCACACAAGAATATAGGCACAAAAATAAAGAAAAGCTTAGTCTAGCTTCATTGATAGGAACTGGCCACTTATCTTGGAGTATAATTTTGTAGAATGGCCATGCCTACTTGGGGTGACAAGGAGGTACACCTAGGACAGATTGTGACGTGATAAAGTTCCAAGTCAAGGGTACTTCATCTTGTGATAGATTCCAGGTTTGTCAGTGAGCTCAGTCCTTTGTGTATTTCTTTCTTTAGTACCACCTCTTTAGTCACACACATAGAAAGCATTAACTATGAGCATCACATGTGTATTCTTTCTGTACCTAACAATCTTATCCTGTGAGTTCATATCAGAGATATGATTATTCAAATATGCAGTGGCATGAAATCAGACGAGTCATTGATGAATCATGTATAGCCAAAACAAAACAAAAACAAAATACAAAAAAACCCAAACAAACATACAAACAAAACAAACAAACAAACAAAAACCAACAAAACAAAAAAGCCAACAGAAAATAATAGGGATGTTTAAGGAACTCTGAAAAAAATTATCTGTGGTAATTTGCATAAAGGCTACCAAGCTGGTGTTAAAAGAAAAAATATAAGTAGATTTCTGAGAAATATATTTAAAAGGTCAAATGATAAAAATGTGTCTTATGGCCGGGCCGTGGTGGCGCACGCCTTTAATCCCAGCACTCGGGAGGCAGAGGCAGGCGGATTGCTGTGAGTTCGAGGCCAGCCTGGTCTACAAAGTGAGTCCAGGACAACCAAGTCTACACAGAGAGACCCTGTCTCGAAAAACCAAAAAAAAAAAAAAAAAAAAAAATGTGTCTTATGCAACTTTAAAGGAAAATGTGAAAGGTCACGAAATATTGATATAGTTTGTTTACGAAGTATCCCTAACAGGCTCATGCTTTTTGAACAACTGGTCCCAAGTTGGCACAGATATTTTGGGTGACTGTACATCCTCAGAAGGTGGGACCTTGCTGGAGAAAATGGGTTTCTGGGAATAGGCCTTGACAAATACAGCTCAACTCTGCCTTTGGCCCTACACCTGATTTGCTTTATGATTTCCCCAAGTGTTCAAGCTCCTGGGGCATGTCTGCCATACCATAATGGGTCACATCTTTGAAGGGTGAGTTATTTCTCCTATAAGTTGTTTTTTTGGGGGGAGGTATTTGGTCACAGTGATGACAAAAGTAACTAATACAACTATGCTAGTTTGAGGCTGAAGGTGTATGTTAGTGGACAAGTATTAGCATGCACATGCCAGGGAAACAGGTGTAAAAATGTAACGTCCTAAAGAATCAGATGCCCTATTCTGGCTTCTATAGGCATCCCTACACATGTGCACATATATACACACAGACACCAGCACATAAAGAATATGTGTCTGGGAGTAAACAAAACAAAACTTTGGGCGGGGGTTATTTTTGTTTTCTTGTGTTGTTGTTTTGTTTTGGCTTTGGTTTTTTTGTTTTGTTTTGTTTTTTGTTTTTGTTTTTTTCGAGACAGGGTTTCCCTGTGTAGCATTGTCTGTCCTGGACTCACTTTGTAGACCAGGCTAGCCACGAACTCACATCGATCTGCCTGCCTCTGCCTCCGGAGTGCTGGGATTAAAGGCGTGTGCCACCACGCCCGGATAACAAAACTTTTATTTAAAGCTTGAAGTAAGAAAGTACAGAACAGACTGTCATCAAAATGGCCAGTTATAGAGTTAGACATGCAGCTGAGAGCCTCCTTTCCACCACAGACAAGCCATATTCACTGTGGTACTCTTTCTGGTGTGTCAGCTTCATCCAATTAAAGTCCCCAACTATTCAAACACAAAGCTACTTACTCAGATGAATGTATTTAAGAGATATAATCAAAGCACTTAGTAGGTTGAATTTTAGGGAGGTTTTCCTAAATAATCTGGGTGGACCTGATTTAATCAGATCATGAGCCTTATATATCCACAGATCTGCTGTCAAAGTCTTGGGCCATGATGAGAACTCAGTTTCCTTGCCCTGTTCCCTGCAGCCAGCCTCTTGAGGTCTGGACTTGCCTAGCAAAATCTTATGATACTGTAACCTAATTCCTTACAATAAATCTCTTCACATGTCAAAAAAACTTTTAAAAAGACAGTGTTTTCAACCTACCTGGTTGTGGTAAAGACTCCATAAACTACAGGATTTCTTTCATCTCTTGTAGGGAGTAAATATATGTCCTCTGTTAATGGAAAGATAATTATTTAGCACACATTTGCTTTTTCAGTATTATTTTGCTTTTTAATACTATAAAATTCTTCGAGACGCTGAGCTGCATATAAAATAAAGATGAATCACTAAAATATTAAGTAATTATGGGTAAAAGCTTTTTCACAAGCTATGTGACATAACCTCTAGTGATATACGTCAAACAAGAATAAAAGAGATGATTCAGTTGGCAGTCTCCATGACTATTTCCAATTTAGAACTCATGATTTCATACAAAATCAGAACCAGAGACTAATGGAAGATTTACTCACCAGTTTAAAAACATGTTGTTCTGTAATGGCTTCAATGTAGTATTTCAATAGGAAAATGGCTGCATGTGTAGGAAATGGAGCCCTGATTATAAAGAAGCACTCTAATGCTTTATAGGCTTATGTGAGATATGGGTGTGTTAATTTCCAATGTGAGTAAATCACATGATACTGATGAATTAACTGGAGGACTTAGTCATTTGGCATGCTTCATAAAAAAAAAAAAAAAAGAAGATAAAAGGCTAATGATGTTGATGTAATATACAACTAAAGTCTTTCCAGAACTATATTTGAGAGGAATAAAAGGAAGAAATGAAAAGAGATCTGTTTGTGGCCTCTCTGAATGAGTTGAATCAGATGATCATGGTCAGCAAGTCTTCCATACTCCCCAGCAGAGGGCATCCTCAGAACGAGGAATTCAAGCTCTTCCTGTGTAAGATTGCTTCACCAAGGAAAAATGTAAAAAAGGGATTGTATAGGTAGAGTTGCTGGTCTCAGGGCTCATATCTTCTGATTACTGTAATTTTGTTTTCCTTATTAACTTTGAGGACATTTCAAATACAGGAATACTTCATTATATTGTGCATGTAGCCTGAGATAAAAACATAGGCTTTGTGCATGCAAGTGTCAATTTAATAAGAACAATTCCTTCAGGCTGTGATTATTTGTGTATGTGTATATCTGAGTCTATGACGCTAAAACCACATAAATGCTGAATTACTTGAGTAGGTAGTTAGACTTTCCTAAGAAACAAGGGACGTGTGACTTACGAAGCTCATCAAAATGAGTATCTGCGCCGTCGCTTCCAGGAATTGAGCAAACTAGTCTCGCCTTAAGAAAAGTAGTCCACTTATTTATTAGACTCCGTTGTCCACCTACATCATTCTAAAAGAGTGGAAAAGAGAAAAGCTAAAAGTTACCAATATGAATTACAACTAACTAAAACCAGTAGACATTACAGGTAGTATCTTATTAATATTACCTTTTACAAGGCATGAAGCCTGAATATTTACTTCAACTCCTTAGTAATGGAAACGTTAGCATGTCACTCAACCATAAATGTTTTCTTATGCTTAAGTGAATGCAATGCAAGCAATTTAACTCTCGTGAATGAGGAGATGCATGCAAGACTGCGGTAATTAAAGCAGGCTGGGATCAATCGTACGTCTGCCAAGTTTTTGTTCCATGACCTATAAAATGCTAATACAGCTCTAGTTTGTCATTGATAAAATATGATTAATGTCTTGAAATTCAGTTATTTTGATGATCAAATGGAAAATTTAGTGTAAAATATTTAGTATAATGCCAGGCAACTTGAGTTTAATAGCCTTTAGATGACTTATGTACCATTTATGTATTTAAGAACAATATATTCATGTTTTAGAAATAGGCTTCATTATAGCTAAAAATAGTCTTTCCCAAACTAATGTATTACTAATTAAACATCAAGGAAACATAAGTATATACATGCATACATAAGAAAATAATTTTAAATATAATCTACATTTTCATATAATACTTCAGCTCAGAAGTTTTTATTTAAAATGGTTTTTAACATTAGGTCAAATATAAACATCCATATCCAGAAACAGAATTATGTCCCTTTGTACATTAAGTTCATAAAAGTCAAAAAATATATTTGAATAAGCAAGCTTTGTCTTATGTTCATAATAAATAAAATGCAAATGATTCATGGAATGCACACATTAAACATTTTTTTCAACAAAACACTTTCCGCTAATCTACTTACATTTCACTATAAGTTACCTAAATCCTTTGTCTTTTCTAATCTCAAATTCTGAAAGTTAATGAAAAGTTAAATGGCAAGCTTTGTTTTAGAGTATCTTGTACCTACCTTCTCTGGCCTGCTTAATATGTATAATCTAGAACATACTGAAGGAACCTATCTGAATGACTACCCTAAGAAAGAACACACACACACACACACACACACACACACACACACACACACACACACCTTATACTTAATGAATAAAACATAAAATTTCACAAATTATTTTCTGTCACTTGTTTTTCCTTTTAAAATTTTGACACAAGTTCTCATTTTATAGGCCATTTTGGCCTGGAACTCACTATGTAAACCATGTTGGCTTAAACTAGGAGAAATTTTCCTTCTTCTGCCTTCTGAGTTCCTGGATTAAGTGTGTATACCTATACACTCAGCAACTATCTTTTTCCTTTAAAGCTTACATGATTCCAAGGCATTATGAACAACAGAATATATCTATAGTTTAGTAGATAGGTGCTTGAGGTTACATATGTAAATATATATTTACCTTTATATGCATATATGCAATAAAAACATAATAATATGTGCAGAAAGTGCTTAAAATCAAGAAAAACATAAGAGGAGGGCGTTTGGTGAGGTTTTTTTGCTTTGCCGAGAAAGCACTTTAGAATTTCTGCCTTTTAGTGATAATAATATCTATGATAACATTTAATTTTTAGATGTTTTAAGTTATCACCAGAAAAATCAAGTTCTTAGTCCATTCACCGATTAGAATATTTTCCGATGCAACTCCATTGAGATACATAACAAATATGCTCAGTAGCTAAGAAATAACTACTATTACAAGTGAAATTAACAAAGTCCTTTAGAAAGGTTTAGGAAGCCAAGGAGATGGGGCCTCTGCTGAAGTTCCTTTACACTGAGAAAATGCAGAGAGGTATTTGGGAAGAGGCCGAATTGATGCCAGATCTTTACAAAGACAGGTGGTGTCAGGGTACATGTGCAAAGATTAGTTTCATACATTCCCCAGGGGCAGGAAATTAGGGGGACATATGACAGAGCAGCCCAAAATATACTGAGAGAACCAAGACAAAGTTTGTGTACATGAAAACTGGGATCAATTAAAATAGTGATGGAAAATATTAGAAAAGTAAATTAGGGGAAGACCAAGGAAGGCTTTAATACAAGGCCAAGGTGCCTGGGAGTTATTAAGTACACAAGAAGATGCACACAGGGGCTGTAATTAAGAGAGAAATAAAATATTTGTACTTGTTTTTAAGAAAACTGCATAGCATACTTTATATAATGCCGCTCTAGTAACAGGCATACCTATAACTACTCTTAAGTTTCTATTATGTATGTTTATTATTTGAGCATTATTGTTTAAACAGTATTCTACCTAGCTTTTTGATGATTCTGCTGTCTCTGAAGATGTAAAGGTAGACTTATCCAAATGTTGCTTTCTAAATGCTCATATACCAGACAGTATCATTCTTTTCTTACTATGCTGGCATATAAATTGTGTACAAATGTTCCTATTCAAATATTTTCCCTGTTCTATTTTAAATTCTCTTCTACAATAAACATGAGAAAATTCTAAGTTCCTAGCTCCAAATTTGTTAATTACAAAGAAAATTGTACTCTGTTTACTTTTTAACTAGGCAAGTAAAAATGGCACTATTTTAAACAGAATAACCATTGAGTGCCCCTGCTTCTCTACACAGGAGCCTTGTCCGATCCCTTTAGGAACTAAAGATAAACACAAACAAACAGAGAAACCCAGGTCAAAGATAAAAGCTACCTTCTGCCATCAGAGAAGCAAGCACAATTTTGGCAAACTGCTCTCAATAAGCATTGAATGACTAGGAAGTAACTCTCAAACACACTGGATCACAGTGCAGGGAAGTCCCCTGTACTAGGCTTTGTCTTTCTTCTGCAAGAAAGTGTCAGTCTGATGTTGTTATCCAGTCCCGTGCCCCTGTATTTGTTTGCTAATCCATAAAATCCCCTCTGAGAACTTTAATCCCGAAAGAGGGCTGAAAGGAAATAATCACTCTTGTACTAAATTGTCACAAGTCCTCGTTTATTTTTTTGTGAAGTTCTAAAGAAGTCAGCAGTCTCACTAACACAAAAGATTTATTATTGAGATGTGAGAACCAGCAACTCCTGGTCACCAGTCACTTCGGCATGCCTCTATTTATCACAGCCTCTTTGTTGTGAGGTCCTGTACACAAAGATGCACATGAAAGAAACAAAGAGATAACGGTAAATAAGCCTGACCTTTTGTGCTCCATCTGGGTGGTGAGTAAAGAGTGTCTGCATTTAGTCATTTGCTGGGGTTTTGACAACATGTTATGAATTGTGTTGATCTAGTGATAAGTGGATCAGTCATGATACAGCCTAATGGATAGAACATATTTAGCTTGTGCAAGCAAATTTAGGTTCATATAAATATTAAACAGACATGTGAAGTAGCTCAAGGCTCTCACACACAAGCACTTATGAGTGTGCCTCATGACCTTGGGGCACAATACTGGGTTCATGTGCTAAATATGGTTTAATCTGTGTATACTATCTCTTTTAAGTATCTCTCAGCATCTTATATTGTCATTTTTACCTATTTATAAAACAAAGAGAATATATTAACTGACATTAAATTTTAATGATAAATTCTGAAAATCAATGAAATTCCCAAAGCATTTGAGAATATATAGAAATTGTATGTTCAGTAGCATGAACTGAATCGTTGAATGCCCAGAGAGCATGTAAGAAGACACTTGTGGTTGGTTTTCTTCTTCTCTGCCTCCTTTCTTAATGACTTGTGTATGTACCGTTTTTGTGTCTCTTCTTTTAAGGTAGTTCAACTGTCAACTGTTAGAAGGTGGGTAATGAATCTTGGCTGTCAAGCTACCTGGAACTTGCTTGAGACTTCTAAGAGGAGTAAACTGCCTCTGGCATCCTTGAAAGCAGTGGAGAGTTGGTCCCAAGAGATTTGATGTTTGGAAAGGGAAGAGGGGAGTCTCCCTAAAAGCCTCTTTTGCTAAAGACATGTCGCTATAGCACTTGTTTCTCAAGAAAATAAATAATGGCGTCTTTCTTGTTGCATCTCATCCACTGCTATGTGAGTTACCAAGACTTCCACATTTGTTTCTACAATGCACCTGGAGGATGCTGAGTAGAATTATGTCATATGAAGATTTCATTGAGGCAGTTATAAATTGATATTACTATTATATCAGTATTTTACTTTGTATTTTCATTTTAAGTAGTGAGAACAGTTTTGTTGTTCTTGCCGTGACCGATTCAGCAGAAACTATAGTTACAACTTACTGCAAAAAGCAGACTGTAGAAAATGAGAGTGACATTGTATTCTCTTGTTCTAGGAAGTTATAATATCACTGTCATGCATTTGTTCTTACAATATACAGAAATATCCTCATTAAAACTCTCCTTTTAGAGTCTTGATAAGATTTTGAAACATCTATTTTTATCTTGGGTAAGGGCTTATAGGAGTCACAGCATGTATGTTTAAATGAGAGGACAATTTGAATAAATCACTTCTCTCCTTCATCCAGTGGGTTCATGCTTGGTGGCAATTAACTCGCTGAGCCCCCTTACCCACCCCTAAAATATTGATATATTTTAATGTACACAGTCTATGTCAAATGTGACTCTCAGGACCTTATTCCAGGTGTCATTTTATTCTCTAATGTTATATGGTTATAGTGTTAAGCTTTTGAGTTTTCCCATATGATTGGGGTTATTTTTAACATCTTCCTTCACTCACAGAGAACATATAGGTCATTTTCATTAAGTTTTCAAAACCTAGATTCTGTCCCTAGAGATAACGTAGTGAAACCTGAGATAGTCCAGAGAGGAGTAAACTGGGCAGTTGCTGTTAAGGGCCTCACATTAACTCCTTGAACAATGGCATTCTTTAGAACACTTAAGAGCACATTTCAGCACAGGACTATATAAGCCTGTTAGCTACATCGTATTACAAATAACAAATCAGATAAAGGATATGATATAATGAAATATAGCATCCATTAAGTCATCCACAAATGTACTAAGTTTTCCTAATGTAATCAGCTGACTTTGTAACAATGGTCTAGAGATGACTGGTGCAGTTGCCTCTAAGAGATAGAATCAGTGACAGAATAATATTTTCGTTATTGAAAAACACTTTAAAATTCATGTCACATTTCAAAACAAGGCCAGTTTTGTCACTCCCAAGTATAACAAAAGATTAAATGCTGTTAAGGACAACAACTACAGAAGAGACCACAGAAAAGACGTTTGTATTTAAATGTTTCCAGAAATTCCCCTCTTTACTTTGCACAACAATATAGATGAAGGGCACTGGGCAAACACTGAAGTTTTAATCAAAGGTGAATATATAACTCTATCTCTTATCATCCTAATTTCTTGAAGTGTATCATTCTCTCAGGTCTATAGACTTGAAAAATCTCTATGATCACAAAGTTAGTCCAGTAATACTAAACAGATTTTTTTTTTTTTTTTGAGGCAGAGTCTCTTGTATCTCAGGCTGGCCTAGAATTCACTATGTAGCACAGGAAGACTTGGAACTTCTGATCTTCCTGTCCTCATCTCCCAAGTGCTAGGGTTGTAAGCATGTACCACCATGCCTAGTTTTAAACCATGTAAAAAGTCTACAGAGAGTTTCAACTACAAGTTTTCTTACTATTTCAGTTTGTTATTTTGTTTCTTAAATAATATTTACAAGCAACTGATTGTGATTTTCCATTGAAGATCATCAGTGTAAACAGGAAGAACTTGTTTCTGTAACTACTTCAAGAGTTCAGAAATATTATTAGAGATACTGGCTAACATATTTTGCTAAATAACTTCATTTCTAAGCACTAGAAGGTTAGATTGGGTAAACATAGGCATGCTTTTAGGTAGTATTGAGGCTCACTGATTTCTGTTTTAGGAGCAACAGCAAACATTATCAATCCCTCCCCAGGAATTTCTCTGACAGGAAAACAGATGGAAGTGCAGCGAAAGCACATCTGTAACCATGGGCACTAAATCTCTCACTTAGGTTGCAAGTGACACGCTAAAAGTAAGCACAAAAACCACAGCTCAGTGGAGATCAATAAATACAGAAAGTGTCATCAGGCTGAAAACACAAATCTTCAAAGGCAGGGATTGTCCAAATAGGGCCATATATCAAAATAGACAATGCAAGTGGAATTGAAGCAAACAGCTATTAATGAGACCCCTAGGCAAGTTATGTGACAAGGCCATCCAAATTGAATTCCGGGCATGGACAAAAGGAAATGCTCAAAACAAAAAGAGGATTGGCATAGGCTGCAGCTGGAATGCAGAGTGGTCTGCGTAAGTAAGCCTGCCACAGTGCTTCCAAAAATGAAGGGAATCCAGGAGTAATCAAAACAGCCTTGAGGTGCATAGCTGCAAGCTTCCCTCACTAAAGGGACTGGCATTCACACACACACACACACACACACACACACACACACA
>OU015744.1:120429977-120447667 GCA_907169655.1 Acomys percivali | reverse complement strand
GGGGGGGGGGGGGGGGGGGGGGGGGGGGGGGAGGGAGGTGGAGTGCTGTATAGATACAGTGGTATCAGAAAATACTGAATTTCAAAATAAATAAACAGAAACCTTTCCATAGTTTATCTTATGCTGCTGTGACTGATCATTCCATCAGTGTGGAACTCCTCACCATGGAGATCTATATAATTTATTATCTATGACAGAAATTCTCCAGGGCGTACGATGGCCCACTTAGTGTCTCAAAATATTGACAGTTCCACAAGATTGAAGAATTAAATAGAGCTTAACAAAGATCTTAGAAAGCATTTGAGGCTAAGTATCCAACTTTAAATATGAAAAGGTTGTTAAATTGTTGACCTAGAAAGTCAGGATCTTATAAAAAGATAATTCATTAGGAAACATGCCTGGTATGACAGCAATCATTTTTAGCTTGAATGAGTGTCTTCATAAAGAGGTATTCTCCTCACCTCTTATTGATTAATAATGCTTTGTGAAATTAACTTCTCAGTTAAATGACATTGCTCCCTTCCATATGTCCTGGCCAAAATTTATACTGTTCTCATTATTAATAAATGTTCACCATATATGGCCCCAAATTACTTTGTGTCCAGAAATGTTACACATTTACAAATTACACATTTTTTTTTAAATGAACACAAAACAAAGAACTGCAAAGATGACACAACAGTTAAAAGCACTTGCTGCTCTTCCAATAAACCAGAGTTTGATTCCTAGCATCAGTCTCAGGTGGCCCACAGCACCCTGTAATTCCAGCTCCAAGCGATTACCCGACCGTCTAGCCTCTGTAAGTACCTGCAAACATGAAGCATACACTCACACAGAAACACATTTACACATAAATACAGATAACAAAATAAACCCTTTTTTAAATGAAAGCAAAATAACAGTAATTTCCAGATTTATGAACGGCTAATTAAATATTAACTGAGCATGATGTTGCACATCTGGAATCTCGGCACTCAGAAGGTAGAATAAGGGGATTGTGAGAGGTTTTAGTTGGTGTGAACCACACAGTGAGTTCCAGGCCAGCCTGGCTGCCAAGGGAAATACTTTCTCCAGTTCAACAAAACAAACAGAAAGGTAATGCAATGCTCTTTGTTGCCAATACAGTTTGTTAGCTGAGCCACAGGATATTACTGCCACCTTCTTCAGCAGTTGAAGAAGTTCCAAAAGTTGAACTGGATCTTAAAATACTATGTATATGATATATAATGTGTGTGTGCACATTACTAGGTACTATGACCAGATGTTTCATCTTTCACATGTAAATTTCCTATATTATATTGACATGTGCTCACACCCAGAAATCCATGTCAATCATCATATGCAAATCTTAATGCTCTCACTTAAGCCTTACATTTTTTAATACAATAGTCATAGAAGATGTGGGTATGCACTTTGTGTGGATTAAAAGTGGAGAATTCTCATGCATCAGTGGGATTAACATAGTAAACATTGCCATTTTACCAAAGGCAATCTACAGACTCAATGCAATTCCCATCAAAATGCCAAAACAATTCTTAAGAGAGCCTGAAAGAATAATTCTTAAATTCATATGGAAAAAAACCCAGAATAGCTAAAACAATACTGTGCAATTAAAAATCTTCTAGGGGAGTCTCTATCACTGATCTCAAACTGTATTATATAGCATCAGTAATAAAAACTGCATCCTGGCATAGAAACAGACTGGTGGATCAATGAAATGATAAATCAAAGACCCAGAAATAAACCCACACACTTATGAACACAATTTTTGACAAAGAAGCTAAAACCATACATTGGAAAAAAGATAATGTCTTCAACACACGGTGCTGATCTAACTGGATTTCTACATGAAGAAAAATGCAAATACATCCATTTTTTATCATCGTGCACAAAACTAGAGTCCAATGGGTTAAACACCTCAACATAAAAAAAAAAGTAAGGAAGAGCCTTGAACTCATAGACACTGTAGACAACTTCCTGAGAAGAACATCAACAACCCAGGATATAAGATCAACAATTAATAAATCGGACCTCATGAAACTGAAAAGCTTCTGTAAGGACTGACAGCCTGCAAAATAGGCAAAGTTCTTCCTCAACCCTACATCCATCTGGCAGAGGGATAATACCCAAAATATATAAATAACTCAAGAGATTAAGCACCACCAAATCAAATAATCCAATTGAGATATGGGGTTCAGAGCTAAGTAGAGAATTCTTAACAGAAGAATATTGAATGGCCAAGAAACACTTAAAGGGATGCTCAAAGTCTTTAGTCATCAGGGAAATGTAAGTCAAAGCAACTCTGATTCCATATTACACCCATCAGGATGGCTAAGAACAAAAACTCAAGTGACTTGCTAGATCGGATGTGGTGAAAGGGGAACACTCTCTCATTGATAGTGAGAGAGCAAACTTGTACAAACATTTTGGAACTCATATCTGGTGCTTTCTCAGAAAACTGTAAAGAGTGCTATCTCAAGACCCAGCTATACCAACCCTGGGCATATACCAGAAAGATGTTCCACCACACAACAAGGACATTTGCTCAACTATGTTCACAGCAGCTTTATTCATAATAGCCAGAATCTGGAAACAACCTAGATGTCCCTCAATTGAAGAATGGGTATAGGAGAAATGACACCTGCTTTGAGCAGGAACAAGGCCCACCTGGCAACACGCATGAGCAGAAGGGGGAGTTCAAGTACAGTTGGCCCCAGACTTACCTGGACATGCCCAGGAATGCCTGGGCATGCCCAGAGATTGACTGCCCAGAGTCTGGTGACATCCAGATAGGAACAAAGGAGGAGGGTCCTCAGCAGCAGCTCACGGTTTGGAAGCCAATGGGACACTCAGAGGGAAACATAAAGGCATGTACTATTTCAGCAATAAATGAGTCTGCTTCTTCCTCCTTCTTGACTCCTGGAGTCTGCATCTTTGACTCTGCTCCAGCTCACCCCCACCCCAAGGGTCCTGGGTGTGGGTCCTAGCAATAAATGGGTAAAGAAACTGTGGTACATTTCCCCAATGGAATACTGCTCAGCTATTAACAAGAAGTATATCTTGAAATATGCATGGAAATGGCTGGAACTATAAATGATTATCCTGAGTGAGGTAAGCCAGGCCCAGAAAGACATGCATGTCATATACTCATTTATAAGGGGATATTAGCCATATAATACAGGACAACGATCCTATAATCCACAGAACTAAAGAAGCTAAATAACAGGGAGGACCCTAGGGAGGATGCTTAGTTCTTCTTCAGAAAAGCAAATAGAATAGTAGCCATTGAAGCGACGGAAGAGGACGGAAGCCTACCATAGATGTCCTCTAAAAGTGTGCACTGAGCAGGGGATTGAAACCAATGCTTCAGCTCACAGCCAAACTTTGAGAAGAGTACAGGGAGCCTCAAGGAACGGTTAGGGGATAGAATGTCCTGGAGTGGACAGGAGCTCCATAAGAAAACCAACAGAGCCAACAAATCTGGGCCCAGGGGGGCACCTGCAGAGACTGATGCACCAACCAAGGACCATGCATGCAGAGGACATAGACTCCCTGGCCAGATGTAGTCTATAGGCCACTCAGTCTCTGTGTAAGTCCCCTAATATGGGGAACGGGTCTGTCTCTGCCATAGATTCAGTTGCCTGCTCTTGATCACATCTGCCTGGTGAGGAGGCCTTGCCTGGCAACAGAGGAAGAGGATGATTAGACTTGATAGGTTGGGGTCAGATAGTGTGAGAGGAGGGCTCCTCCTTTCTGAGGACTAGGGGAGGGAGGAGGGAGAGGGAGGGAGGGAGGGAGGTGGAGACCGGGAGGAGACAAGAGAGAGGGCTACAATCAGAACGTAAAGCGAATAAATTAATAATAATAAATTATTAAAAAAGTAAAATAAATGGAGAAAGTGAGACTTGGGTAGTTGGTCATTAGTTATTGGCTGACTGTCAAATCCTGGCTTTTAAACCCTGAGTATACTTGATTTGTTGGACTGTAACATCATTAAAAACTGCTTTGATTTCCTTTTTCTTTATTATTGCTTCTTCTCCCATCCCATCTGCTTACCATCCTCCTTCTCCATTATGTCTCATTTGCCTGCCTAACACTCTCAAGTACTATGATTAGAGAAATGTATGTCTGCGAATAGCAACTGCTTTTTTACACATTAAAATATTATTACCTTGACTGGTGGTAATTATCCTTCGCATCCCATCACATTATGAAAATTCTTCTCCAATTGTCTTTGTAGACATTTACATTTTTCTTAAAATTGTATTGTCCCTCTAGATTCTGTCTTTGTGTTTCATCTTGCATACAAATGCTACTGAACAATTTCAGAAGCTTCTATGACTCAAGAGCAAACATATACCAGAGGCTTTAAAACTCAGTCATCCAGAGTCTACAGAGCCTTAGGTTCATGCTTTTAAGTAGCTTAACATGTTACCATATCCCAGAGCCACATCAACTCCGGCATGTCCTGATATAACATCTATGCTAGTTCCTATCTCATAAGGAAATGCATCCTTTCCACATTGTCTAGAACCATGCATTGTCTTCTAAAGTCCAGTTAAAGGAATACAGGAGTACTTATCTATATGCTGTGACTTCTGGGATGTGCCTATGACATATGTGTTATGTGAGGTCAACCTCATTTCATAAAAGGAATCAGTAAAATGTTTTGTTAATTCAGTATTCGATCTCAATATTTATTTTTCAACATAACAGCATGTGATTACTGCATTAAATACTGCATAGGAATATGACCATAATCATAGACTATACTAGTTTGTATTATTCTATCAATGAAATAATCGTAATTATTTACCCTTTATGTATAAGTAGTCTCTCTTAAATAACTTGTGAATATAACTCCACGTATTTATTCCTACCATATTGGATTTGACAGGCTTCTTAGTCACATATATTTCTCAATCCAGACGAATTCTTTAAGTGTTGGTTAAATATACCCACCTTGTCCCTCTGTACCTCAAATAGTATTGCATATCTCACTACTGCCTACATAATAGTGTTCTTGTTTGCTGACATGAAGATAAGACGTTTTATCGCCTAATTTACAAGAAAGACATTGCTCCCCTGACACATGCCTTGAATTCTTGTTACAAGATTTCAGCCTTCTATGAGCGGAATCTACAGTGATGAATGCTGTACAGAATGCCTGTTCTCTGTTGCTCCAGGTAGCCAAGTCCTGTTCACACTGTAGGATTCACTACAGTTGTTTTCTTCATATGATGTTCTCAAACTTCACTGATAGCCAGTTCTCATGTCTCCTATTTATATCATATCTTATTATGAGTATACTTGGTGTATAGCTCAGTGCACTTTGAGATTTTCTTGAAAAACTTAGTATAAATAGCAACTTAGTATCAGAAGTGTAGTGTGTTTTTGAGAGAAGTCATATCTTGCTACTCTTGGGGAAATATTCCCAGATAATGCATGAAAGGATTACTACATTAGCTTTATCTTGAACAATATTTGGTCGTGTGTGTGAGTGTGTGTGTATGTGTGTGTATGTGTGTGTGTGTGTGTGTGAGAGAGAGAGAGAGAGAGAGAGAGAGAGAGAGAGAGAGAGAGAGAGAGAGAGAGAGAGTAGTCTACTTCTGAAACTTCTTTCTTTCTTTTTTTTGTTTTTTTTTATTTTTTATTTTTTAAATTTTATTTTATTAATTTATTCATGTTACATCTCAATGGTTATCCCTTCCCTTGTATCCTCCCATTCCTCCCTCCCTCCCATTTTCCCCTTACTCCCCGCTCCTATGATTGTGACTGAGGGGGACTTTCTCCCCCTGTATATGCTCATAGGGTATCAAGTCCCTTCTTGGTAGCCTGCTATCTTTCCTCTGACTGCCCCCATTCAGGGGACGTGGTCAAATATGAGGCACCAGAGTACGTGTGAAAGTCAGACCCCACTGGGACTCTAGATGAGAGAAGCATGGGAGAATGGCAAAGTTGAAGGATCCAGAGGATCCTAGAAGCCTACAAGAAGAAAATTATGATAGGCAGGTTTGGGCCCGGGGGTCCCGCTCAAACTATGGCACCAGCCAAGGATAATACAGGCCGTAAACTTCAAACCCCTACCCAGATTTAGCCAATGGACAGGACATTCTCCACAGTAGAGTGAAGAGTGGGGTCTGACTTTCACACGTACTCTGAAACTTCTTTCTTACCAATAACTTTATGTCAAATAAGTCAAGAAAGCAGATATTTAAGTTCATTATAACACCATTTCTCAAAGTTTAATAAGAGAAGATGCATATAACTCTTAAACTGTCAACAGATCCTTTTTGTGCAAAGTATTAGTTAAAAATGAAAGCTAACAATGCCAGCAAGAAGAAAACCTTTGTATTACCAAATATGGACTGTGGGAAAACATCAGCAGAACAAGCAGGATAAAGGACTCCCGTGCTACTAGAACAAAGCCTGAGAAAGTCAGAAGGGCTTCCACAGCTTACTTGTCATTCTGCCAATTATGAAATCTTCCTTCTTGACTATGTCCTTATAATTATCAAACTCAATTTTGTCCCATGAGAAAGATATGATTTTGTTATTACTGGACAAATAATAAGAAATAAGATGGTATTAAGGAAGTAAGGGAAATAAACTACAAAAAGAATGCATTCCAAATAATGTCAGAAGAATTCTGTCATGTGAAAATAACATATAAGGTAATAGTGAATATGCATTGAATGTGCTATAATTAAATTGCAAAGAGAGGACTTAGAACCAGATATCATGAACATGTGACCATTAGATAAGAACTATACTGAGCAGTCTTAAGATCTCACCTGGCTCAAAGAATGATTAAGACATGAGACTCACTGAGTGACAAGGTCAGTTCTGTTCAGTTAAACTAACCTACCACATGTCTTTATTTAATCTCACAATTTTCTAGAATAAGGGGGTGACAGAATCTTACTGTGTAGTCTCAGAGAAGTTTTTTGACTTGAGAAGATTCTTTTATTGCATTTTTATTTTTTATTTTTGCCCTTTGAGTTTTCCAGGAGTTTGATCACAGCTTAAGAAGAATGTTCCATGGTTAATGCTTACAGTCTTTCCTATAATTTCTATGTAGAAATTTATAACTGTGACAAATGTTAAGTATTCGTCTACCATTAAGATTCATTTACACATGAATAAAACCATTACTTTGTTAGAAATAAATTTCTATCAAATGGATTATACCCATTAAGAAAAAAGAAAGCATTGAAGTTATCCACAAGCAGCACACTTGTCATGAATGTTTTTCAAAAAGATTCATGAAATGGATTCACTGCTTTTAAACCCTTTGACATAGTCAACATACTTCACTTAAACAAAGTGTCAATCTACCCCATGGCTTTCAGGGTCAGCGTACTACTGTTATGTGGTGTGCTGCAGTAGACTAACACACTAGGAGCACTTCAGGCATGGCCATTTATCCCTAGCAGGAGGCATTAAGAGAAGACTTCAGATTCTTGAACTCTGAGAGAATGAAAATGCTTCTTAGAGATATGTCCCCTGTCAGGAGAAGAGGATCAGTGGGAGAGACAGCATTATTGACTAGTATAGGAGGTAAAGAATGGTCCATGCTCACAAGGCAGATTCATCAAGAAAACATGTTGTCATTAGCAATTTCAAGTATGGTGATGGTTTGTATATGTGTCCCTGGAAGTGTTCAGAAGCCTGAGGGCACAGAATGAAACAAAAGTGACAGGCTTATATAGAAGAAAATGAAAAGTTTGTTTAAGACCAAAGAGAGATGCCCTGCAGACAGTATTTATTAGCTTAACAGCTCTTTCCCATAATAACTGATTTATGTCTTCTCAAGAAAGCTATCTCAGCAGAGGTAACTCTAGGAAGAATACATACATTCAGAAATCACGAGTTTGGCTCCAGTGCTTTCACTAGTCTATAAAGTCGATAGTCAATCAACTAAAAGCCTTGATGGAACAAAATGTGTCTCAGGCAGTTAATGTGGTTACTACAATTTACATGAAATGGCAATATTCAGAACTAATTGCAGTATTCCTTAAAATAAACATTTTATCTTTTCTTTTTTTTTCTTAGAACTAGTTTAGGTTAATTGCAGAGGAAGTATTTAATATAATAAGATATAGCCATCTTTCAAACAAACTTGGTCTAAACAAAATACATGGTTGTTAGATTTGTGGTATATATTAATAAAAACATGGACATGATTTAAGTCACTCATGATTATTCATTTTAAGATGAGATTGTTTAGCATTAAATAGAAACTTCCTTCTGAGGATCAAGAGAGTGAGTTGTCTTTCTGAAAGAGCTGTAAGTGGCAGAAGGACAGTGGCAGAGTGCCAAGAGTGTGCAAGATCAGGAAGGCACATCAAGCACTGAAAATACAATTTGATATTTGAAAACAACTTGTTTTTGTTTTTCACAATGGCATCTGAAAAATTACACACAGTGTGAACTCATCTTTCATCTGTATCAACAATGGATGGCCCCCTTCACTTCAACACTTAAGGTGAATTACCTCATGTATATAGACATATAAGACCATCATTCTTAAAGGAAAAAAAGTGAGCCTTGCCTTACAAACTCTTCCAACTCTTGAAAGAATGCTTCTGTCAGAAGTGCTGCCTTCCTGAGATGATTCCCGGAAGAAGAAATATATTTTATCATCATCTGGGTTATAGGTGTCCGGAATGGGGAATGTCCCAATAAACTTTGCTCCTGTGTGAAAAATATGACAGTTACAACTTAAAACTATAAAAATAACACAGACAGAACGGTCTCTGTGACTTTTGTACACGAGACAACTAGCACAACTTTCAAAAAGGGGTCTGAGAGTTGAATGCAGGAAACAAGATCTGCAGACGAACGCAGTACACGGAGGAAGTATATGGTAACACAAAGAGCTAATGAACAAGTCTGTGAGGCGTTTCAGCAATGGGCGACAAAATAGTGATTGCAACTAAATCAGTCACAGGACATATCCTGAGAAATGAATTATTTGATGATTTCATCATTACTCTGCAAACATGATAGAAAGTAGTTACAGGAACATAACTGGCCATGATGTCACCAGGCAATGTAGTCTTGTGAGATCACATTCTTTATAGAGTATACATGGTCCATTGTTGACCAAATGTTGTGCAGATGACTTGAGAGTTTTTTTCTTAATCTCTAAGTATTCTATGATTTTGTATTCTCTTTATGATAAAACCATCGCTTTTCAATAATTGTGTAATTTGTAACTTAGGGAAACCTGTATATGTCATTTATTATGATAATCATGACATCCTTTACTGTACTGTGTGAAATTCACCAGAGGTGTGATAAAAATGACCAATACTGTCTAGGTTATCTGCAGCATATGCCCTAGAGATACTCTTCCTGAGCTTGTATTTTAAATATGATCTTAGACAATTTAGTACACATGATCTTAGTCAAAATTCCAAGATGCTAATTATGCCTCGATTTTGTTATAAATAATATGAGACTCCTGATATTATTTTCTAGTAATATCAAATAGAATCCACTAGTGATACACTATACACAAAAGCACTTAGCAACTGGCAGTGCCAGGTAGTCAATTAACATGAATTATAGCTTGCACTGGTAGCACGAACTTGTAATACCAGCTACTGTGGAGGCTAAGGCAAGAAGATCACAAGTACAAGGCCTACACAGTGAGTTCAAGGTTTACCTATGCAATCTAGTGAGAGTTTGTCTCCAAAATAAAATAAAATAAAATAAAAATAAAAATAAACCAAAAATCTGTAGAAACCTCAGTGGTAAAGTGGTTTCTTAGCATGTGCCAAGTCTGGGTCCCATCACTACAAATTAGGAAAAGATTAATATGATTTATTATGACGGCGATGGTGATGATTCCGACTGCCGTGGTTATGAGCACAATGCGGCTAGGAAACCTGAGCACAGCATGTGCTTACAGGAGAGGCATAGTTATTCAATGCCTCTCCTGACCCAGAAAGGCATCCTTCATATATGGCTAGTGACAAAACATCTGTAGCAGAGAAAAACCTCTTTGTGCTGTTTCTAAGTCTGATACAGTTTCCTAATGTCTTGTTTAGAAAGAATTGGGTAGTTCACATTGTTTTGTGTAACTGTAAATCAGCCTGATAACAGATCTGTATTTGGTTCAGTAGTTAGAGCAAAGAAGATAAACGTGGCTCTCTAGGAGCAGAGTCCCCAGCTGAGCTAAATAGAGCCCTGCAGGAATCACAGGCACTGAGTACTGAGGAAGCAGAAGGAAACAAAACATCACATTGTTCTTGATGCTTTATGCCTAAGGATAGGATCTTTATGTATCTCGGGAGTTTTGAAGATGGATGCAATTGATCCAAGGTCCCATAAAGAAAGCTTCATACTAGCCTTCTTCAAAAGGTGTAGTGGCACACATCTTAAATCGTAGCACTTGGATGGCAGAGGCTGGTGGGTCAGGAATTTGAGACCCTCCTTGCACATATGGGAGATCCTTTCTCAAAACAAAACAGCCAAAGAGCATGCATGTGAACACACACACACACACACACACACACACACACACACACACACACACACACTCTACACATATCAAGTAGTGTGTAGGTCTATTATTATCAGCCCAGCCTTCCCTGAACAGCCCTTAGTCTCCTGTCCAATCTCTTTTTGCCCTAGGAAAAGAAGGGAGAGAAGTAACTGCACAAACTAATTCTCTTTATTTGCTATTTTTCCAATCCATTCTTATATTCCTTGTAATCCAGCTTTGGTTAAGACCCATAAAATTACAGGAAAGTCACCTTCAGAAAAGTACATGAGACCTGAATATTTTTTATTCTTCAGTTTTTCTTAAATTGCCAAGGCTACATCACAGTTCCACTCAGGATTTTGGTTTCCCTCTACCAGACTCACATTTTAGTTACTGATAAGTTACAGTGGATTTTAGACTTGAGGGATGTAAAAACAATCCCCTTTACTAACAAACAAACTCTTATGACCTGTTATTTAAATATTTTCTTAAAAAGAAACATCACAGCGATGTGCAGTGGAGAGCCTCTCTAATGCCAGCACTGGGGAGGTGGAGCTCAAGATCATCCTGGTCTAAGTAGCAAATTTGAGGCCAGCTTAGAATACTGAAAACCCTGCTTCAAACAATCACCCCCAAAAACCAATTAATGATCAGATACTAGAAAACATCATGATTTTTTTCTATTTGTTTAATTGGGACTTTAACATTTTAATGAAAATAAATAATTAGCCAAGGACTACTAGGATCAAACAATAATTTATCTGTATGAACTGGCTTCAGTTTCTATCTAAAGCAGGTAAATATATGACGTGGCTAAGGAAACCAGTTCTGATGTTCCACTTACCTTAAAGGGAGCTTCAGTGTATAACATTCCTAAAGACATAGAAATGGGACTGGTGCTACTCTATCCAATGCTCTAACAGTCTCTGATGTGATGGTGTAAAACTATGATAATCTCCAGTCATAGTTTAACTATGTAGGCATTAAAAAGAAAACAACCCTCTATGAGATGATTTTAATCATCTTAATTTACGAGTCATCGACATGGATAGGACCACTCTATATATAGATGGTTAGAGACTGAGTGAGAGTGAGGACTGAATAAGTAAATCAATAAATAAGGACTTAGGGTGAACTCAAGGGAGGCTAGGAGAAATTATTTAGAACTCATAGGAATATGATTGGCTCTCTTCTTTTAGACCAACTTTAATGTCTAAACAGTAATCATTAAAGTTTAAAACAAACATTAGTGTGAGCATAAATAGATTATAGGACTTAAATGTAACAGCAGGAACATGAATCACGATGATTCTTGAAATGTTATTGTATTTTTGGATCTATGTAACTGACAAGTTTATTTCTTAATTTTAAACTTATCATTTTTTTGCGTTCTATTATATTCTACTTTATTATGTGCATGGGTGTTTTGCTACCATGAATATCTGTATAACATTTCCATGCATACTGCCCACAGACCCAGAAGAGGGCCTCAGATCGCCTGGAATTAGATATACCTTTGGTAGTGAGCTTACTATGTTGGTGCTAGGAAGTGAACCCAGATCCTCTCAAAGAGTCCATTGGTCTTTACTGCTGTGCCATCTCTCTAGCTTACTAATATAAATTTATAATTAAAACTTTAATACAGTGCTACAAAATTCACATTTTGTAGGTATGGTGGTATATGTCTATAATCCTAGCAATCAAATGTGGGAGGTGGGGGATAGGGGTGAAAAGAGACAGGAGGATCTCTGTGAGTTTGGAACCAATCTGGTCTACATAGTGAGTTCTAGGACAGCCAGAGCTAGGTAGTGAGTGAGACCCTGTCCAAAAGAAAGCAAAACAAAAACAAGCCATCCAAACAAAGAAATACACAGAAAATTTATGATCCTTTCTCTAGAAGGAAAATGAGGACTTCACAGTTTGATATAGAAAAGTACCAAGTAATTGTAAGATAAAATGAATGAAGGAAAGTATTTATTAAATATCCTTCAATCCGAACATGGTTACTCAAACTTGTAATCCCGTATATTTTGAATGAAGGCAAAGGGGGATTGCGGAGTTCAAGGCAAGCTTATCCCACATAGTAAGTCCTAGGATAGTTTAGGCTATAGAATTAACTCCTTTAGCATTAAACAAAAGGACAAAAATACATACAAACAAACAAAAAAGCCAGGCATGGTGACACTCCTTTGATCCCAGAATTTGAGAGGCAGAACCAGATGAATCTCTGTGAGACCAGCCTGATCTACACAGTGAGTCTGAAGACAGTGTCAGTTACACTGAAAAATCCTGCCTCAAAAAAAAAAAAAAAAAAAAAAAAAATCTGTCTGTCTGAATAAGTTTTTGAAATGTGGGAGAATGGCGACTTGGAATGATTTGAGCCAACTGATCTCCACTTCATGTACATGAAAAAGTAGACTATTCAAGGTCTGGAGTGCAGAGATATGACGAATGTTGAGGTTGTGCTACAGACATGCATGCATGGCACAACCTTTTTGAAAATGAAAATATGTAGCTGCTGCCAGAGAGCACCCACTGAAACAACCAAAAGATAGGGCATGACAGTGGCCTATCAGGAATTTGTATGACACCAATGGAGGAAATTATCATAGTGTTGCAAGCACTGATCTTTAACTGTTAGATAACACATAACATGCAACATACATGACTTCGTGTTATTCAGTCATTGCCTATTTTTATTGAGTTCTTAAATGTGGCTCTTTTACAAGTCTTGGAAAAAAATTATTTTGAGGGCAAGTCTAAGCCAAATCTTCATTATATGAAGAAATCTAATTATGGAAAAGAAGAGTGAGTATCAAGCAGTGCTCTGTTCTGCAATTTAAACAATAAACATACTTACAAGCTAAAAATAAACATAAGTTTTGAGAATAGGGCATTTCTTTCTTGTAGATTACACTGAGGTCCTGTCTTAGAACACTGTTAGCATTTTACGATAGATGTTCTTTCCTGATTTACTGCCAAATTTGGGTAAAAATAACTATCTTTAATTAGTCCATAGATGTTGAATTCAACAATTTGGGCTTATAGCAATAGACACCTGGGCTTTATTATAACACATTCCCCTCTCCCTGGCATTTAAAACATATGTCCTAATAGGGACAGAGTTTGAAACTGCGTTTTCACAACTGAACTTCTAGCATGACACCATGGGGCACTGCCAGCTGAAGATGACAGAAGCTCAGCCTGTGGAACACAGCACTTTTCATTCTCCCACAAGCATCTTTTGCACAGAGCGATCACACCTACCCCAGTACTTTACTGGCACTGATCTCTCTAATTGCCCTTTATTTCTTCTTCTGTCTTCTTCCAATTGTTTTAATTTCTCCTTCCATGTGGGAGAATTTACAGACAACAGAGAGTTTCAACAGAAACTTTAAATTAAAACCCCCTCTAATATGGTAAAAATGAAAATGTAAAACAAAAGCTCCCAGCTACTCCAGAAAGAAAACAAAAACACATGCATCCAAGGTTCATTACTTGTGTTCATTTTCCAAGGGGTGACATTCTTTAGCTCCACCCTGAGATCTAACAAACACTCAGCAGTGTTTCAGTAACCGCCCTGATTTGTCCCTGTGTCCCTGTCTCTATGCATTTAAAGGTTATGTTGATGGAGAGTGAGATCAGCTTGAGCTGTACCTAAAACTGGGCACATGGTTTTAGTTATGCTGTTCTGTTTCCTGATAGTTCATTTAAGAAAGAGCTTCAAGAAGGAGCTCAGCACTGAGGAAGCTGGGTCATGAAAGGGGGATGGGCTGTCTGGTCCAACAGATAGCCTGAACAGCAGAGAACTAAGTTGTTCACACTGTGCCTGCTGCCAAGAGAGACAAGGCACAGCATGCTGTGCGTGTAAGGACTTTAAACACCCTCAGTGCTCCAGCAGCTTAAATATACTAAAAATAATCATATATATCATGTCAAAAACAATTGTTCAGTATATATATCTTAACAAATACTCAATGAATATAGAATTTTCTTTTAATAGTTTGCTTAATCTAAGTGTTTCATCAGGCTTCAAGGAATTTAGAGTATTACGTGCATGTAAAAAAGAGGAAATTTGGACTGAAAAGAGAAGCAAGCACAAGAAGCAAAGATTAACATAAGATCCTTAATGTCACTCACAAGAAATAAATGATACATTGATATAATGACATATGCAGAAGTGGAAAGCACATTCTACCCTCAGCTGACTACTTGATACATTGACTGTCACTTCTCTCAACCCAACAGTAGTCTTGTGAATCTATTTTTTAAATTTTTATTTAAGTAATTTATTCAGATTACATCTTAATTGTTATCCCCTCACTTGTATCTTCCCATTCCCCCTCCCTCTCTCTTTCATCCTATTCTCCTCCCCTAGGTCTGTGACAGAAGGGGAGCTAGTCCCCCACTATAAGATCATAGTCTCTTCCTGGTAGCCTGATTACTCTTCCTCTAAGTGCCACAAGGCTTCCCCACCAAGGCCTTAATTGTTACTCACAAATAGGGTTAATTTTGATTAATTAATATAAAATTATATATATTGATAAAGTAAGTTTAATTTTGATACATTATAATAAAATTCAAATCTAATATTGTTCTTCATATATTTTATTTCTACTCTAGTATCAGGTATTGTACACATACGACTCAACACATAGTTTACTTCCAATCGTCTGATAGTTTTATTATAGGCTGTTTAGGATAATTAAGTAATATAAGTCAATTGTTGATCAATTTCTTTCTCACGTCAAGTATAGAAATATACATGCTAGGTTTGACAGATATTGTTCTATAGTTATATAAGGTCTTCAAAAACCTCAGAGACCTACAAAATATGACATTTAAAATGTTTTTATTATTTTAAAGTTTCTTTAACAATAAGGTTAACTCCTGACAACACCCTGCCTACCTCAAAAGAGATGATAAACATTAAGGAACCTCCTTGTAGAGATGCCTTTGAATGTGACAAAACAGCCATTGGACAAAAATGTCTTTCTTTCTCCCACAGAGATCTGCCTAAAATGAGCAAGTTTAGACAGGCAGAGTTGATGGTCAAATGCTGCCAAAACAAGGTAAACAAGTCCTCAATAGTTCCTGCCTCATAAATATGTCTGTCTGATATACTGGGCCAAAAGACTTAAAAATGATACTCCAATGTTATAGAGAGTGTTGGATGTCTATTCAGACAGTAAACTGTTTCTGTCGTGTTTTTTTTTTTTAAACTACTAACCTACACCTCCCTTTTACTCAGGTAGCTAAATTTATTCCTTCTCAAGTCTTGGATAGAGTTAAAGACCAAATAGTTAATTTTAAAATTAGGCTTAGTTGTTTAAAAATTTAAAAAATACTTTTAAGTCGAGATAGATACTTTTAGGTTGATAGATTTAAACTTTAATCGATGTTAATTTAGGTTCAAAACTTTAGATTTACCAAGATAAAATAGATACTATTTTCTACAAGGTTACCAAATACGCTTTGATTAAAAATTATGTATGTAAGTCTTACCTATTGGTTTTTATAATTTTTTACAATTGTACTTACTATATATTAAAAATGACCTTTTTATTTAGACAGAAAAGGGGAGATGTTGGGAGGTGATCTGATGTATTTTGATACTAATTACTGGTTGACGTCTCTGACACATCTTTTGCTTAATAAAAAGCCATCCCACATGGGCAGGACAAAGGAGATAGGTGGGGCTTAGAGAGAGAGGAAATCTGGAAAAAAAAGAGAGACTGCCACAAAGAAAAAGGAGAAGGGAGACAGGGAAAAGGGAAGACAGGAAGGCTGACATGGGTCAGATGGAGGAGAAGCACATGGCTGGAGTGGGCAGAGAATCCAGCCCAGATGAAGAATATGAGCAAGTATATGGGATTGTGGATGGGAGGTAGCTTGATAGAGGTTATTAGAAGCAGATGGCATGGGACTGAGACAGGGATCCCATTCCTGAGGCCCTTCTATGGAAAGTAGTTTAGAAGATTGATACCTACCCTGCCCCAAGTTAACTAAAGCTATTTTAAAATATAACAAGTGTCTGTGCCTTAATTGATTACTAGCTGGGCCTACAGGTAATACAGATAATACTGATAATATAAATAATACATGTAATTTAAAAACAATAGGAGGTGGTCAAATAGTGGGCACCAGAGTTCATGTCCAAGTCAGTCTCTGCTCTCCACGTAATTGTGGAGAATGTGCTGTCCATTGGCTAAATCTGGATGGGGTTCAATATTTACTGCATGCATTGTCCGTGATTGATACAGTATTTGAGCTAACCCACCTGGGTCGGATCAGCCAGCCTTAGTGGTCTCCTGGTAGGTTTCTAGGACCCTCTGGATCCTTCAAATTCCCATTCTTCCTTACCTCTCTCACCTAGCATCCTAATAGGAAGTCCCAGTATCTAATCCAATTTTCTGGGTCTGCGTTAACTCATTCAGGATGATCATCTCTAGTTCCATCCATTTCCCTGCAAATTTCAGCATTTCCTTGTTTTTAATAACTGAGCAGTATTCCACAGTGTAAATGTACTACTGTTTCTTTATTATTTCTTCGACTGAGGAAAAGCCTGGAACTCATTGGCACAACTTCCTGAACTGAATTCCAACAGCCCAGGCTCTAAAGTCAACAATTAATAAATGGGACCTCATGAGGCTGAGTAGCTTCTGGAAGGCAAAAGACTCTGTCAACAGAACAAAGCAACAGCCTACTGACTGAGAAAAGATCTTCACCAACTCTGCATCTGACAAAATATCCAAAGTATATAAAGAGCTTAAGGAATCAAACACCACCAAACCAAATAATCCAATTAAGAAACGGGGCTCAGAACTAAACAGAGAATTCTCAACAGAGGAATATCAAATGGCTGAGAAACACCTAAAGAAATGCTCAACATCCTTAGTCATCAGAGAAATGCAAATCAAAATGACTCTGAGATTTCATCTTACACCCATCAGAATGGCTAAGATCAAAAACTCAAATGACTGCATATGTTGTCAATGATGTGGAGAAAGGAAAACAGTTTTTCGTTGCTGGTGGGAGTGCAAACTTGTACAACCACTTTGGAAACCAATCTGAACTGATTTTTTTTCTATTTGTACTCTTTAAAATGATGTTGTCCCCAGCTCATATGGCCACTGAGCTTCTGTGTGGTGTGTGTGTGTGTGTGTGTGTGTGTGTGTGTGTGTGTGTGTGTGTG
>OU015744.1:120397712-120429967 GCA_907169655.1 Acomys percivali | reverse complement strand
GTGTGTGTGTGTGTGTGTGTGTGTGTGTGTGTGTGTGTGTGTGTGTGTGTGTTTAGAGATTGAACCTAGTACTTGCCATTGGGCATATAAGTTTTAAACAGAGTAGCCTTTGGCTCTAGTCATTTTGTGGCAAATCCAGAGTTAAATCAGAAATGGCTTTCATTCTCATAACTATTTCAAAAATATCAGTCAACTTTCCAATTTAAAACTGGCTAGGGGACCTGACCATATCCCTTCTGTATACTACATCTCAATTTGTGAAGTATGAGATTAAAAAAATAGCTCCTAAGTGAACATTGATTGCCATCAATTAAGATAGTTCATCTGTGTTCTGGTCTTTACATTGCTAACTCTGCCAGAAAATCCCACTAGCTTTTGTCTCTGGGCCATGTACTAAATGTGTGCACAACATGGCCATTTCTCATCATGGAGGAGAGAAATGTTCCCTGACAAAGCCATTTTTTCCCTGCCTTCATCTATCTGTTCTCTCCTCATTATAGGACTGTTACATAGTTGCTATAATTCCTTCCTTTGCTCTGGCCTAATTTCCATGAACCAAGGAAGTCCTGACCGTTTGGGTTTCTGGAAGTGTTAGGCTCCTGTCACTCTACCTTTCCTTTCACTCAGCAAACGGTTGACCTGTTGTTTACACTGACACAGCTCTGCCAAGAAGCTTGGCCTCTCCCACTGCTGATCTAAACTCATTTTCTCTGTCAGTCTTGTCCTTTGCAGCCAGGCCCACATCCGTGGTTTGCTTTAGCACCACATGGAACATAGATATGGAACCTGAAAATGAAAACATTTTAAGGGCATGAACTCTTGTTTGTGCAGAGCAAGCCTGTATTACATATACTGGAAAGAGTTTACCATCCAGAGCTGAACAGATAGTTTTCAGTTTCAATCTTACCTGAACCTTCTAGTTAAGTATCTAACTCTCTGGCTTCTAACATCTTCCTGTAAGTAACAAGAAAACAGTAATTTTCTCAAGATTATATCATTAAGCAAATGTGTGCTATAAAAGTGCCTGAGATAATGTCTAACATTCATGTTATATAAAAAATGGAAAAGGCAACATGAAACTGAGGGAAATTAGTTAGGAAATAATCACATAGGGGCAATAAAACATCTACAAGGCAATGAGACTTACAGGAGGATAGTGTCCATAGAAAGAACAAGGTCAAAAGAGGATTTGAAGGAAGTAGAGGTACCTGCTGACAGATTAGATAAAGAAGTTAAAGGAGAGGAAGGGATCAAAGCTAAGTACAAGGTAAATAGGTGAAGGAAGCTAAAAAAAATTAAGAGAGATAACATCAGGAAACTGCCAGTGAGGAAGGACAGTTCAAACGGGAAAACAAGATAACGAAAAATTACTTACAGATTTTTAGATACAATTAAAGTGAAAGATTATTAAAAGAACCAAAAACCAAAGCAAGAATCATGGTTCATCTGGATTGCCATCTTGGACTTAATAATTACCATGTCCACAAACCACAAAGCCTGCCTGTGAGAGTTTTACAAATTAAGTTAAAAGTAAGTGACCCCATTCTTTGGCCTATGGTCCCAAACTGGATACAATGGAACAACAGAGTTGAGAACAGCCTTCATCTCTGGGGCTTCCTGACTGGAGAGGCTGCCTGAGCGGGTGCCTCAGTGCACCACACCCTTCAACTGTGAGCCACAAGAAACTGCTCTTCCCTCATGTTGCTTTTGTAGATTTTTTTTTTTTTTTTTTTTTTTTGCCTTAGCACTAAGAAAAGTAATTTTCACAGAAAGCTAGTTGTACACTCCCTGGATTTGATACCATTATTTCTCTATAAAATGATTTAAGATCTAATCTAAGCTGAGACTGTAACAATCCATATAAACATTTCAAGGCCACTGAAAGGAAATGATTGGAGTTATAATTTCAGGAAACAGAACATATTACAGTTGAGATCACTAGGAAAGATGAGCTCACTGAACAAGGGAAAAAGGTATGTAAATGTATGCAATCATTTAAATGTTAAAGAGACATGGAGGAAGTCATGTACTCTGGTGCCTCACATTTGACTATGTCCCCTGGCAGGGGAGGCCTAGTGGCACTCAGAGGAAGGACAGCAGGTCACCAAGAAGAGACTTGATACCCTATGAGCATATACAGGGGGAGGTAATCCCTCTGAGGAACAGTCATAGGGGAGGGGAATAAGGAGAAAATGGGAGGGAGGGGAGAATGGGAGGATACAAGGGATGGGATAACCATAGAGATGTAACAAGAATAAATTAATAAAAATAAAAATAAAAATAAAATTAAATTAAATTAAAAAAAAGAAATACCCTGCCATGCATATGCGTACATTGTTAAAAAAAAAAAAAGACATGGAGGTAAATCAAAGAATATTTAGGTTTTCTACATTGTATCCTACTTCTCCCACTTTCAGGAATAATGATTCAGCCCTTAACTTTGTATGTTTATGATTAGCGTACTACTTAGAAGCCCTGGGGAATACATCCCAAGAAGCCTTATCAGTTAACAAAGATTTAAATGCCAGAACATTTTGGCCAGAAGTGAAAATCAACATTTAAGTACAGGTTTTTGTGTTCAAATACGTGTGCACGTGAGTGTGTGTATCAACTGATGCAGTTCAAGAATAGAATGAGGACAGAAGTATCTGGAAATGCAAGTCAAGTCTTTTGATCACTTTGACTACTCACAAGTAAATTTGTCTCAAATAACTTTTCATGATTGTTAGTTTTCTGAATTCATAGGGAAATTACTACCAAACATCTTTTCTATTACCTTTAATTTTTCTATCTCTTGGCTTGTGCTTTAAACTCAGCTTATGTCCTTTGGGTTCTCCTATTCACAAACAAATATTGCTCAACTCACAATTGCTGCATATTTTCATATCCCTCTAACTATTGCTACTTTTATTTCTATTCCCTCTTATTTGTATTCATTTTCTCTATGGAATTGTCCTCAGGTTCACATCAGTGTCTTTTACTCTGTAGTATATGACTAGTTAACTTTAAGAAAGAAACACACACACACACACACACACACAGTTACTCATAAATTTTCCTGATTAAAAAGTGAAATCATCAGTATCTGTTTCCGATCCACCATCTGCAAGGGCCACCACCAAGATGCAGATTTTTGTTAAGACCCTTATAGGGATGACCCTCATGCTCCATGTTGGGGCCTTGGATACTATAGAAAATGTAAAGGCCTAGACCAGGATAAGAAAGGGATTCCTCTTGACCAGCAGAGGCTAATATTTGCTGGTAAGCAGCTGGAAAATGGCCATACTTTGTCTGACCCCAAATTTCAAAAGTAGTCCACCCTTCATCTTGTGTTGAGACTTCGTGGTGGTGCTAAGAAAAGGAAGAAGATGTCTTACACCACTCCCAAGAATAATAACCATAAGAGGAAGAAGGTTGTTAGCTGTGCAGAAATACAATAAGGTGGATGAAAATGGCAAAATTAGTCAACTTTGATAAGAGTATCCTGATGACTGTGGTGCTGGAGTGTTCATGGCTAGTCATTTTGACAGAAGTTACTGTGGCAAGTGTTGTCTGACTTACTGCTTCAACAAACCAGAAGAGAAGTAGTTGTGTATGAGCTAATAAAAAGAAGGAACTTGGGGGAAAAAGTAAAATCTTCAATATCTTTCCTCAGGTTCATGAACCTGTTTTCAACCTCCTTGTTCACTACCCTGACACTCCACAGTTAGCAGCAGAGTCTTGTCTTTGTGCTCTGCCACCTTCCACCTTCCTCTGCCTGTCCATGTAGGTCTATTGGGTGGAGTAACACTCAGTATTGTAAAAGCTCAGAAGCTGTTTAATAGGGAAGTGTCAGACCATTTGGAAAGTGTCTGACTATTTCAAAGAATTTTGTAATTGTACTCAAATACCAATGACAGTAATAGAATTTTAGCCAAATAAAAATCACATACATAGACTTCTTTACGGGCATGTCAAGATGAAGAATCACTAGACAGTCTCCTAAAGTACTCTCTCTTTGAGGACATTTGCCATCCCTAAACAGAAAGATGCAATTTTGTGCTTTATTTTAAAACCCTGAGAATATTTATCTAAGCAGGTACCAAAGGGAAAATCTACAATGTTCCTCCCAAATCAAGTAATTCCAAAAGCAATTAATTTTCAGTAGATTTTTTTTCCTTTTTGGTAAGTGTGGAAATGATTTTACTATGTATACAGACTTATTTGAAGGTTTTTACAAAAGAAATGTTTTAGAAGTGCTTCTCCTTTTGTTTGTATTGTCACTGTTCAAATGACACTCAGAGATAGGAAGATAGTTCTTTGGAAATCTCTGGCTTGGACTTTTATGCTAAAGCCACTAATTTTGGTGGGAATGGTAAATGTGATCTGACTGTTTAAATAAAATTGTGTGTTATTTTCTCTTGTAAATGGAATGAAGCAATACAGTGGGTGAAATGGTCTTGTATTAGTCCTTGATGTAACCATATAAATTCCTTAGGTTTTTTTTTTTAATTTTCCAGATTTTTAAACCACAAATACCATTTAGTATTTAAATAAAATAATAATTAGACCAATCATTTAAATATCAATATTTTAATACCATTTAGTGCTGGCTCTAAACAGAAACATGATTTTAGCAGCAAAAGTTAGCATTAAACTTATCTATGTCAATATATAATAAGAAATGGAAATGATACTCTAATTTATACACAGTATATACAATTATTAAAACATATATTACTTTATGTTACCATTAAATACAACAAAGATGGTAGCATTGTTATCTGTTTCTTTTCTATAGGGCTAATTACCTTTATAATTAAAACACAGAACACAAATTTACATCTTAAATCCCTGCTCTGCAGCTGATAGATTATGAGACCTTGATCAAATCATTCAACTTTTCACACCTTTACTTTACTCATGTTTAAAATTAAGTGTGAAAGTGATAATGTCTCAAATGTCATTGTAAATCTTTAAAAAATAACACCTTTATTAGAACACAAGAGTGGCAAGGATATAGGACACAATCAGTAAATATCAGCTGTGTAACACACACACACACACACACACACACACACACACACACTTTCTGAAGATTAGCCTAATTTGATGTGAAATCATTTCAAATGTATTCTTAAATGCTGGACCATATCATCTTTCACAAACACAGGGGAATGCATATTAATAAGCTTCTTATTTCTGCAAAAGCAAAGTCAAAACAAACAGAAGAGAAACATCACTAACCATTGAGCCAGTAGTGCTCCGAAATGTCAGTTCTGATGTAATGGTGGTCCTGTGTCAGCCCAAGGGACCTTGTGAATGCAGTGTCTTTGCCAAGGAAATCAGAAGCTGTTCCAGAGTAGAGATACTCATCTGTAAGAAGCAAAGCAAGGTCAACTGCTAAGATGACGGAAGCAGAAGCTATCCAAATGACACCCAGCACACTGTCTGCTTAACAGTACAACATGTTGCTTCAGTCATTTTTTTCAGATCCAGAAGAAATAGCTTAGGTGAAGAAATAACCTAATTAATATTGATAAGCAGAGGCTAGAAAGCTGAATATCCAAAAAGGTCAAGTGCTTCTGATTCAACAACAATGCATGAACTGACTTCTCCTTGGATATATTCTTCCTTAACTTTTATCCACAAATAAGCAGAGAAAAATCATTAGGAATCCTCTTTGTAACAACTCTCAAAAAACTAAAATTAAATGCCAAATTGAGAATGTATGGTGAAATTAGTATTTGCTTAACTGACCCAACCTCCTTGCTCACAGCTTTTCCTTGTCCATGCCATGCTGAAAGGGAGCTGTCAACACTGAAGTCATGCGTTGTAATTATAACTCACAGCACTCCTTGAGATGACCATGTCTCCAAAGCTCTGATAAACAAAGGGAGGATTGTGCTCTTGCTGCCTCTTAAACTTTTGGTACTATATTCTATGAAGTGAATGTATCATGGAGGCGAGAAAGAGGAATATTAAAGAAGAGGAGAGAAAAAGGAGAATGAAGAGAGTAAGAAATAGAATGGCAGGAGAAGGTGAGAAGGAGGATGAGGAGAGATAGAAAGCACAGAAACATAGATGGAGAAGGAGAAAGAGCAGGAACCACGAGAAGGAGATAAAGATGGGTCTGAATGGGTTTAGAGGTCAACGTCCTCTGTTCCCACTGCCTGTCAGAGCACAGGGGAGGGAGGCAGGAAGAAGGCTGTCCCTGCTGCATGATATGTCGTCCTTTGGAGAACTATAATTAGGCTGTGCTAGACATTTTTTGCAGGAAACTTCTTTGGGTTGCACCAAAAACTATATAGTGAAAATGACTAATCAGTGTAGATCATTTAAATTTCTTAAATGCCTATATAATGGATAAAAACAATCTCACCATTGAAATGTAACTTATTTTTGGAAGCATGATCTTCACAACTCTCTCTGTTTGTGCAGTGATTAAAACACTTTCTAACTTCCCTGTTTATGTCTAAGAGCTTTTCACTGGGCCTCTTGGGCTCCTTCAACCTACATGTCAGAGGCCAGCTACTAAAGGAAACAAAATCAGATGAAACCCAGTGACATACACTTGGTGCACATAGCACACCTTCTCCACCATAGAAAGACATTTTTATAATAACAGATACACACCAATATTTCAAAGTGAATTAAAAGTTTAAATACAGAATAACAAATGATAATGTCAATGAACAAGTTTTATTAGGAACTTAAGAGAAAAGGAAGCAGCGTATCCCTTGAAATACACTACAAGCACGTCTACACTTTGTTAGAAAAAATATTCATCTGAATATCCAGGTTTAAGAATTGTCATGCTTATTTTTAGACATATATAAGGATTTCTAGGAGGGATAATAAGATCCAAAATGTGTGTGTGTGTGTGTGCGTGTGTGTTTGTATGTGTTTATTAAGGGTTCCTCAATTCCACTTAACATGAAAATCATCTATCTTAGCTCCCAAGAAGAAATGACCATGGGTTTTATAACTTCAAAACACACTCACTTCAGAACAAGATTCCTGGGTCTCACTATGTGGAAATGAAAATGCCGTGGTGTGTCACTCTTATCAGCTACACAGACATTTGATAGACAAGCTACATAATAGGAGACTAAAGTCATGCACCAACCAAAACAAAGGCTTGTTTATAATGTTTCAAATTCAGGGGCCCTGCCGATGTTCTTAGAAGACAATTTAGACCATATGGCATTGCCTTCTTTCAACAAGGCAGTCTTTTTTATGAGAACTTAAGATGTATGGAAAGCCAGACAGGGTAACATGCATGAGCAAAAAGTCCCTCACATTTCTATTAATAGAAATATGGGGGAAAGATGCTTAGACTTTCTGTAACTTTATTCTGTAGCTTGATCCAGTGTTTATTCATGTACCTATATAAGAATTGCTATAGATGACACTCCTCCCGTTAATAAAGGTCAATGCTGAGTATAAAAAAAATCTCAGGTAAGGACAAGCCGTTTTAGAACAAAGAAGCATGACCTTTGCGTAGAGAGAATTCAGTCAGACTAAGCATCTCTGCAGACGTGAAGGAATGCTGTCACCGCAGTCACTTCGCAGATGATGATGTTTATAAAGAGAGACTGGCACCAACATTTGTGGAAGGGCTAATCCAAAATTATCTTCAATTCAGTCAGAAAATGTGCTTTCGTCTACACAGGCCCTTTCAGAAAGTTACTTAGACGTAAGGCTTGTTTGCACTGATCTTACCTGTCATTACTGAGGCAAAAGGCTGCTGAGGATCAAAGGGGCATTTCAGTCTGCCAGACTCCAAGTTATGCATGTCTAGTTTAAATATGAGTTCCTGTGGTGAGAAATACAATGATGTTTTTAAATGTATCACAGGCACCAAGAACAAAGCAGATAAGAACGGGGTTCCCATTCATTAACTCAATAAAAATGAACTGAGCACAGTGCGCACATCATGCTGTGACTTAACGCTTTAGGCACTTACTGCATCTTGCAAGACTCCTTACCCTTGTTTTCTTTCCTTTTGTCCAAGAGGTTCAGTAAGGTTGAAGTGACACTTTACTCAAAATGCATTTTGTCTGAACCATTTTCAGTTAAAACAACAAAACAAAACAAAACGAAAAAAAAAAAACAACAAAAGAAAACAACCAAACCAAATAAAACCCAAAAACATAGTACTTTCAAATATTAATTTTTTTATTGTGTGCATTATATATGAGTGTGTATGTTTCGGCATGGTGTGCATATGTTCATGAGGGTGCCTACACATCTGTGTGCTCATAAATGTGGAGGCTAGACATTATTAAACCAAAATATCTTGCACTATTTAAATGTGTGTGTGTGTGTGTGTGTGTGTGTGTTTGATTGTGCAACCATATGTTCCATGGAGCTATATGTGCAGAGGTCAGAGGATGATACTGGTCCTCACTTTTCACCAGGGTCTGGGCAGTGAGCTTTTGAGGACATGTTCTTGTCTTTAACTCTGAACGCACAACAGGAAACACTAAGAATACAGTGCTTCTATGCCTGGCTTTATGTCATTATTGGAGATCTACTTACTGCTCCTCATCCTGGTTTAGCACACTTGTTTACCCAATTAGTAATTTCCCAATCTCCAATTAACTTTCAAGAAATAAATTTGCAGCCAGGTGGTGGAGGTGCATGCCTATAATCCTAGCACTTGGGAGGCAGATCTCTGAGTTCAAAGCCAGCCTGGTCTACAACCTGGTCTACCCCATTTCAAAGAATACAGAATTTTTACATAGTACTTATATTTTCACCATGATAATTATTATTTATGTAACTAAGCATTTTCAGTTATACCACATTGTCTAAGACTGGTGACTTTTAACAATGCTTAATGACATAAAAGTGTCCTCAGAAAGGCAGTGCAGCAGTGCATTTTTAGAGATATTGACACATGTAGGGAGGAAAAAATCTTGTTGTAGTATTTTCACTACTATGAAAACACTGTGCGTGAAAGAAACATAGTTATTTTGGCAGATGCGTCTATTTTTATAATAGTGGCCACAGACAGAATGACATTGGCAGACTTTAGATAGTCACGGAAAAGTCATCTTATGTAGAACTTTCCAAGAAAAATATGCATGCATAATGAATTCAGCCCCAAGATCCCTAGTGTCTCATAACAGTGACAACACTGCCTTCCAGCAGTTAGGAGATGACTCAGCCTATGCGGTCAAGAGAGAAACCCACACTGCAGGCAATCTAGGCAGCATATCTCTGTTACAGCAGATCACTCTTGCATCAAGAACCACCCATTGCTTTCATATAGAAAGCAAGCAGTGAAGCAAAAGGGACAGAGGACACCAGGCTATTTCCTGCATTATGCTGTCATTTGAGATCTCCTCCTTTTTTTGAACAAGGCTAAAGTAACTATTGTCTCACTGAAAAAACAGTAACAGTAATTTAAATGAGGCTGGTTAACAACTGGTATTCCATAAATGAAAACAGGCATGTTTGAACGCAAATAATAGCACTTATAGTTCAAAAGGGTATTAAAGAAGATTTAGTCACTTTCTCTCATTGCCTACTGAATTCTCACCCTAAACCTGACATGTAAATACATTAATAAATCCTGCTTTGCATTCAGAACTTTGAGGGAAGGAGGGCCAGGTTCTTGACTCAGTTTCATACAGCTATGGCTAGTAGCTAATACAGTCTCAGAATTGTAAATTAATAGATTAAAAATATGTGCTAGATGTATATCTGAATGTGATCATGTGACATGGTCACACCCAAGAGCCTTTAATTTATTTGAGGTAGCTTAAGGGAAAAAAAAAAAAGATAGTGGATCCTAGACTGAGAAAAAGTTCCAGCAAGAATGCACTTATGTTTCCCAGTTGTGACTGGAGAGTGCCTGGGAGCAGGGCAGCGGGAGGTCTGTAGACAGTGCTGTCACAGAGGTTTACCTCTCATTAAAAGCACACTTTTTTTTCTACTGGCTAAACAATCCTCATGACTCTAAGACATCAAATGAGATGATGGAGATGATAGAAAGGGAAAGGGAAACTAAATTCTGCTGCAGAGCACACACACACACACACACACACACACACACACACACACACACAGGCGAAGGCCATAGTAATAGATAAATTGACAATTGCAAAGACTTTTATTTTTAAATACAACACTATTAAATCACAAAGAGAAGCCCAGTCTTTATATTTGTAGGAATTGAGGGCAAGAATTTTCTTTTTTTTTTTTTTAAATAATTTTCTTGCAATCACTTGGAGAAAGGCACAGGAATAAGCTAGTCTACCAAAACATTTCCAGGGAAAGAAAATGAAGTTAACTGATGATTTAATACCTATCCTGAGACAGGCTTAATTGCATACAACTCTAAGTTTCTAAACTTCCATTTAGTAAGATATGCTTCACAAAATCCCTCTAGTTTAATGAATTACCTAAGAATGTATCTCTTTGGGCTGCACATATAGAAATATTGTTAAAAGCTGGAAGATGACTCCACGGATAAAGATGGCTCAGAAAATGTTGCAAAGCCTACCAGCCAGAGTCTCATCCTCAGGACCCAATTGAGGAAGGACACAACCTTCTTTCTAAATGTTAATTGTTGGCCTCTACATATGTTCCAAAGCACATAGCACACAAAGCTTCAGTCTCTCTCTCTCTCTCTCTCTCTCTCTCTCTCTCTCTCTCTCTCTCTCTTTCTCTCTCTCTCTTTCTCTCTCTCTGTCTGTCTCTCTCTCCCTCACTCCCTCTCTCTCTCTCAGAAGTAAGCATATATGAAGATCAAAGGGAAAAATTAATTACTGTATGAAACACAGTTGACTGTCAGCGCCACACAACCCTTTTAAAGATGAGCTGTTTATGCCCTAGAGGAGCAACCTCTCTGCTTCCAATTCTCCTGTCTGTCTGTCTCTGTCTCTCAGTCTCTGTCTCTGTCTGTCTGTCTGTCTGTCTGTCTGACTCTCTGTCTGTCTGTCTGTCTGTCTGTCTGTCTGTCTGTCTCTCTCTCTCTCTCTCTCTCTCTCTCTCTCTCTCTCTCTCTCTCTCTCTCTCTCTCTCTGTCTGTCTCTCTCATTGAGGTTGTGTCTCATATAGCTCTGGGTGATCCTGAACTGCTTATGAAGTTATGATCTTCTTCAATGTCCTCTGACTCTCTTCCATCCACCTTTAAACACTGGGACCATAGATGTGTACCACCATACTTGGCAGACTCAATTATTAAATAGTCATTGAATTTTCCCCAATGTTATAGAACATCAATATAACTTTATTGACTATACATTATGATATAGCTATGTAAATACATGTTATTTTATAAATTGCATATGTTTGTAGAGAGAGAGGTTTTTGTCATTTTCCCATTTTATGTTGTTGTCACTAATGAGTAAACACTAAAATAAGCCAAAATAATTTCCTAATTATGTCTTCCTCTTCCTCTGCTCCTCCTAATTCCTCCCTACCTTCCCTCCTATGCAGATACACGTGTTTTCTGTCTCTCATTTAAAAATAAACAGGCTTCTAAAAGGTAATAATAAAGTAAAAATGAGATAAAACGAAAATTAACACTTTGGAATTTGGCAAAACAAAAAAAAAATGGAACAAGGCACAAGAAATAGCAACTGACTAATTCGTATACTTAGGAATTCCATAAAAACTAAACTGGGAGCCATGAAATATGTGGAAAGTACCTATAGGGTAAGAAAGAAAAAAGGAAATTATATGTAAGTAATAAAAAAAACTAATAATAGAGTTTTTAAAGAAAAAAGCCCTTTCATGGCATATGAGACAAGGAACCTGCAAAGATGCCTCCAAGCTCACCCTCTGCTTATTTCTGACCATCCACTGCTGGGCAGGAGGCTTGCCCAATGTTTACCCAGTGAGACTCCCTTGGAGGAAATTAATTTTTCATTTGCAAGTGGTTGTCGATTGGAGATAGTTGCTGGGGTAGGGATGGGGCATGAGTCCACTTCTTTCAGCTCTAAGTCACCATCCAGTGAAGACTCGTGAAGCTCTGGGCAGGCTGCCTTAGCTTCCAGAGGCAATATTGCTGTCGATACTGTTTTATCTGACAGTTAAAAATCACTCTATATGCACTTGCTTTTCTTATTATCATCAAGCAAAACTTTAGAAAGTTTATGATGTGTGCACAAAGTCATGGAACTGGTAAAGAGTCAGACTTGATCCTTGAAAGTGCTGTTTGAAGCTGTTGACAGTCACCTTGCCTCCCCCCACACCCCAAGTTAAGGTCCGGTAGGCCCCTTGGAGCACCATGTTTAAATGCAGACTATGCAATTACTAGCTCACTACTTTCCCTACACACTTGTTACTGTTCTTATCTCAGTATATAGTGTCACGTGCCAACTCCCTGTCACCTTCCTGGCCTTCATTTTAGCTTTCCCCCTTTCTTCTTCTCATTGTATTAACCACACTGCCTGGCTATCCCCACCCCACTCCTCGGGGCCGCTTCCTCCAGGCCTTTGCGTACTCTGTTCTCTCTTCTCATTCTCTTACGGGGTAAACTTATGTATTTGAAATGGAAAAGGTTTGTAAACTTCTAGAAATAAAATTTCATGGAATTGGTAATATATAAATTCAGTAAAACATGCATGGTAAAGTGGCTTGCCTGTTCTCTAGACCAGCTGAAAGTGCTGGGTCTCAGTATCCCACCTCTCTCATTACGAAAACTTGTAAATTGGACTGCACCTTCTTGACAAGTCCCAAGCTAAGTAATTAGCTACATCTAAATTCCCTTTTAGAAAGCTTGGCTTTAAGAGCTAGAGAATGAGACTCTGCTTCTCTGGGCAGGTTGTGAGTGCGGCCTTTGGCCTCAGGCCTAAGTACACACACAAGCTCTGGGGTGCTCCTGTAACTCTACCCTGGGCTGTGAGCTATTGTTATATATTGCCCTTCATCAAAGCTTGCCTGGAGAACATTACACAAGCAACAAGGAATGGGGGAGACAGTTGCAGGATTGCCTAGTGGTTCAGAATTTAACTTTCAGGGTGGCTTTCTTTACAAGCAGTTGAGTCAAGTCTGGGTAGAGGAGTTGGGTATAGAGGGAAATCTGTCTGGCCAGAGTTGTAGGTTTGATCTCTGCATGAATCAGTTAAATTAACATAAAGAACCTTTTTTTCCTAAGGCCAGACTTTACTCTCAAGCACACTGACTGCAACTATGTATGGCTCTACACAGAAAACACATGCATAAACATGAGAATAGTGGCTGCAAGGAAAAAGCACAGCGCACATGTCTAAAACTCAGCTGGTCATCCTGGCTTTGGACCCATACTGCCTTGCTTCAGCTCATTGCTGAAGAAATTATTTTTGCTAACCTATCTATTAGCAATTACAATGGCGCTAACCTTGCTGTTTGTGTAATTTCAAAGGAAAAAAATTCATGCAATGCACATGACAGTCTACAACACAGAGTACTTAAAATATTCATTTTAGTTAAAATTTTGAAATCTGCATGTTTCTCATTTATTAGAAATGCTCATTGATATCTGGAATAAATTAATCTTAACTAATATATCCTTTATTTCCACCCCATTAGCTTAGCCCAGAAACCCAATGATTTCAGTGTGAGTGAATGCATAGTCAAGAAAATTACCGAAGTTCTCTTTGTTTACTGTCCACCATTGTTAACAAATGTGTCAGGTCAACTTCAAAGAACGAAATGAAAAATTTATAACATATAATTATGTTATAAGATATTATATATAAAATGCATGTTTCACAGCATCACCATTTATAAATATATATGTGTAAATGTATATGTGTTTATACAAATATCATTAAAAAGGATAAATGAAGATATATGTAAAGTCCATAGAAACAGTTGCCTTTAAGATTTTATATTGTAAATTTTATTTCTTTCATTAAACCAAGTCTTAATAGAAAACACTTATTTGATAAGTAAAATGTATCAGTGTATAAAATGCTTAGAAACATGAATTCTTATAAGATCTTAGGTTATGTTGTATTTATACTCAAAGTTGTGCACTTTGTGCTCTAGGCATTATGTAGCAAGGCATTACAGTCAGTTATCATTTTTGCTGTTTTGTTACCTCCTTGTTGGCTCCAAGGTCAATATATCCACACAGCGGGTGAAAGGCTCCAGTTCCACATACGTAAGCATGAGTCTTATTGTAGGGTTGAAGTACTCGGATGAAATTTGCACATTCTGTCTATTGGGAATAAAAATGAAAAGCATTAATATATAGGCAAAGACCATCCTTCATATTCCTTATATTGAGAATGCAGCAATTATCCAAAATAAGGAAAATATGGAAAGATTTATGAAAAAGTTTGAACACTTGACTTATAAAGTAGAAAGGCACATACATATATTGTGGCTAGAAAGTTAATTTAAAACCTCTTGACGTTATGCTTTTGCAGCTAGTTAAAGTGTATGACACACACACTCTAACTATATTCAGTGACACAGTGACTGGATATATAGAGCCTGGGAACAACCCAAGTTGTCATAGCACAATGTTTCTCTCACTCTGATATGAACACACAACCCAGCCCTTGGAGGTCTATTGCCTACAACACCTACTGTCCAAGCTCCACCAATCAAAACAATGGACATACATGTTCATTCTTACATCTGCATCCTACCACTGGGTCTCTTTATTTTTAGAAATCAAGAAGCCTTTCATCTCGATTATTTCCTGCAGTTCTTTCCTCAATTTTTCACATGAACACTTTTACGTCAGCAAATTATTGAAGACTCAACTTTTTATTTTACACATACTTATATCTAAAATGTTATTTACATTTTCACTATCTTTAGAATTATTTCTTATAATTGATTTATCATTTACTAGTAAATAGCAATTCTCCGCTTCTTAGAATATTCAATTCATGTCATTATAGACTATATTAATTCTACCTACTGCAAATGAATTCTCATCTCTACCAAATTTTTAAAAGTAATTTCTAATTTCATTTTATCTTTTTAATTTGAGAGCAATGATCCCACAGTGTAGCCAAAGCCAGCCAAGAATTAACAATGCTGCCTTTACTTTCAGAACAGCTCAGCATCCTTCCTCTTGATGTATTGTGGTCAGAAGTGTATGATACCATGCCTGGTGGAAACATTTGCTTAACCATGGACCCAAGCTTCATGACCCCACAGACTTACAGAATTTTTTTACCCACACTTCTATTCCAGACATTTATCTTGCATACAAGGCAGATGAGCATTCAATTAATAAGGAGGAAACTTTAGGAAAAGTCCAGTTGATGCCTGAACAGCCATCAATCACTAACCAGTAAAGCATGGTAACATTTGACCAATGGGAGATCCTAACTACAGAAGATGCTCCCAGAATCCACTTGGTGGATCACAATGGATAGAGTGACCCAGTTGTAAAACAGGATTCATATTAGGCTACAGATGACTTCAACCTTGCTCCACTGTTATCCTTCACCCCAGAAAGTACAGTCTGTCCTATTTTAGGTAAATAATTTCAGGAAGGACGGACTATAGGAGAGACATTGAACAATTTCCCCATTCTTTTCATTTTTTTTTATTTTTAAATTTTATTTACTTATTTATTCACTTTAAATGCCGATCGCAGCCCCCTCCCCCCTTTCCTCCCGGTTCCTTCTTTCCTCCTCTGCCTTTTCCTATTTCTCAGAAAAAAAAGGAGCATTGGTCCCCGCCTCCTGCACACCCAACCCAGCTCATCAAGTTGCACCAGGATTGAGCAAGTCCTCTTTCCCTGTGCTCTGGAAAGGTAGCTCCTTCAAGGAGGAATGACAAAAAAGCAGGCATCAGAGTCCATGTCAGAGATGGCCACCCTAAAGGGAATCACATGAAATTCAAACTGCCCACTGGCTACATCTGAGTAGAGGGCCTAAGTCCAGTCTTTTCTTGGTCCTTGGTTGTTGCTTCATTCTTGGCAAGCCCCTCTGGGCCCTGGTTAGTTGGCTATGTAGATCTTCTTGTGGAGCTCCTGTCGGCTCCAGGTCTTTCTATTCTCTGCCCCCCGCACCCCACAATTCTTAAGATCCTCACCTATCCTTACATAAGGATTGCAATTAGCTATTACCCCTGGCTGACCCCTCAGTTTCTGTGGACAGAGATTGACTTCTATTTGTGTGTTAATAAACACAGTTCCTTCTTTTGAAGGTTAGACTGATATCTGGTTTCCCCTCTATTTTACTATTTCTATTTCTATTTACTAGTTACTAGTTCTAATCCCTTGTATCCCCAGCTCTAGCTGGTCTGACGCCCTCCTCTGGCTGCCTTAGGCAACTACTTACACATACATAGTATACAGAAAAGCAGGCACACATTCATTCACATAAATTTTTTTAAAAATCTTATTTTAAAAAGGAAACAAAAGAGCAGTGACAGTTTATGCCTGATACTCTAGGACTACGATGGCTAACTTGGGATGATGGATTCATAAGGAAAATATACTAACTAATGGTTTTGAACAACAGAGAAAAACTGATAGGAGAAACCCAATGCAAAATTGCAAAATCATTTGTAATCAGCAAATACATTTTAACGAAGAAATCTTGGCTAAGAGGGGAGGATTACACATTCCTCGGCTTTTGCCTTGCTTCTGCATATTCCTTTTATCTGTGTTACTTTTATCTTTTCTTCTCCACCAGCAAAAATGCAGAGGCAGTAGATGAAATTTGTATGGCTAGAAGGAGGTAAAATTCACTCACGGCCCATTATTTAATCATTGAATCAAAAGCTTCACTTTACTACATACAATTTAGATGGCAAATCTGAAGATTCTTAAAGAAATATTTGCATAAAGAAATCGAGCAACCCTCTTCCAGTTATAAACTGTAAAATTTGAGTGATATGGGTCTATGTGAGGCAGCACTGTTTAAAACGGAAAGGAGTGGTTAGCATGAAGTCGTAGACATGTATGTGATATTTTAGTGATTATAGAATAAAAGGTCCCAGAATCTTATCTAGACTATTCCTCATCCTTGACATTTCTAGGAGTTATTATAGGATTAAATTTTCTGCTAGGCCAACACAAAAATGCAACCTAGTATATAGGAGACTTAGGTTACCTGCTACAGGTCACAAAATGTCATTCCTGCTTTGTGGGAGTGTTGTGTGTGTTGGGGGGGGGGCGTTGGAAGAGGATGGTTCCCTAAGGAGCGGCATTGGTTGCCAAAGGGAAGGAAAGCTGTGATGATATTATAAAAAGATAAGATCTATGAGTTTCCACTTTGCCCAGAGTAGACATTTAAACAACCCATACTGAAGGTGTTTTCCAATGGCCTTCTAATTCATGTCTTCGTGTTTTCACATGCTGCTTTCTTTTTTATACACAAAGTTTTGCTTAAGTGGTATGATCAATAATTAACTCGGTTTAATTCACACAGTGACTTGCTAGGCTATTGATGGTAGTGTAGTTCTCTGAGGCATGAAGAAAGATAACTTTGAGAAGCAGTTTTTTAAACTTTCCCTGAACTGGTTGACTTGTCAGCCATTGCTCACAATGGCAATTGTTGCATGTAAGAGACAGAGTTTGGAAAAGCCTAAAATTTCTCTAGTTTTCTTTTTTTTATTATTTTATTATTATTTTTAATTAATTTATTCTTGTTACATCTCTATGGTTATCCCATCCCTTGTATCCCCCCATTCTCCCCTCCCTCCCATTTTCCCCTTATTCCCCTTCCCTATGACTGTTCCTGAGGGGGATTACCTCCCCCTCTATATGCTCATAGGGTATCAAGTCTCTTCTAGGTGACCTGCTGTCCTTCCTCTAAGTGCCACCAGGTCTCCCCCCCCCAGGGGACATAGTCAAATGTGAGGCACCAGAGTACGTGAGAAAGTCATATCCCTCTCTCCACTCAAGTGTGGAGACTGTTCTGTCCATTGGCTAGATCTGGGTAGGGGTTTAAAGTTTACCTGTATTGTCCTTGGCTGGTGCCTTAGTTTGAGTGGGACCCCTTGGCCCAAATCTGTCTATCATAATGTTCTACTTATAGGTTTCTAGGACCCACTGGATCCTTCTACATTGCTATTCTTCCATGGTTCTCTCATCTAGAGTCCCAATAGGATGTCCTCTCTGTCCCAGTTTCCTGGTAAGGGAAGGCTTTCGTGGGACATGCCCATTGGGCTAGTATGCAGATATAAGTGAGTATATACCATTTGAGTCTTTCTGCTTCTGGGTTAACTCACTCATTATGATCATTTCTAGTTTTCTTTATTTGTCTCATCCAATTTCCTTTAGACTCAAACCAACATGCCCCTACTTGAAGATGTGGGTGGGGTGGTTATGAACAATGAATAAACATATTATTATTATCTTTATTATCATCATCATCATCATCACTATCAGATTTACGTATCTATTTGTATACTCTTTATTCTGTCTGTCTGTATATAATGTATGTGTGTGAGTATTGATATGCACATGAGCAATCTGCTGACCACAGTGCATAAGCATAGGCCAGGAGATAGATTGTGGCATTTTGTTCTCTCATCATGTGGATTTTGTGGATTAAATTTAGATCCTCCCTCAGGTTTGGTAAGTAGCATTTTTGCCCATTGGGCTAACTCACAAATAAATAGAAGCTTAACTTGAGAGTTAAGAGGCTTCTACAGCATTTAACTCTACAGCATTTAGTAGTTTGCATATTATATGGTTCTATACACATAAAATGAAAAAGATATAAAGTTAAGTTAATATTTGCACTAAAATATGCTGATAAAAAGTTAAAATTTTCTCCTGGGGATGCTAAACAGATATGAAATAACCAGTGGTACTTAGAATCTTTGAGTCCAATTTAAAACAGCATAGCTTAGTGTATAATTCTGACTACTCACATATGCTAAGTTGCATCATTTGTATGAACTGTGGGAAGACACTCATTGATTTAGAAGTCCTTGATGTGTTTTGACAATGTTAGGAACCCAAAGCTAGGATAACCTGGAACATGACACTTAGATGCGGTACCACTAATGACTTCCCCAGGACCTTAAGGTCTGGCTTTATCTTTGAATGTTTTTTACACAATATTGGACATGTGAATTTCTTTTTAACTTGAGACTGAGTTTTATGCATCTCAAATGGCCTTGAACTTTGCATGTAGCTGAGTCTGGTCTTGCACTGCAGACTATCCTTACTCAACCTCCTGAGTGTGGAGATTAAAAGCATGGGCCACCACACCTGGTGCTGATCTACTTTCTTGTCGTCATTCCCCAGTTGCATTTCTCAGATGCAACCCTGTATGAAGAGAACTGCTTAGGACTTGGAATATGTAAACACATTCCTACAAAATAAATATATTAAAATCCAAATTCACAATTTTGTTTAACAAAGTTATTAATGCAAATATTAATTTTAAAAAGAATATGTTTAGTAAAAGAGCAAAGGAAACATTTTAAAAGAAAAGTGACAGATATTCCTATTTCAATATTTAAAATATAAACCTCAAGAAAACTGGTGAATATCTTTCTAGGAGTGAAACTGGAAAAATAACCTTTATAACATATTGAAACATATGCCACATGATAGTTTATCATAACATAAACACACATACATGTCTATGTTTTGTAATCAGGAGAAAACAGAAAACACTAAGACCCAAGGAACTGCAGTGATTAGCCACTAGAAGAACTAATGTTCCAATTATGAAAATAATTTGTACTGGTAGTAATTAAAGAATTTCAAGCTAAAACACAATAATTGTTCCCCTTTGTTTGAAAAAGATAAATATATTTGTTTTACATTCCCATATATGCACAATGGACATCACTGTATGCTGTACCCATCAATAGCCAGGACATGGAGAAATATATCTTTTTTTCCTGTTTCATCATCTTCTTCTTTTTTTAAAATATAGTTTATTAATTTATTCATATTACATCTCAATTGTTATCCCATCCCTTGTATCCTCCCATTCTTCCCTCCCTCCCATTTTCCCCTTACTCCCTTCCCCTACGACTGTGACTGAGGGGGACCTCTTCTCCCTGTATATGCTCATAGGGTATCAAGTCTCTTCTTGGTAGCCTGCTATCCTTCCGCTGAGTGCCACCAGGCCTCCCCATCCAGGGGACATGGTCAAATATGGGCACCAGAGTTCATGTGAAAGTCAGAGCCCACTTTCCACTCAATTGTGAAGAATGTCCTGTCCATTGGGTAGATCTGGGTAGGGGTTTAAAGTTTAATGTATGTATTGTCCTTGGCTGGTGCCATAGTTTGAGCAGCACCCCTGGGCCCAAGCAGAGTCCATGGTTAAAAGATATGTTTCTCCTCTGTCCCGCTTACAGAGGAGAAACATAGCTTTTAACCATGGACTCTGCTTAGAGTGTATCATCAACTTACTGGAGGTCAGTTGCACCACATGGACTAAAGAAGTTTTAAGTCCTTACCTAGTAAAAGATTACTCAGTAGTCATGTCTCCTCAATATTTATGTGTGAGGATTCTCACATGCACGATCCTTTGCAACAGTAAATACTGGATATGTATCAAGACTTTAACAATAGGGCATTGTTGTAATCATAGGTAAAAGAATGCAGAACTGCTTTTTAAAATGGTGTCATAAAAGGTTTATGGCCGGGATAGGCTCTGCAAAGGGGAAAAATCTATTCGAAAAGACTATGTATGCAGCGATTTCATCCTGAAAACTAGTGAATGAGTAATGTACAAGAATGCGCATTGCAATTCCACTAGCTCTCCTTGGCGAGGGATTACAGGAGAGCAGGATATACCTATGAGCGGCTCCTTATTTTCTCACATATTCCTAATTGGGCTTTGACAATAAAACCATTTAGTTTTATACTTTTAAAAACAAGTAAACGTAGAGAAGTATATAATTGTAGAATTTTATTTCTTTCTAGGCTGGCACCTTTGAGGCTAAGCTGACAAATAGCCTGGACTAACCTCTTCTTATCGTCATTTTGCCTATATTAAGCAGTTTAATTCAAGTTTTATAGTGAAATCTAAAGCGTTTTCTTGGTGTCTTTCTTTTAAACATCCTTCTTCAAAACAAAAACAAAACATCAGTAACCACATTCCTACCATCTTCCCCTTCTTTGTGTTAAGCTGGATGACTGTTCAGAGAGTGTAATGGGCCCCACCCCTCCACCTCCATTCCCTCCATGCCAATTAGTTCACTTTTGTTATGGTGAATAATTCACTATTTTGCAGTTACATAGTACCTTTGTGTAAATGAACACTTGTTAATCCTAAACAAACTCTTTGGAAGTGGGTAAAAATTACTAGAAAGGAGGGAAAGTGGGGAAGGTTAAGATGGAGTCAAGACAATGAGTCAATGAAACCACAGATTTGTCTCAGTTCTCCAATGGTCAAAGTCTATGTCACACTGTTCAAAATGAGAATCGATATTATGGCTATATCAAGTAGAGAAGTGAACTGAAAAAAAATAGCTGTTTGATCTATTATGGGTATTTTATAGTTTAAGGGAGCCTATAGAATGTGGCCTGATTTCCAAATTCAGTTGTGAGCGTCAGGATTGAGCATGTGTTTGATATTGAATGTGGATGAAATGATACCATATCTATAGGATGGAAAATATAGTTCTTTAAACAGGTAACTGATATAAAATTGGGAGCCATGATCAACATCTCTACAATAGAACACTGTTGTAAAAGGATGTGCTGAAAATAAGGAAACTACCTTGTATGTCTACATGTGATCAACATTAATTCTCATAGACCTCAGTCAAAAGGGGAAAAACACCCTAAATCTTTAATTCCAGGTTAGCAGTCATGTGCTTAAAAGTTAAAAGGGATTACTAGTTCACAAATAGTGGGCTTATGGACCTCCAGAGAAGTTAGTCCCCTGCTGTCTTAACTGAACAGGAGGAGCAATGGAGTCACTGTGTAACTTACTGAACAGACTGAAGGGAGAACACTCCCACAGTGCAAATCCCCACTGACTGAGATTCATTGTTTATCCCTCCTCTATCCCGTGGGAAAAGTGACATTAGTTATTGTAGCAAACTGAAAACATTTTGCTTTCCTTAGTTCTTTATCAAACACTCTGTGTAGATGATTCACGAAACATCCCCAGTTGTTCTGCTACCCTCCTATTGCTTATTTCTCAAATGATTTTGAATCTGTGCTAACCAAATTATTTTATCCTCCAAAGGTCAATAAAGAACTTAATTTTTCTCATACATGGAATCTGTCCACAGTGGAGATACTGCACAGGGTGAAGCTGTTCATGGCAGAGGAGGAGGTGGAATATAACCCAGAAGAGTGGAATCCCTTTCTTTTCTAGTACAATCAGTGTAAAACTGTCTTCTATCGCATTTGACACTAACATGTCCTGATATACTTCTGTTAACCTAAATGTGCCTGAAAATATGAGATGTAATGTTAAATGAATATAAAATGATGAATGAGTGTACATTTGCTTTGTTTTGTTTTGATTATTGCGGTTTGAACACTTAATATGAAAAAGTGATCACGTGTGTCAGACCTCTGACTGTATTGGAGGATAGATTTATGTTTTACTTATTGTTATACAGATATAGCCTCAGAAATTTTCTTTTATTATTTTCTTTTATTTTTAACAGTCTGGGAGATTAAATGTGGGTCCTCATAGATGCTAACCAAGTGCTCTGCCACTAAGCTGGTTTGCCAGCCCTTTTTATTTTAGATAGGGTCTCACAAAATATCCCAGGCTAGCTGTCAATTTCTAATGCCACTACTGCCAGCTTCCTAGTAGCTGTAATTATAGGTAGCACTATGCAATTGGTTTATTTAGGCTATTTAACATTTCTATTGGATAAATAAATAGATAAATAAGTAACACAGAGAAACCCTGTCCCAAAAAAACAAAACAAAACAACAACAACAAAACAAAAACAAAAACAAACAAACAAACAAACAAAAAAGCCCAAAAACCAAAAATAAATAAATAAGTGAATGAGCCAATTTGACCTGGGTTTTTATTTTTCTGAGTTTCTGAGGGCATCTGGTAGCTTGTGTTATACTGTTGTGCTTTAATCATCATTACTTCTTAATCTAATTATGCTTTCTCATAAAGGACCCTCTTTGTCATTATTATATATGAAAAAATACACAGCTTAATACTCAACATTATTGTGGTTAAAGGATATTGCAAAATATGCCACAAGATGTTCATATTTTGGCCCAAGATTGGGACATTTGGTCATTCAGGAATTTGTTCAAAAAGAATATTTCTCCCTATCAATCCAGTGCAAGAATTCAGGGTCCAGCACAGAATACATGTGGATGAGGAAAGGAGGTAGTGAAAGACATAATAAAGTTCAGTCACTGCTGCAGACACAACTGGCAAAACAATTGGGAACCCTGTAGTGCAGCAGACCCACTATAAAAGAATCCAGACAAGGCTCAGCAACCACAAACAGTTCAGTCGACCTGACTGAGGACCTGCAATGTTCTATATTGCAGTTTAAGCCTGACTTTTCCATTTTGCTTGTTTTATTTTTTTGATAAAGGAGTGTATTCTGTACTTCAGGCTGGCCTTGGATGTGTGGAAATACTTCTGTCCCAGGCTCCCTAATTATGGTATTATAGCAAGAGCCACCACACAATTCTAGAATTTTCTGTTAAGACCACGTGCTTATGTTTTATGAGTAATTTTGTGCAGTTACTAAGGTTTAGATTAAGTTGTCTTTGATTCTTAAGCCATAATCCTGCACCTTTCTTCCTCAGCTGACTCTTGCCCTTTGTGTGCTACCACTGAAAAGAAGGCATATGTGTGCTATAAATCAGCCTCAGCTCAAATGAAAGGAATCATCAGATGGAAACATATGATGTTAAGTGATGATTTTGCTTACACTTAAAAAAGACTTACACAAATATAAATTATAGATAAATAGAGATACAATTCTTCCTGGTGGTTTATTTTCAAATACCTCAACTTGCTTCTAATCTAGGTTTCTGAAGAAAATAACAATACTTATTGTTAATATGTTAGAATATGTTGTTCCACTATTTTTGACTCCTGTGAATATTAGTGTTGCTTTTTTTAAGGTAGAAATACTTTATATCATATATATATTCATTTCTGCTGTTCTTTTTTAATTTTTGCAGTAGGTTTTTATGCAGTATAGACTACTGTCAAACTCACTGCAATGCAGATGCTAACCTTGAACTCCTGATTTTCCTGCCTTTACTTCCAAATTTTGGAGTTACAGATGGGAACTACCACCCCATGTTTACCATAATAATCTTTACAGAGAATATTATATAATAGAAAAGTAGCACATTATTGTTATTAATTCAATAAAAAATGAATATAAAATTTTACTACACTATTAGAATCAAATTTGAGGAGGTTATCTTAAAGTTTCATACTTACATTGGCATCTTTCCCAGCTAATTTACATAGTTCCACCCGTTCCTTTGCAGCAGGCCAATAAATCTGTAAAACATTTAAAGGTCAATAAGAATAAGTATATTTAAAGCAACTAATTCTGATTAGAAAAGAGAATGAGTGATATAGAAGAGTAGACATCAATCATGTTCTTGGAGTCCAGACATAAATATTTCCCCAAATCTCTCTGGAAATGTCCTAAATGAAAACTGTGAAGAGCCACACATTTTTCTTAATTTTCTTAATTTTGATGTATATCATAACAAATAAATTATCTTCAGAGTCCTTATGCCCTTACTGTGATGTCAACAGAGCTTCAGTTTAGCATTTGTTGCATTCATCATGTTTTTCTGGTTTTCTCCAAGCCGTGGTACATGTTAGACGTGTGTGGTGAGCTGGTGGAAACTGCTCTCTATCACATGCACAAGCTGCTACCCTATGCCCAGGACTAGAATCAATCAGTTCACCACATTTAACATACATGGAGCCCAGACATATCTGAAAAATAGCTAAATATCTTAAACTCATATCTGATTTAAGCATCACAATATCTCTAATAAATAGCTGTACTCCTGTTCTTCATTTTCATGTCAGAAAGCTTCATCAGATAGCAATTAAATAAAACATAAAAGGCACAAAACTAGTTCATGATACTCTGACCAAAATTTGATGTCACTAAACCTGAGAGATTTAGGTTATGCAGAATATATTGTTTGGACAAAGAGCTGAAGTGAAGGAAACCCACCACTGGCAGCACTTAATTATGTTTCATAAAATACTGTATGCTAACACTGTTTGTCTGTTTTTTTTTTTCTTTTTTAAATAGAGTTCTGTACTCTGTCAGGGCAGGGTTGCAACTCTGGGATCAAATCATATGGCAGTCTGTCATAATTTGCAGGGACAGACATTCTCTGTTGGCCGTGGCAAGAAGAAACAAGCAGGAATGTACTGTCGGTGTTGAATGCATATGCGCCACTTGTTTCCATAGACATTTATTATACTTTACATGGATATTTGCAGAAAAACGTTTTACTGGCTGAAGAGAAAAACATATTTGATGCTATTATAATGAAAGAACCTGGTTAAACTTGAAATATTTGAAGTATTTAGAGGCAGCGTCTAAAACTTCTCCTTAAAGGATATGTAGAATTGAATGTATGGAAATTTTAAAATAAGGAAAGTCTGTTAGATATAGAGAACATTGCTGTAATCTACAAAAGTGTGGTGTACACAGAACAATGGTGAGCAAACCATGTGCTCAGGTGATGAGCTCATCTTGATGTATGAGTCTGTGATAACAAAGGTCCATCTGTGCTGCTTACTCAGAAATGCTTTAAAGCTATGCCATTTTCCTTTAATATAATTTTAGGTAATAGCCAGCAACCAAAAATCAGTGAGTGAAAGCGATGAAAAGAAACATGGAAGAAAAAGAAAAAGAAATATGGAAAGAGCTCAGTGATATATTATTATATGAATAGCAGTCCCAAATTACATAGTCATGACTCCTTTAGGATAAATAAAAACTAGTAACATGAAATAGAAACAATTCAGTTTTTATCTGAAGCAAAGGTTATACAAGTTGGGCATGCTGCTACATGCTATAATCTCAGCACCAAGGAGGTACATGTAAGAGGCTAGTGAGTTTGAACCAACCTGAGGTACATAAGACAATATTTCCAAATATCACTGAAAGAACGGGAGGTGAGGGAGATAGAGGGAAACCATGTTTAGTTAGGAGGACAGGTCTACAAACCTAAATACTCCATTTCCATGGGAGACAAAGACTGAGAAGAAAGCATTCAGAAAGAAGCCACTAAACCAAGGGAGAATTAAGGAGCTCTCCTAGTGATCTTTCTTAATCCCTCTTTGGAGCGATTCTTTCAAAAAGGTGATCCTAATAGTTTCACATCTAATGCCTAGCTTTGGTCATGCACAATTTAATAGTCTAAATTTGTTTAGGAATTAAACACTGATAAAGCAATTGTATTTTTTGCATCTACAAATGAAAACAAATCTCTAAAGCATGTTTTAATATGCTTAAGACATAGTTTTGGCTATTAACATTGAACCATATGATTATAAATTGACTTGTTTCCTCTTAGTTGGTGATGCAATAAAGCTAATTACAACTTGGAAGATTTTTTTTTTTTTGACCTGCAGGTATATGTCACGAAATCACTGATACTTTGTTGAATCACAGAAACCATTTTTATATAAACCTGCTAATCTCTGCTAACATAACAGAATTCAGCCCACTTCCTTTTCATTATTTATCTTCAAACTCACAATGTTTATGATTTAAAGAAAAAATCGAAGCTGTCCTTGATTTATTTGCATAATTGCACAAGGATTCTAACACAATTCTACAAAAAATACATTTTTTCTTAAAGTAATAATCTAGTCTTCAAAATAAGGACCCATTGAAATTATGTATTAGTGTATTTTAGCAAAATGATGTCAGTAACTTTGGATTCACAAACAGAAATACTTTAACAAATAAAAGTCTATCAGGAATTTGATTGTGTTTCAAAATCAAAATATTCTTAGAAGGAAAAAATTGCATTATGGCAGTAATTAAGAGATTCTTTCTTAACTATGATCTAGCGCAAGGTTTCCTTTTACTTTCTTGTAGTTATTAGAATCAAATGTTTATATTTTTAAATAATCTACCTCAATTGTCATTTAGGAAATTATCACCTTTAACTCCTGCTCTACCTACTGCTGGCTCCCAAGTTCTGGGATTTACAGATGTGTGGCACCACACCTGCTCCTGTGAGTGGTGATTGGTAAATCAAAGAACAGAAATGTTTTTAATCATATGTATTATATAAGACAAAAGGCACTTACATATATTCTGAGTGCACATTTATGAATGTTTATATAGTGATAGCAAAAGTACTCTTAAGTAACAATTTTGTATTTCAATAATTATTTGGAGTGACATTTAATGAGTATACATACACATAAACTAGCACTCTAATGTCTATATTCTCTAGTCAGAGAGAGAGAGAGACAGACTGAGAGAGAGAGAGAGAGAGAGAGAGAGAGAGAGAGAACACATTTCATACAGTCTCAAGTTTTATCGTTTTTATATGTAAGTTCAAGAGAATTGCATATCAAACAGTTCAGTGAGCATATATCAAGACATCCTGGTTTATTAGAATCCTGGTTAAGAATACAGTAGCATGTTACATATAAAAGCCAGTTCTCTTTTTTTTTAATTTAAATGTATTTTTAAATTTTATTTACTTTACACCTCGATTGTAGCGTCTCCCTTGCCTGCTCTTTGTCCCACTCTCTCAGAAGGGGGAGCCCTCCTCCCTTACCAACTGACCCCAGCCTATCAGTCCTCATCAGGAATGTTTGGTTGCTCTTCCTGCCAGTTCTCTTAAAGCTAGGTAATATGATTGGCTTTAAAACACTGGCTAACAGTATTCCTACTGCTAATTTGCTTAATATTAAAATGTAATGTGATTTTTTTAAAATTTAGTACCTCATTCACAACCCTAGCATATTAAAGTTTGCATTAAACAGGCTAAAACAACACACACATCGGTTCCACAAATTGGTGTCCCTCACAGACACTCATTCATACATATTTTCTCTCACTCAGCAAAGAGTCATATGGAAAGCAGTGTTATTCATCCCATTATTTCTGCATCTTGACTGTTCTGTAGTTTTCCCAGAGAGAACTAGTGTGACTTGCATTATGCACAAGCTATTCACGCTACCGTCATTCGTTCCCATAGTCCTTGGAAGTGTAGTTACATCACTGATTGCAAACCTGTATCTGACTCTTCTCCTACAGGCAAGACAGACAAAAATCAGAGATATTTTCGGAGACTTTAGATGAGTCCAAGAATTTCTGTCTGCTTAATAATCTGGAATGTTGGTAGAACCACCACTAAACAATTAGAATTTTGAAATTCGCTTAAACTTGAGTGGCAATTCTTGCACATTTACTTGATATAGAAAACTGGCAAACAGAAGTAAGTAAACTTGTAGAGTCCTGGACTTTTGGAAGTTAGCACTTTAAAACAAGTACAAACCAATACCCCATATTCTATAGTATACTGATCTAGCCATCTTAATTTATTACATCTACATAGCCTTTCCAATATATCATATTTAATCATTTTAAAAGTATTATTCATGCTATCTAAGAGGGCTAAAACTTTGATATGTAAAATATTTATATAGTTTAATTTTAGATTTATATAGTATAGATTGCCCACATCAATAGAGATCATTTTTAATAAATGAAAATATCTTCAGTTCCTCTTTAATTCCAATGACTAGCCTAATATTATGTTTAAAAGATATCTAATAATAATTTCATTGCATGAATTTGAATATATGACTCCTGTTCTAGCTGTATAAATATGATATCAAAATAATATTTTGGGGGAGTGGATGCACCTCTGACTCTTTTGCCTGTTCTTGAGACTCTTTTCCTCCTATGGAGTTCCTTGTCCAGCCTTGATATGAGGGTTTTCACCTTGTCTTATTGTATCTTGTTTTGTCCAGTGTGGCTGTTGTCTTTTAAAGAACTGCTTTTTCCTGAAGTGGATATGGGGCGGGGGTGCATCATTTGTCATTTGAATGTAGGAAAGCTACTGGTTTTTGTGAGTTAACTTTGTGTTCAGGCGCTTTGGTGAAAGTGCTTATCAGCTGTAGAAGTTTCCCAGTGGAATAGTTAGGGTCACGTTGCATTTTTAAAATCATCTACAAATAAATATACAGAGATTTCTTCCTTTCCTAGTCAGTCAAATGAAATTTAAAAAGTAGTTTCTCTTTTTATTTTTTTGAGCATTTTCTTAGTTTTGAAAAAAAATTAGTTTAGGAACTTAAAAATAAAATACTACATACAAGGTCTCTATAATTATTACATCATTCATAAATTATGAGGTTCATCGGTATCTTTCATTTACAACTCAATTAATTCACTTGCAGTTGCCAGTTATGAAGTGTCACACAATTCATTTTTAAGTAGTTAATATTAGGGAAATTACTGAAACATTAAAATAATGATAAGTCCTTATGACAACATCCAAAGGAAATCCTAATTATATCTGTTCCATGTTTCATATTTTAGAGGCAATTTAATTGACTCAAGTTAGCAAGCACAAGGTTGATCAAATCCCCTTTGCCCTAATTCAGAGATGCCAAAGGCCTGCATAGGACACCAAAGAGGAAGTTGCAAAGTGTTCATAAAAACCTAATTAGAAACAAAAAACCAGAACCCCAGAGACAGCGGACATTTCTATCAGCGGCAGGATGCACATGTAAGATTGATGTTACAAAGTTGGGAAAATAGAGAGCTAATGAGACATGGTAAAAGGATTTGAGCATCAAATAAAACAGTGAATGCTCTGTGTTCTGAGGAGACACTGAGGGAGATTTGAGTTCATGAATATTGAAAAAGCAAAATGAGGGCAGCACCAGAGGTGAAGTTTGAGTGATTACAGCAGATGTGAGCAGGAACTGTTAAAGATGGAAAGTGAATACTCAATTACTTTTGCCTTTCCATTTCAGCTTATACGTACAGAAATCCCTTCAGTTCACATGATGGGGCCTGGCTGAGCTTGTTGTACGGCTGCCTGTCTAACTCCTATGGATAACGGTGGTACAGACAGCTGTCTGTCTCTAACATCTTCCCAGGAAACCTTCTCTCATGACCACTGAAAGCAACTTCCCAGAAATACCACCACAACTAAAAAAAAAAATAATAATACAACAGCTTAAAAATATTTGTTTCCTTTCTTTTTCCTCTCGTCAACTATTTTCTTCTGTAGTAAGATGCATTGGGAAACCGAGAGCATGGCCTGTTTAGCTTCTATGATACCTGCAGCATCCACAAGAGTAGACAAATACAGGAGCAAATGTGTATGTCGCAAGGAGGAGAGAGAAACAGTAAAAAAATTAAAATAAATTCTAAGAAGCACATTAATAGTCATTAATCTTCCTCTTATGGCCCTGTTGTTCTTGTCCATGTAAATCAAAGGAATACTGTTTGTATCTTGCATTTTCTTCATTTTAATTTCCAAAAAAAAATAGTTTTTAATTCTAAATTTAAAATTTATAACATTGATTAAAAAAAAAAAAAACTTTTCAAACCAATAGACAATATGACATCAAAGTCAGCCAGATCCAACTTCCTGAGAACTCAGTGAAGTGCTATGCATCAGAACAACCTTCAGGAACGGAACAATAGAGCTTCACACTAGGTCTTATACATTCAGTGGCCAATATATTTTTAGCACTTATCCACCACCAAAACCCAAAATATCCATGACTGTGGAGCAGATGTTTTCCTGAGTGGATGTGTATTTCTGACACGAGGGCTGACATATCAAGGAGCCCAAAGCCTCAGGCTCAGAGAATGGCAGGATTTTTCCCTGGGCAGAACACTGGTGATGATAGTCTATGCAGAAGATGTGGACCACAGCTTTTTCCTGGCATAGGACTACAGCCTGAGACTACTCCCCTGCAGAGACCTTGTGTGGAATTTGGTGGAATAGGCACTGTTTCTTCTTAACTTCTTTGCGACTTGCAGCCTATAATGTACATATAACTGGACATTCAAGATTTTTTTTTTTAAGAGATTCCCTTGGAATTGGAAACACAAGGTTCTGGCCAGAGTTTTGGCAGGGGCCTGAGTAGTCTACCACTGATCTGACAGTCTATTACAGTGACCAGATGGGACCTGCATATCGGCACTGAGCTGCAGAGCCAGCACAACCGTGAAGGAGGCGATTGTTCTGTGCTCCGATTACAGGACAGCACGTACTCAGTAGGCAATGGGAAATGGTTAAACAGCATGACACTAAGTAGGGTCTCTCATATAAAACCTTTATTTATTATGCTATCTTTAAAGATTTATATTCTCTTCATTTTATGTATTAAATAAGAAAAAGTAGTCTCTTGCCTTCATCAGTAGAATGCTCGGATGAAGAATGTATTTACTCCAATTCCCTTCTCTGTAAATAACAGGTTCACAGTGCAAAGCACTGTGTGCTGTGCTTTTGTCTGGCCAGAGGAATTAATAGGATTTCAGCCAGGGGACATTATTTATAAAGGAATTTCTGATTGTACTCAGCATAAAACAAGCAGAGCAGTATCCTCATGTATAGAACTTTGTTGTAAATTTTCCCAAGGAAAGGGAACTAGCAAAGGCTTTTTTATGTTAATAAAGCAGGGCGCTTAAATACTCCAGCAAAAGTGTTGGATTTATAGTTACGAAGTCAGCTATTTCATAAGTGCTAAAAAATAAAGGAATAGTTTAATGAGCTTAATTACTTTTGTAATTACTCAGTTTTTACAGTAAGGAGAAGAAAATAGCTACTTTATTATTGGGACAAGGAAGTAAAATCCCTCATATTGATAAACATCAAATCACTTTATAGTCTCCTTAAAACTTGCATTTTCTTAGAGTTTAGAAATTTTAGCTTATAACTTATTATAACTTATCTTTAATTTTAATTCATTTTTCCTCCTGAAGGATTCTGGTATAGTTTGTTTGTTGTTGTTTGATAACCACAAAAATGAATTTCTTGAATAACTGTGAAGTTTCATGTTTTACTTTTGCAAAGTAAATTGTCTCAGGTTGTTTAACAAAAACAAGAAGTTCTGTTAGGAAAGATTTAAAATTTTTGATGCTGTTTTGATATATTGCCTTCTCACTTTGAAAAATCACAGGAAAGGTTTCTTTCTTTTGTCCAGAGCACATTTATTATTTTTCACATTAAACAGTTTTACCCCCAAATGAAAAAAGTACTTTTACCTAAAAAATAAGTTTAAGATGCTTTCTAAAGAAAAACTTAAGCATTGTACTAAGTTTGCCTTTAAATAAAGATTTAAATCTCTATTTTTTTCTGGGATCTAGTTAACAAGGTTCACTTTTACGTTACTTAAGATTTTTTTTGTGTGCTTGTGCATGTGCATGAGTGTACCTGTGGGTATGTGTGC
>OU015744.1:120377246-120394043 GCA_907169655.1 Acomys percivali | reverse complement strand
ACACACACACACACACACACACACACACACACACACACACACACACAAGAGCTAAATGATAGGTACAATACCGTGCCCTTTCATTTTAGTAGGATTACTTCTAGGTGATTGTAAATATCTATTTTGATCTGGTGTTTAAATAAGACAAGACAAAACTCAATGGGCATTATGTGTCTCAAAAACGGTCCCAAAAGGAGTCCATAGCCTACCTCCTTACTGAAGGACCAATTTGGGGAAATCCTGATTAAATTGTAAAAAAAAAATCACAACCTAGATACATATTAATTACACTTAAACCTGCATGGAATTCTATTTTCTACAGAAACAACCCTTCCCCTAAAAAAACCAAACAACACAAAAAAGTAAGGATATGTCTTTTTGTCTAAATGCCAGAATATTTAAAAGAATACAATACCATATTCATAACATTTATTCTCTAGCTAGTTAAAATATTGCTAAAAGCCTAAGTCCATTCCTGTATGAGTCACTAATGAGCTCAAAAGATAACGATCAAGATTAATGATAGTGCAGGGAATCATTCAGTACTTATTTCCAAACTCATTTTGTATATAACTTTGGTGTATTTTATGCTCTTACCATACTAAACAAATGTCTGTGTAAGTATGAGTTGTTCACACAGAAATTTTTGTAATTTCTCTGGGGAAAATATTAACAACCAGACACTCATAACTCAATTATGCGTTGTACATTGCTTTAACTCTAAAGAGTACAAAGGACACTCTTTAGCCATCAGTCCCAACATGTGTGGTTTCCTGCATGGCGTAGTCTGGATCATTGCCCAAGGGCATTGAGCCAATGCAAACCCATAGGTCTAAACACTGAAGTACTACATCTCAACACTTACTGGCTACTGTGGAGTACCTTTTCACACTAGAGTGATTTATATAATTTGAAAGAGTGGATACCAACATAAACACAAGTTGTTTCTATTGCATATATGATTTTCTTATGAGTTATATATTATATAGAGGTACAAAGAAATTCCATTTATGTGGAAAACATCTAATTGCATAAAGTACTCAAATAATCATTTATTACAAGAATGTCATAAGAGAACTAGGTATGTCATAAACATTTACTTTATTAAATATTAGCACATTTTGAGGATGGACTATGGCCAAAGAACGTTCTGCTTAAAATAGTCACAAAAGGAAGTTGTGCTATCACAATTTATTTTAAGCAATGATCTAATACACTCAGTCCAGATAAATGAGCCTTTTCTTCCAATCCCTGAAGGCAAAGAAGAGAACAAGAACAGATTGCCTTAAAAGCATGAATTGCTTTTTGTTATTATACTAAACCAAGGCATATTTGGGAAAATGCACTGTTATTCAGATTGTATAAAACCAAAACTGCAGAGTTAAAACATTTTCTTTAGTCTCATTTGTAGAAAGTGTCATCTTCTGGTAAGATATTTACTGATAAACGAGATATTCAATAGCATCTATCTCTTCTAGAACTATGAATTCTTTTAAAATAAATTCTTGAACAAAAATATAACCATAAGAACAAGTAGAACAGATCCACAGTATCTGAGTGAAGAGCACCTCAAATTCTAGCAATATTCAACTGTTGATTAAATTATACCTTAAATAATATATAGGCTATTGTATTAAATAGAATTTGAGAACAACTCCTGGCAATAATTAGCTTCCCTCTTTTCCTGGAGAAACATAACTTCCTCCATTAATTCATGTGTAGACATCTGCTTTCAGAGACACTTAGAAAGTTTGAGCATTCCTTAAAAACAACAACAACAACAACAACAACAAAAAACCAAAAAACCCAAAACCAACCCTCATTTCTTTTGTGGGATATCAAATGTATACAAAACTACTGAAGTGATAAGTGATTAAAAAGCAAAAGTCTTCCATCCAAGGACTAACCATCTAAGAACTTGGACAAGCTGACCTATTGCACTTAGGTATTTAAGTATATATGTACACACACACACACACATACACACACACACACACACACACATTTTGTGGTTGGTGTTGTTTTCTTTGTTTGTTTACAAACAAGCAGAGGTTTGGGCTTGGGAGATGGTTCAGTCAGTGAAGTGCTTGGAGTTTGATCTCAGCACCCATATAAAAGATCTAATTCAGAGGCAAGCATCTGTGATTCCAGCATAGGAGAAGGGGACACAGAAGGATTGGTAAGCCTTGCTACCTTACTACTTTAGGGAAATCTATGAGTTTCAGATATAGTGAGACACCTTGTCTCAAAAAAGTGAAGAGCAATAGAGGGTGAGATCCTAAATTCATGTATGAATCTTATATATATCTTCACATACGTACACAATCACGAACATGTATGCATGCATACACTCCCACAAACATTGATCAAAACAACAGAATTAATTTTAAAAATACATTAATTTTATTACACATGTATAAAGCAAACTACATATAGCAGGAAGAACCATGTGACAATCATGAGTTCTATAAATGTTACAGTCATAGTGGTTTGGCTATTTGTACTTTCCCAGTTTGAAGTAAATGTCTTTCCTGTCTTGTTGGGCTTAAATTTCTGAATGAAATTCAATATTTATCCTATCTCAACTGCAATGACTTCTTTATGTTGATCTAAAAATATCTTATCCCCTAACCAACTAAACTTGATTGTAAAACTATATTATCTTGGCCTTCAATGCCCCTCAAAGACTTGAGAAGGAATAAAACTTAAATTCCTGAGTGAACCAGTAGTGTGGGTTAGCAGCTTCCAAAATGAACAAATTGGCATAGATGGTTTACTACGTGAACAGTCACCCAACATGCCCTATAATGCTGGAGCCTCATCTTCTGCTTTCTGTCTCAATATCTCTGCTAGACTTATTTTCAGGGCATGAACTATTGAAGACTTGCTTTCCCTGTCTTGGTAGAGTGCAGCCATCGACTCTGCCTCCATCTAAGCTGCCCATTTTTAGGCAGAATTCTGTTTGTGGCAGGAATGAAGACATTTTGCCCAGTCGCTGCTTTGCCACATTTGAAGCTATCTCCATAAGGAGACTCTTTGATGCTCATCATCTTCTTTGAGGTTGGCTGGAGGTTGTCAAGAGTCAACTTGTCTTGTTGTCAAAGAAATTTAGCATTATAAAAACAACTTTAAATACCATATTCTGTGTGTCTCTGAGGCTTTTGAAGACCTTATTCAACTATATTACTACCTCAGATATTGATAGAGTCATCATATCTATCTGTTAGACTTAGGATACATATTCTTGTGCTAAAATCTGACAAGTATTTGATACCTGGGCATGTCAGAATTAATTTTAATAGCTTTATGACCTCTCTTATACTAGTATACATTACATAAGTCATGTTTTAACCCACATATTTTATCTACTTTCTTTCTTTTCCTTTATTGTTTTGGTGGTATTTAGAATTTAATTTATGGCCCAATGCCTGCACTGTTAAGTGCTATAGCATTGAGATAAGATCTGTTGTGTCATTCTTTTGGAGATGACAGCTGGAGTTTCACCAAGGCTTGTAAAGAGCCAGGCCTATAGTGTAAGATCATTAACTGAGCCACTGATACTCAGTCATGAAATGCATTCATATATATGGTCCCTATATATGACTGCAATGTGACAGTTCAACATCTCAGGAAGACTGCTTGTTAACAGAACTCAATATTGATTCTCATTTACATGAAACTTCCAAGACTCCTACTTTTCTGAAAAGAAATAACCAAACAATCACAGGCCAGGTAATTCATAAGATAAGAATAGGTCATATTTTTTTCATAGATTAATACTTTATTGTCTTCTAATCTTTACTGACACATTTTCAACACTAATATATGAGAAGTCAACAAACACCAATGTGCAGCATGAATGGAAAATTACAACTTTTAAAACCGTAGTAATTAATGTGTCATAAAAGGAATAATAGTAAGGACAGAAATGGTAAGTGTTGGCCTCATTGCATGATCTCATGTTTGAAAAAAAAGTTCACATGCTGTAATAGACAGAGGTATGATCCATAGGATTTAAAATATGTATCCACATAGCTTATTAAATAATATCAAAGCCATATATGCCAAAACAAGACTTATATTTATATGCAAAACAAATTAATTTTTAAAAACTGGATAACTGAAAAAACATATTTAGTCCATGTATGCTACAGACTGTTCCATATTTTCTTCTTTTTTAAAAAATATTTTATTAATTTATTCATATTAATCTCAATTGTTATCCCATCCCTTGTATCCTCCCATTACTCCCTCCCTCCGCTTTCCCCCTACTCCTCTCCCCTATGACTGTGACTGAGGGGGACCTCCTCCCCTGTATATGCTCATAGGGTATCAAGTCTCTTCTTGGTAGGCTGCTATCCTTCCTCTAAGTGCCACCAGGCCTCCCCATCAAGGGCATGTGGTCAATAATGGGGCACTAGAGTACATGTGAAAGTCAGTCCCCACTCTCCACTCAACGGTGGAGAATGTTCTGTCTATTGGCTAAATCTGGGTAGGAGATCGAAGTTTACTGCATGTATTGTCCTTGGCTTGTGTCATAGTTAGCAGGACCCCTGGGCCCAGATCCACCCATCATAATGTTATTTTTGTAGGTTTCTAGAACCCTCTGGATCATTCTATTCCCCCATTCTTCCATGCTTCTCTCACCTAAAGTCCAAATAGGATGTCCTCCCCTCTGTCCCACTTTCTTGGTAAGTGAAGACTTTCATGGGGCATGCCCCTTGGGCTAGTGTCTAGATATAAGTGAGTTTATACCATTTGTCTCTTCCTGCATCTGGGTGAACGCACTCATTATGGTCATTTCTAGTTCAGTCCATTTGTCCACAAATTTTGGGAATTCCTTATTTTTAATAGCTGAGTAGTATTCCATAGTGTAAGTGCACCACAGTTTCTTTATCCATTCTTCTAATGAGGGACACTTAGGTTGTTTCCATGTTCTGGCTATTACGAATAAAGCCACTATGAACATGGTTGAGCATATGTCCCTGTTGTGTGGTGGAGCATTTTCTGGGTATATTCCAAGGAGTGGAATAGCTGGGTCTTAAGGAAGCCCTATTCCCAGTTTCTGAGAAAGCACCAGATAGATTTCCAAAGTGGTTGTACCAGTTTGCATTCCCACCAGCAATGAAGGAGTGTTCCTCTTTTTCTACATCGCGCCAGCACGTGGTGTCACTTGAATTTTTGAGTTTAGCCATTCTGATGGGTGTAAGATGGAATCTCAGTGTCATTTTGATTTGCATTTCTCTGATGACTAATGACACTGAGCATTTCTTTAAGTGTTTCTCAGCCATTTAATATTCCTCTGTTGAGAAGTCTCTGTTTAGTTCTGAGCCCCATTTCTTAGTTGGGTTATTTGGTTTGATGGTGTTTAATATCTTGAGTTCTTTATATATATTGGATATTAGTAAGTCATATGTTTTCATTTTCACTTTTTTAATCCAGGTAGTCTTGATAGTTATAGGTTTTACTATAGAAAACAGTATTTATTGAATGCGTAGAAAATGTAAATTAATACTAGCTATCAATTAAACATCAAAAAGATAAAATATTTTGATTTTTAACACTTCTGTGTAACTTGTAAAATATGAAAGAAAATGAATTTTGGACTTGAATATGCATTTCTTTTATGATTTTTAAAGACTTAATTTAAATTGAATTGAAACTGACACTCAAACCATGACAATTGCATGAACCAGGAAGGTACTATTTTGTGTTTCTCACATGTACAGATTAAATAATATTTAAATCATATTTAAACTTCTCTGCCTCCTCATATATCATTTCTTTATGGTAGCAGCATTTAAATTATCTTCCTCCATCTCTCTCTCTCTTTTTTTTTTTTTTTTTTTTTTTTTTTTTTTTTTTTTTTTTTTTTTTTGCTTCAGTGAATTTCTCATAGCTGACTTTGGACTCACCATCCTCTGCCTCAGCCTCCTGAGTATTCAGATTAAGCATGTGTACCACCATAACTACATTTTCAGCTCTTGGGGAATTATAATTTATAACTGCCATATTCACTCACACTAGTGATAGTTAGTGTAAATGGCAGATTTATGAGCCTCTACCTTCGGTGTACTTATGACGTAGTGCCCACAAATCATCTTTTCCCATTTTTCTTTCCTCCCTACTCTCCCAGATGCTGATAACTACAAGTATACTCTCCAATACCATGATACAATTGTAAATTCTAATTTTGAGAATTATAATGCACTAATGGTACCTCTGTGTCTGGCTTATTTAACTCATCAGAATAATCTCCACTTTTATGTTATTGAAAGTGAATGGGTTTTGTCATTTCAGTGGCTGAAATATTTCTTTTGTGTAAATAAACCACATCTTCATCCATTTGACAGTTTTTGTACTTTTTCTTTTTCTTTTTCTGTGTTTGTTGTGTTGTTATTATTGTAAAAGTTCTGTAAGAAATAGGGGAGTGCTGAAATTATTTTGTCAGATTTATTTCCTTTAAATAATTACTGGATCACCTGTTAGCTGCTTTTTTAAAAGCGATGTATTTATTTTTATTTTATGTGTGTTGGTATTTTGCCTGTATGTCTGTCTATGCCTCCCATGTATGCAGTACCTCTGCAGAGCATACGAAGGCATCAGATCCTCTGGACCCAGAGTTCAGATGATTATTAGCCACTTTGTGCATGCTGAGAACTGAGCCACACTCTCTGAAAGAACACATCCTTGTAACCAGGAGCTCTCTCAAAAACAATGGAAATTCTTTTAGTGTTTTGAAGAAGCACCATAGGTCTTCAAAAGTAGCTGTAATAATGTACAATCTCATCAAAGTTTGCAAGGTCCTTCTTTTATCCATACCTCTAACTATCCTGTAAAAGAGTCATTCTTACTTGGGTGTTTTACACTTCCTTGAAAATTAATGATTTTAAGCAGTTTTAATACCACCTGGTCATGTTTCTCTGTTTTTTTACATCCCTTCCTTTTTCTCTATGAGTACTGAAAGTTGAATGTAAGCCTTCATACACACTTGGCAAGCCATTTACCACTTAGCTTTATTACCTACATTTTTGCCCGCTTTTAATTGTATTTATTTATAGATATTAAGCTATGAAGTAAATATATTCAGAATATTTAAATTACACATTAATAAGATCATACATTCTTCAATATAGTTTGAAGATATCCCTCATTCTTATATTATCTGTTCTCTTTGATTTTTGTTTATTGTTCAGAAAAAAATTAGTATAATTTCATTTGTCCAAATTTTCTTTTTCCTACTATTATTCACGTTTTTTGAAAAGATATGAAAAAATTGCCTTTTCAAATATTCTGATGTTTTTACTACAGTTTCTAGTTTTTTAATGTCTTATAATTAACTCTTCAGTCATTTTCACTTGATTTGTATGCCTAAAGATAGGTTTCTATCTCCAGTCTTCTGCATGTGAGTAGATAATTTCACAGTATTACGTATTAAAAGAGTTTTCATTTTTCAAATGAAGTTTCTTGGAGCTTTTGTTAAAAGTCAGTTAAATGTGTACTGATGGGTTGCTTCTTGTCTCCTTTCTGTTCTCTTCCATTGGTCTATTTGTCTATTATTTTTGTCTAATGCCATTTTGGTGACCCTAGCTTCCCAGTAAAATTTCAACTGAGGTAGTTTGTACCTCTATATTTCTGCATTTTAGTAAAGTATAATTTCTGTTATTATTTTAACTCTTTATAACTTGTTGAGACTTCTAATAGCCTACATCACACCTGAAATATCTTTGTGCTGATGAACATATATATATGTATATATATATATATATATATATATATATATATATATATATATACACACACACATAGATATGGATGCTGGACAAAATATGCTATGGATATTTGTCAGGTTAAGGACTAGACATATCTGTTCATTTTTCTGCTAAATTCTCCTAAATTTCTGCTCATTTTCTCTCTATATGATCTTTGTATTGCTAAAATGGGGCATTAAAGTATCTAAAAATCATACACTAAAACTGATATTAAGTTGTCAGTTGCTCAATTCTAATAACCACAAAACATGTACATTCTCTAGAGTGACTAAGATTTACATCATAACTGCTAAATATACAGGAAAACACAAGTTAATTTCAATAGCATATTAGTTTCTGCTTGAGATAGAATATGTTTAAAAGTACTGTCTTGGAGACCTTGCTTAGGGATAGCTGATCTTTTTCAACTTTGGGCTGGGGCAGTATTTCTCAGCCTGTGTGTCATGACCCCTTTGGGGACTCGTATCAAATGTGTGTCAGATATTATAATTCATAACAGTACCAAAATTACAGTTATGAAGCTGCTTTTCTAATATATAAGTATATATTTATAAACATTTTGTTACCATTATTTATATTTTTAATGGGTTTAATGTTATACTCCTTGACTGAAGCTATGTATATTTACTAAATCCATCAAAACACAAATTGTTATCAGAGATAACATGTTTTTAAATGTCTTCTATTGTTTCAGGATACTGAGTCACTTAACACAGAGCAGGCAAAGTGTGCTGAAGAAATTTAGTGATTCCACAAATGATGCTTACAAACAAACTGACCTTCTTAAAGTTTTTGTTCAAGTCGACCAGACTGAGCAGGAAGATATGGTCTTTGGCTCCTAGCAGCAGCATGCCCCTCTCCTCATCCAAAAGCAGAGTCTGGAAATCTAGTCCTTCAGATGAACCCAGGAAAGGGATGCAGGTGTTTGAAAGCAGCAAGTCTGTGAACAAGTAAAAAGAGGGAAAGAATGAAAAATATTCTTAGTATGAATGGTATTTCGCTGACAAAATTCACATATTCATCTGCTTGTCAACCTACATATACAGCATGGAAGTTCTGATGTAGACACATCCTTCAGAAATAGACACTTTGCCTTACATGTGTGATTAGCTCTATTCTGTGTATAATACACATGGTAAAATATTATAATACTTCGAATTATAAAATAAACAATTTGCTAAATCCAAATCTCCATTTTTATTTAAAGCATATTCCTGTAGTAGTATATTTGAAAGCTGATAAACTTAATTGCATCAACAAAATATAAAATAGTGTCATAAGTGTCACAGTATATCTAACTCTTGTGCTTTTTAAAAATTTTATTCGGCATAAAAATAATGGCGTTTTTATTACATTTTCATTCATACTTACAATTTCACATTACTTATATTCACCTAGTCCTGTGTATTGGCTCTCCCTCCATCCTTCTGTTCCTTTCCTTCCCTCTCCATAGTCCTTCTTCAGTGTTCATGTCAAAACTTTGTCATACCTGTTTTCATGAGTACTGTTTCCTTGTCTACTTACATACTAGTTTAGCCATTCACCCACAGAAGGCCTATATTTGTTGCTTCCAATTTCTGGCAGGTACAAATGTGAAATGTATGCACACAAAGTTTTGTGTGCACACAAATTCTTGGGGTTTTTTTGCATAAAGAAAGATAATACTTGGGTCACATATTTAGTTTGTTAGAAACTGTGCAACATAACTTTCCAAGATGTTCGAATTAGTTTGTGTTTTTATGAGTGATAAATGTGTGCTCCTGTTGCTCTCTGACTAATATCACTGTTGTCATCACTGTAGACCTGTCTATCTTAGTAGGTGTATAGTGTTATGCTGTATTACTTGGCATTTCTCTGATGATACTAGTATGGCATACAAGGTCATTTGTTAATTGGCTATTTTTATGTCCTTTCTTTCTTTCTTTCTTTCTTTCTTCCTTTCTTTTTTTCTTTCTTTCTTTCTTTTTTTCTTTTTCTTTTCTTTTCTTTTTTTTTTTTTGAGACAGGGTTTCTCTGTGTTGCCTTGGCTGTCCTAGATTTGCTTTGTAAACCAAGCTGGCCTCAAACTCACAGCGATCTGCCTGCCTCTGCCTCCTGAGTGCAAAGGCGTGTGCCACCATGCCTGGCTTTATTTGTATGCTCTTATTGGTGAGGGGGATGTTAATGCTTTAAGTTATGCATGTTATAAATTATGTTGTTTCTTGCCACCGAACTTTAGTAGATCTGTTTAGAGTTTAAGTAATTGCCCAATATGAGACCAATGTTCTCAAATGTTTACTTTCTTATCCATAACTTTTATTTTTTTCTTTTCCAACTTTGAAAATAAAATCTTTTATAAATATAATTTTACTTGAGAAGCTGGAAAAATAATCTTGTATTAAAAACACCTGTTATGCTTGCATACAGATCTGGCTTAGGTTCCTCACTCACAGCCACCTGTAAAACTAGCTTCAGGTTCTTCTTTATGGCCCCTGTAGCCACCAGGCACACCAAGGGGACCCAGACAAACACACAGGCAAAACACTCATAGACATAAAACAAATTTTAAAAACGTAACAAATTTTTGGGTATGGTGTGTGTGTGTGTGTGTGTGTGTGTGTGTGTGTGTGTGTGTGTATGTGTGTGTGTGTTGGGAGTGGTGGTGGTGGTATATACATGTGACTTCAGAGAGGCTGAGAAATGAATTCATATCCTCCAGAATAACAGCATGCATTGTAAACTACTGAGCTATTGCTCTATCACCTCTTTTTTCCCAGTTTTGATAGTGTTTAGATTCATGAATTGTTTGAATGCTGGTAATATTAGTTTTTTTAAAAAGTTTTTGAGATTATAGTACAATTATATCTTTTATCCTTTCCATTTATCTCCTCCACACTCTCCCACACAGCCCTTTTCTTTCTTTTTCAAATTTATGGCCTCATTTTTTTCATTAATTGTTACAAGCATGTGTGTACTTATACATGTATTTACATATCCAGTTCTAAATACATAAACATAAGCTGATCAGTCTGTCTCTGGATAACATGACTTGGATGCATGTAGTCATAGCTGACCATTTAGTGTTAGATGACAAACTGGTGTGCTCTTTTCTTGGGAAGTTTATGCTTCTGTTTTCAGCAGTGCTTAGTTGTCTCCCATTATTTGTGTAAGGTTGAAATCTCCTGTGCTTTCCCCATCCACCTCAGCATGGCTGTTGTTTTCCTTATGTTTAGACAGCCATGTTGGTGATACTCTATGGGTAGCCTTTGCAACAACAATAAAATCATTGAAGAAAACTGTAGCCAATCAAAACTAAGAGTTCTGAAGCCCAGTCTCAATGGACACATCTATAAAACAACTCCCATGTCAATTGCTTATAGGCCATTTTGGAAAGATTGTAAGAGGCAGCGGATCAGGGAGTTTGCTGTGTGACCATGTCTCCTAACAGTGCACACTTTCTTACTAGTTCAGATATTGATTTCATGTCCAGAGGTATATGTCAGATAATGTTGTAAACAAAAAGTTGAATTAATCCTTAAAGCATATGGCCTGAATCTGGAAATAGAATAAAAAATGTGAAACTAGAGGTGACCTTGAAATGGCTCAGTACAGATTTATAAGTTCACAAATGAAAGAATTTTATTTCTTTTTAAAATATTTTGTATTCACTTTACATCCTGGTCATAGCCCCTTGCCTCCTCACCTCCCAGTCCCACTCTCTCTCCCTTTCCCACATCCCTCTCCCTATTCCTCAGAGGAGAGCCCCCTTCCCATCCACTCCAGCTCATTAAATCGCATCAGGACTGAGTGTGGCAGGAGGAATTAATTGAAAATCTGGCAAGAAAGTCCATGTCAGAGAGAGCCCCTGCTCCCCTTACTGAGGGACCCACATGAAGTCAGAGCTTCCATCAGCTACATCTTTGTAGAGGGCCTAGGTTCGGTCAACGTAAGGTCTGATGAAAGGTCAGTCTCAGAAGACTCCTCTGGGTCCTGATTAGTTGGCTCTGTTGGTCTTCTTGTAAAGATTCGGTCACCTCCATGACTTTTTTCTCTTTCTCCAAGATTTTCCACAAGGCTCCATGTACATTGCCTAACATTTGGTCTTGAATCTTGGTATCTGTTTCAAGGTACTGCTGGGTGGAGCCTCTCAGAGGACAACTCTGCTTGGCTCCATGTGTTCTTTCTGGGTATGGGTTACTTCACTCTGGATGATCTTTTCTAGTTCCATTCATTTGCCTGCACATTTCATGATTTCTTTATTTTTCATAGCTGAGTAGTACTCTATTGTGTAAAAGTACCACAGTTTCTTTATTCATTCATTGGTTGAGGGACATCAAGTTTGTTTCCAGATTCTGGCTATTATGAACAAAGCTGCTGTGAACATAGTTGAGAAAATGTCCTTGTATGGTGAAGCATCCTTTGGGCATATACCCAGGAGTGGTCTATCTGGGTCTTGTGGTAGAGCTATTCTGAATTTTCTGGAAAAAAAGCCAGAATGATTTCCAAAGTGGTTGTACAAATTTGCGCTCCCACAAGCAATGGAGGAGTGATCCCCTTTCTCTAAATCCTCGCCAGCATGTGCTGTCACTTTAGTTTTTGATCTTAGCCATTCTAATGGGTCAAAGATGTAATGTCAGAGTTGTTTTGATTTTCATGATGACTAAGGACATTGAACATTTCTTTAAGTGCTTCTGGTCCATTTGAGATTCCATGAAGTGAACATGCACATCCCATAGTTCTGCTATGTAGTGTCAAATGTGATAGTTATACTGGATTTTTTAGTTTCATTCTCTTTAAGACCACTCTGTAGGCCTAATCAGTTTGGTTTACAACAATCATAAATAGACACTTCTAAGTCTAGATCTTTGATCTTTGTAATAGATTTCTTTAACCATATAGATTTCTTAACCAAGGTAACTACAATAGTATTTTAGACTTTATAATCTTGGATTGCTGATCACCACTAATGTAGTAATAACAAATTTATCACTTTATTAAAGTTGATTATGTGAAAATTTAAAAACAGCTGATAATGTTGAAGTAATTAACTATTAATATAAGAAATATTTTTTAAAAAGGATAGTATCCTAGAAGTAGACATATTGAAGTTTCTAAAAATGTGGTAGTCTCAACTGCTTATAAAATAAAACTTATTCCTGCAAGTTCAATGACTATATTCAATGTAGGATATGTTTTTATTATCACGACTCTTTTCTACTTTCTATGAGGTAATTGATATTCAGCTCAATTTCTAAGGTAGACTTGAACAAGTTTACACTCCTAAAAAGGTGTGGCAAAATTAAAATCTCAAGTGGCTATGGTCATCAAGCAAAATTCCTTTATTAATATTTATAAAGACATTTTCTGCACACTACATTGACATTGAAATCTATGCTCATTTTTATTGAGGTAAATATCATTTTTCATATGAGGTACAATATTGCAATATAATTTTACAACTTAAATGCCAACGATCTGTGTTTTTGGCTCATTTCCAATGAACATTCCATACTGGTTGAGAAAAAAAAAATAAAGAAATAGAATCAAGGGAATGGCTAAGAGAGACATGATTAAAGCCTTGTGAAAGAATACATTTCACACAAACCTTCAATCAATCAGGCAAATCTGTATCTTCGTTGGGATTTCCCTTAATAAAATTTGAAATGTGCAAAATCAAAAGTATCTGAAGAGACTCCCAGGAGTATGTTCTCACTTAGCTAGTAAAGTATTTTAAGTGATACAAACCCACATTACTTCAAGTTTCCAAAACTAATGCTTATTCTGAAATGTGGAATGAAGTGAAACATGGCCTACTATAATGACTAATAGGACAAATAGTGCAAGGGGCAGATCAAAGCAGCAGGATCCTATCTGTGGCTGGCATACCATGGGCAACATGATTGGTGATCTACGGCAAGTTCCTTGACCTCAGTATCTCAGTTTTTTGTTTTTGTTTTGTTTTGTTTTGTTTTGTTTGTTTTTCAAGACAGAGTTTCTCTGTGTAGCTTTGACTATCCTGGACTGGCACTCACAGCGATCTGCCTGCCTCTGGCTTCTGAGTGCTGGGATTAAATTCGTGTGCCACCATGCCCAGCCTGTATCTTAGGTTTCTTATACAAAAATAAATGAAGATACTTAAAACTATATGGCAAACAAAGGAATTACTATGGGGTTGGCATTAGAATATTGTTGGCACACACTACATGCTCTGTGTTCATCAGCTCCTACAGTGATAATGGTGAAATGTTTGTTAAGTTTATGTAAAATATATGCAAAGAAATTATAATATTTCCCAGTTTATATAATTCTCTAGACAAGTAGAAGAGGTAATTTGTAGCATTTCTTAAAGCTATGACTGGTAAATAAGAAAACATTAGAAAAAAGATATTATCTTATTTTTAATAAACCAGGACCATGAAGGTTGAAACATATCTGTTAATTTATAATACTAGGAGAAGACTAAAATAATATTTATTACCTAAATGTTTTTAAGATTTATTTATTTATTATGTATACAGTATTCTGAATTCATGTATGACTGCAAACCAAAAAATGGCAGCAGATCTCTCTGCAGGTGGTTGTGAGCCATAATTCAGTTGCTGGGAATTGAACTCAGGACCTCTGGAAGAGGGACCAGTGCTCTTAACCTCTAAGCCAATTCTCCATACCCCAAATATTTTTCTTATATAGCATATGTTAGTTAAGGAGCAGGATGCTCACATTATTGTAATAGAGAATCCTACAAGCAAAAACTCCTAGGTCATTGCATGTATATATATATGTGTGTGTATGTATGACATATATGAGTGTGTCTGTCTGTATGAAAGCGTGTGTGTGTGTGTGTGTAAAACATATAGATGAAAATAAAAGATAACACATATGAAATATATTCTAAGAGCCTCTTCATGATTTGTTATTTACCCACCCTATATCCTCAAGGCTTCAAAGTCACTTAAAGCAATGATTGCCTGATGAATCAGGTTACAATAGCCTAAGACTTAAATTGTACTCCAATCCCTGTACCATTCACATGTTTTCATTATATCAGGCCAACACCATAACTTATATCATCACAAGATAGCCAAGAACCATTCAATAAGACAATTTGGTAGAGACTGTACTCACATGGTTTTTACTTCAGTTTATTATTATTATTCTATTTATTGGCATTGGTTCTGACTTTTACTCCTCCTATATTATAAGTGTTTGGGCATATATGCCTAAAGCAATCATAATATATAGAGATATCACTATTTTTGGTAAATTTGTGATTCTTGTTGTCTTGAAAATGACTTCCAATGGGGAAAAAAGAACAAATCTGTCATCATTCTCCTTGAGATGCACTCAGCTTAGGACCATGACCAGCTCCCCAAGTTCTCCTTGTATTTAAATTTCCAGTAGTTATCTTAGAGTCTGGGAAATATAGTACATAATGACTACTTGTATCATGGAATTCAGTCTATTAAACATGGAACTATGTAGGACTACAAGAAGTAAAACTAGACACAGAGCCAGAGTCCAGATAGCCAAAGACAAGATAAGGCAGGGGAGTTTGGCTACTATATAGGTGACTGGAAGCTCTGAACATATTATTTTATTTCAAGGAAGTAGCAAAGACTCTGAGTATTAGAGAGATAACTAAGCGTACAGTGTCCAGGATGGATGTGCATGGAACCTGGTGGCATCAGGAAGACAACCCAGAAATCTCTGAAACAAGGAGAGTCCTGAAATGTGCCCATGCCAGTGCAAGGAGGCAAGCATTTAAGAACTGTGTATTTTTTCCCTGTACTTATACAAGGAGAAAAACAAAATTGGTATATATTCATGTGCTGTATTCTATTTCACCATAACAAATTCTATTTCGTGTGGTTTCAAACAAACTGAACAAGAAAACAGCTGCAAAAATATTGACCAACCTGAACTAGCATCATTTCCAAATGATTTAACGTTGCGTTGTGACAAGGCTAGCATCAAAGTGATTAAAGCATGCCTCACCAACACTCAGCAGCCAAATAAAATAATTAGACTAAGGTATTACATATGAAAATGTCTCAGGCTGACAGACACATTAGGAAACGATCTTAGCACAGAGATTGGAAGAGGTTCCTCTTTCCTAAAAATCTTATCTTTCTTGCCTTTTTGCCAAACCAAGCAAAGTATTTTTCTGTTTCCATGGGATCATCAACTAAAATCCAGAGGAAAATAGCTCCAAAGAATGTCTTTACTCCCTAAGTTAATACACACCCTGGACTTCAGGAATCAGAAGTGGAGGCTGGCTGTTCTGGGTACAAACGAGAGTTTTATTGTTTTCACCTGAACTGGAAATGCTCAGCAATAGAGTTGCCAACATTGTTCTCATAGTTAACTGAGAAATTCCGTAACCTGGTCAGGATTGCTTCCCTCTCCACCCTAAGTGAAAGGGCAAGTGCATCCCTTCCCCTGTCCCATGCTGAGGTCTCTTGTGAGCTTAGCTAATCAGAGTCACCCTTGCTGAGGATGTCAGCAGCATTTACATTTGGAATCTCGGTGGCTTGTTTGTTTGACCCATATAAACTCTGAGCTGATCCAACACAGCATCTGATTAATTGTTTCTCTTGTCAGCGCATCAGTGCATTCTTATTCCATTCTTTCAGGTCTGGAATTTCATCCAGACACTCAAATCCACACTATGTATGTACTAGAAATAGAATCTCAGAAAGCCTATGATCTAATTATCTTCAAAATAAATGAATTAAATATGTCAATATTTTTCTATTCATGTCTTTAAAGTGTTGACATCATCTTCTGCAGTGGATTTGATAGGAAGGCAGGAGAGGTGTTCACGGTCCATAACCCATTATAGCGATCAGGGAAGGGTTCTGAGCGTCAGAAGCATCATAAAGGTGACATATTCCCAGGCCTGTGGGTACATGCACTTTTTCTTTCCTTACTTCTTCTTCCTCTTTTTTCCCATCTTTCTCATTTTCTTTTATATTCCACCTCTTCTCTCTGTGCACGTGGTGTGTGTGTGTGTGTGTGTGTGTGTGTGTGTGTGTGTGTGTGTGTG
>OU015744.1:120351775-120367886 GCA_907169655.1 Acomys percivali | reverse complement strand
CACACACACACACACACACACACACACACACACACACACACACACACCAAAACTAGAAATTTATTTTAAAATGGCAATACCACTGTAGAAGTCCTAATGAAAGTCCAATTTATAGGACAGATATAGGTAACAGGTAATGATTGTTTTTTTCACAAAATCAGAAATGTTACAACACCCCTACCTCTATCATCCCTGATTGACTCAGAAAAGAGATGCAGTGTGAGTATATATGTGAGATTCAAAACAGGAACAGCAGGAAATCTCCTTATACAATAGATCAAAATGAGCCCCTGAGGTTCAGTGGCTGAAAGCCAAGTCCTTATTAAAGGACAGCCTTTGGATAAAATAGTTACAATTTTGTTAAACTTTAAGAAATCCCTCAGAATGATCTTACAGCTGCTTCAAATAGCTTGGGTGTCTGCTGACTGTGTGGTGTATACCTGAGGAGGTGAGACTTGTGGATTGCTACTGTAATCTTAAAACCAATTTTTTAAACCAAGGTATATATTTTCCATTTTGCTTGGTTTTTATCTTTCTACCTTTTCCTGGTAATTATGGCACAGGCATGAACTTTTAGTCTATACATACTATTTCTACATAATGAGCGGTCAGTTGATTTCAATTAAGTTATCAGACTCTTTAGAGAAATAAAAGGACAATACCAACTGAGGCTTGTGATTTAGAAATGGAGGTGCAGTCTACAATCAATGCCCCTCAAAGCAATAAAAAAGTAACAGTAAATATGTAGCCTATACTTTTCTTTAATGCAGGAAGAAGCCATTTTTTTTTAAACTGTATGTAAGAAATAAAATTACTTTCCTTTTACACACCTGTATTCCATGTGGAGAAAGTAAACAGAGATAATACTAGAGTTCCGGAAGCTGCTTAAAAATAGTCTTTTAAAAAATTGTGTAGGTATTTTGATAGGGATTGCATTGAATCTGTAGATTGCTTTTGGTAGGATGGCACATCTAAGTCTTTGTATTTGTTTATGTTTGAGTGGACATTGGTTTTTCCCAGGCCAGAAGAGAGTGTGGGATGTCTTATTTTGTCATTCTTTCATGGTTTCTTTGAGGCAAGGTCTCTCCCTGAAGTTGTCGTTGCAGCTAGCCTAGAAACCAGCAAGCCTCGGCAGTGCTCATTTTTCCATACTTCCTTCCACCTCAAAGCTGTGGTTACAGAAGTTTTCAAGGTGGCCAGATTCTTTTACTTTGGGTCCTGGGATCTGAACTCTAAACCTCATCACTACAGATATCTTAGCTGCCGAGGCATCATTCTAGATCCACTTAGGACTTTAAAGAGACTGTCAAAACATAGTTATGAAGAAACCCATGGAATAAAAGAGGCATCACAAACAGCATGACAGCCTTGGTGATATATGGCTATCCTCTCAGAACTCACCCATAAACATCATGGATATGAGGTAAGCCTCAGTTACATAGAGACACTGTGTTTCCAAAACTCGGGGTTAGGGGAGGGGAGTCCATCCTACTGCCACAAGAAGAACTTTTTTACTCTGGTTTTATTTCAATAGACTGTCTAATTACACAACAGCTGTCTGTTGTTATTATCTTTTTATGTAAGCAACAGTATCATCTCCAGTTCAGATTTTAATACATGTTTGCTTTCCTTGACATCATTAACGAACCACCTAAGTCTCTACACACATTGTGCCTGTTTAGTGTTGGGAGACTCTAGTTGTTAAAGTGAGGATCTGATTGTTTAGGTATCATACTTTAAAAATTGTTGATTTTTCCCTAAAAATTATTTTATTTCCATGTAAATCATCCTTTTGCATAGAACTTGACACATTTTGAGACAGATTTAGTATATATTTCCCTTTATAGATACAATAGTCCAATTATCTATCTTTATCTATCTATCATCAATATATCTATCTCATCTATTTTCCTATCTATCATCTATCAATCTATCAACAATCTACATATTTATATGTACATATATATACATATATAGTTTGTTTTATTTTTAAGCATATCTTTGTTATACAGCAAATGCTGAGCTTAAATTTACCATCTTTCTGCCTCAGGCTCGTGAGTCCTGAGACTGCAGACATAAGAAATTGAACTATCAAATATGGCTTTTGCAGCATGTTGTTTGAGTGTTCTAAATGCTTAGAAGGGTCTTTTCATTATTCCCAATCTAAGCATATTTGGCCTTCAATATAACAGTTTAGCCCCTAAAGTGTCTGTCTTTTCCATGCCTTACAATGCATGATCTTTATGTAGATCCTGTGTCTCATTCCTCTTGCCTGTTCAACATAGTTAACAAGAAAACTCAAGTGATAAAAGAAGTTATGGCAAAGAGTATGCCAGTCTTGGTGGTATATGGCTGTAATCTTAGCACTCAGCTAGAAAGATCATAAATATGAGATTAAAATGATCAAAATCTTTGGTTTGGGTTTTAATTTTCAGACATACCTTACTTAATGGCAATGGGTTTTGAGGAAAAGATACAAAATAAAATATCTGTAATTAAATGATGGTATAATTTTCAAATGTACACTTTAATTATTAGTGAATCAAAATTCTAATAAATTACATGTCAAAGTTGTTTGAATTTTCACTGAGGAGTTTTTAAATTTTGTGGTAAGAAGACTAGTGTAAATCATAGGAAAGCAAATATAAATAAATAAAGCCTTTAGTCATGAAATTTAGAAAGAAAGCATATACAGATCCACACACCCACAAAATGAATAACTACAACATTATGCTTTTATATTACCCATTCATATTAACTTTAATATTTAAAACTAATTATTTTAGATTTTGTTTTACTTATGTCCTTGGATTTTATACCTGTGATACTGATTTTTCCAACTTCAAAATCTAGATAACTGGTATCTTAACTATTTTAGACTGGGAAACTTTTCTGATGTAATAATATTTTACTGTTCAAAATATACTTTAGCTTGGAACAGTAAACAGTAATTAGTAGCAGTTACATATAATTATATTTTTATTTTTATACATTTTATTTCTTAATGCACACTAAGTACACCATGTATTCAATAAATTAATCATTATAAATATCAACTTAAAAAGTACTTTGGTAGGTTAAGTATCCTTCACTTCACAAAAGTAGATAATTGTAGCTTGTGTTCTAATGTACTGACTGATCTAACTTTGTAGAAGTGAATACACCTTTCTATATAAAAGAGACAAGGTATTCAAAGAAGACATTCACTTATCCCAGTGAAGACTGTAAAATATTTATATGCTTACCTTTGTAAGTCAGCTTGAGGCGTGGAATATTTTGTTTCGATGTTTCAGTGACAGGAAGAAACAGCACAGTCATGATTAGCATCATCCAAGCATGAAAAAAGTGAAGCTCTTGACTTCTGAACCTTGGGTTCTCATCTTTATTGACATTCATGATGAAAATATTTCCTTTCACACACTGTTAACTCACCCTAAGAAGCAGAAAAAAGAAAATAAAAACACTACTCAAAGGCAGTATTTTATATTCTCCTAGAATTAACAACAGTATTCTGAATGTATAGCATGCTTCCAAAGCACACTCTTTTCTCTGGCTTTGTTTTCACAGACATGTTACTGACAGACTGAATCAGGAGTAATAAAATTCAAGTGTGTGTTTAGTTGGAGGAGTGAATACACTGGTAGAAATTCAACTATTTTGTTAATGAATAACTTTCTTCTCCTCAAGTTGTTTTATTTTTGTTTTTGTTTAAATTAATATCTCAGAGGAACCATGTTTTTTTTTTTCAGAGCTTGGTGAGTTTGTTTATAAAGTAGAAGGGCTTATGAGACTCTATTTTTTGTTCATGACAACCTCCATGGGGAAGGTCCTCAAATAGGAATAGACAAAAGATAGTATTCCCCTTGTCTGCGTAACAAAGATTGACAGATGTTTAAGTTGTTGAAATTGGTGAGATCAGTTTAGGGCCATAGTATGTAGGTAAAACTGGAGGCATGCCCTCTTCCAAGACTGCAGGCAAATCTTCCCCACACAGGGCAGGGCTACACAGAATATTACATTGGAAATTGTAAAATGTATGAGAGGAAAAAGATAGTTACTAACTAGACAGTGACAGGAAGCTGATTGGACATTCTTTATAATACAAAGAAAATAGAAACACATATGTCAAATTAAACCTGTGATATAACCCAATTCCAGAAATACAGACATGGTATGAACTCACTTATATGTGGATGTTAGCCATATAGTACAGGATTAACATACAACAATGCACAGTCCCAAAGAGATCCTCCACCAAGGAGGATCCAAGGCAGGGTTATTATTATTATTTTTTTTTTTTTTTTTTTTGGTTTTTCGAGACAGGGTTTCTCTGTGTAGCCTTGACTGTCCTGGACTCACTTTGTAGACCAGGCTGGCCTCGAACTCACAGCAATCCGCCTGCCTCTGCCTCCCGAGTGCTGGGATTAAAGGCGTGCGCCACCACGCCCGGCAGGATTATTAAATCTCACTCAGAAAAGAAAATAGATTAGACAAAGGTAGTGGTTGAACGAGGGAATAGGGTAGGAGAGGGAACACACAGAGAAAGAAGGGTGGAGCTCAGACATTGGGAGAGCTGGGCCTTGTGTCCCCAAGGCCTGTAGAGAAAATAAAATCTGTGGGTGGGAGCATCCACCATCAAAGTGGAAACCTAAGTTAGGCTATGCACCCAGGTGCATATCAGAGATACTCTTGCAGAGACTTCTAGTAGCAGGGACCATAGAGACTGAAGGACACTCTCTGCCTAGGTAAGTCTCCTAGTAGAGGGAGGGAAACACCAACACACCCACAAAAATTTCAACTAAAAATTCACCCTGCCTATAAGATATGCAGGAATAAAGATAGAGCAGGTATTGAGGGAATATCCAACCAGTGCCTGGCTCAACCCAAGACTCACCACATGGGAGGGCGCCAACCCCTGACAACATTAACGATTCTCTACTATGCTTGCGGAGAGTAGCTTAGAAGAGTTGTCCTCTGAGAGGCTCTACCCAGCAGAACTTTGAAAGAGATACTGTGGCTCACAACAAAACACTGGGAGAAGAGTAGGGAATCCTGTAGAAAAGTGAGGGGAAAGAAGGGCAGGAGCTCCACAAGACAACCGACAGAGCCAACTAACCAGGGCCCAGAGGGGCTTTCTGAGACTGAGGCACCAACCGAGGACAATGCCTGGACTGGACCTAGGCCGCCTAAACAGATGTAGCTAATGAGCAGCTAAGACTTCATGTCGGTCCTCTAGTAATGGGAGCAGGGGCTATCTTTGACATGGACTCTGTTGCCAGCCTTTTGATCACTTCCCCCTGGCTAGACTACCTTGCTGGGCCTCAAGGGAAGAGGACAAGCACATTCCTGATGCACCTTGATGACTTGAGGTGGATGGAAAAGGGGGGTCCCCTTTTCTAAGCATTGGTGACAGGGGATGGGGAAGAGGGAGGGAGGGTAGGGCTGCGAGGGGAGGAGGGATGGGGCTACAACCAGGATGTAAAGTGAATAAACAGATGAACAAGGAAGAAAAAAGTCACAAGTATCATTTAATAAAAATATGTATAGCACACATTCAATATATATTCTGTGTGATTTTTATTTCAACACTAATGATATCTATTTAAAAATTCTTTTAAATAATTTCACTGTTGAGATATCGTGTACGTAACTAAATAGTTCTTCCAAAGTCATATGGATAAGTAAGAGATGAATCAAAACAACTGATCAGGATCTATCTATTTGCTGCCTTCTTCCTGCCTAAGCCCATGGTATATTTTTGCTAGTTTAGAATCCTATCATCTTCAAATTCTACAGGAGTCTTTCATTTCTCTTTCCTAGTTGTTAAGGTAGCATCTATTTTTCTAGTCAAAAGTCAACAGGAACGATATTACCAGCTTGGAGCCCAGCAGGTATTCTGCATGTAGTGCCAGTTCTTCTTAATTACTATACGATAAATTGGTATTTCCTCGTGGATAGCTTTGTATAAATGAAGGTGAATCCTATTTTAAGTAGAGTTGTGAATTATTGCATAGTCAGGATAAGCGTTTCAAGCTTATTTGTGTCATTTTTAGAACATTTAACAAAGGTTTCTTTTTTTCTTCAGGGAGATCAATTATTCAGTTTTCTGAAATGTGTGACATATTTTTGTATGATATTGGCATTCTAGGTAGAGGCTTAGGCCTCATTCATGCTACAAAAACTTTATACCAGTAAGGTATAGCCCAAATATAATAAAGAATTTCAATATTAAAGCTACTTTAAATGTCAGAAGGCAAAAATCTATTTTTGTAAGTAAAATACCGTCAAATATTTAGGTAAATGAATTTATGCAGATGCCTGATAGGCATGGAGAATTAATTTTTATGTATATTTTCTTTATGTTTACTATATATGCTGAGTAAATTGTATTTTCTCAATTACTTTAATTATCTTCAAACTATGTATAGAAACAATACAATTATTCCTGTATATATGTGATTTAGTTGTTACAGAGTATTGCATATGAATAATCAAATTTATTTACATATTTATTTGATAGTATTTTATAAGATATGCCACTTAGCACTACTTTATTCATATTTACTTGACGCTTCCTGAAGTTTGTACCCAAGTGAATACAATGTAGTAGATAAAAAGTATGAAGGCTATTCATGGTTGTCAACTTGACTATATCTAGAATTAACTAAAACCCAAATGACTAACCACCCCTACCTACCTGTGAGGGATATTTTTTCCTTGATAAAATTATTTGAAATTAGAAGAGCCACTTCTAATCCAGATCTTTGAGGTGGGAAAATAAACCTCTAATCAAGATCCTTTGAGGTCAAAAGATCCACCTTTAATCTGCGCCACACCTTCTGGTGACAGCCTCAATAAAGGACATTGGAAAGGAAACTCTCTGCCCATTTGCCTTCTCTCTTGCTAGCAAGTCTATTCCTTCACTGGCATTGGGGTCTACTTCAGATTCTGGCATATACTGAAGACAAGCTGAGACATCCAGCCTTGAGGACTGAAGAACTGTTGGACTCTTGGAGCTTCTGTTCATAGGAAGCCATTGTTGGATTAGTTGGACCACAGCTTACAGACCACAGACCACAGCACACAGTCCACAGCTTGTAGCCATTCCAATAAATCTCCTTTACATAAATGTTTATTCTGTATTAATTCTATTAGTGCTGTTCCTCTACAGAACTTCACCTTCTAAGAAAAGAAATGACCTGATTAAAAAAGACACAAAAATGGGATGATAAAATGGTTTAGAGGGTAGAATTGCTTGCTGCACAAGCTTGATGAGTTCAATATTCAGAACCTACCTAAAAAGCTGGATGCTACGGCACACATCTATACTCTTAGTACTCATATGGCAAGGTGGAAGAAGGATACAGGAGACTTTCCCAGAACCTTATGGACCAGCTGTCTGGGAATACAGGAGGAACAATGAGAGAGCCTCTCTCAACAAAGTTAAAGGCAAGATTCAACTCGTTAAAGTTGTCTTCTACTCTTCACTTGCAGACCATGGTACATATAAATGATGCCCTAAGATATTTTACACAAATGTATTAAGATTCAAATAGTAAATGAATCAGCATCCATTTACAAAAATTTTTCAACTTAAAATTATGCATATATTAAGGTAACATGAGAATGGAATCTTTGTTTAAATAATCAATTGAAGTAACTCTAAAATTAAAATTTTTAAACAAAACTGTTATATTTGTGTGTGTGTGTGTGTGTGTGTGTGTGTGTGTGTGTGTGTTCACTTATGAGTAGGTACTGTCTGTGCAGAAGCCAGAGGACAATCTTTGGTGTTATTCCTCAGATACTGTCCACATGATTTTTTTAGTTTATTGTTTATTGCTGAGACTGGGTCTCTCTTACTGAACAGGCTAAGTTGACTGGCCAGCAAGTCTGAGGGTTTCTTCTTCCCTGACCTGGTATTACAAAAGCATCCCACAATTCCTGGATTTTTAATGTTAATATTGGTTCTGGGACTTGAAATGGGGTGGTCATTTTACTGTCTAAATTATTTCTTCAGCCCACAGATTTTTAAAAAATAGTGATTAAGCATTTTTACACTATGGATACAAGGCAATTCCATCTTCATAAGATGTTAAGAATATCAGATGTTTAATAATATAAATGTATATGTAAAATAAAAAATAAAAAGAAAGTTCAATAAAATGATTTTTAAAGAGTATCATATCCTATTTAATTATATTTTTAATTACTCAGTGTCAAGTAAAGGAAATCTTTCGACCTTGCAGATTGTCTGATGCTGTGGTGAGTGACAGGTACTTGTCTCATAGACTGACCTTACATACTGCTGCTTCTAACAATGCTGATCACAAGTTTGTGTCTGGCAATTTAATTCTAATAGATATTTTGATTTAACTATAAATCTCTCTCTCTGTCTCTCTCTGTCTCTGTGTGTGTGTCTCTCTCTGTCTCTCTGTCTCTCTCTGTCTCTCTCTCTGTCTCTCTGTCTCTCTCTCTGTCTGTCTGTCTCTCTGTCTCTCTCTCTCTGTCTCTCTGTGTGTGTCTCTCTCTGTCTCTGTCTCTCTGTCTCTGTCTCTGTCTCTGTCTCTGTCTCTGTCTCTCTCTCTCTCTCTCTCTCTCTCTCTCTCTCTCTCTGTGTGTGTGTGTGTGTGTGTGTGTGTGTGTGTAAGTGTATGTATGCACTTATGAATGGTGCCAGTGGAGGCCAGAGGCCCCTGGAGCTAGAGTTACAGGTTGTGAGCCACCTGACATGGATGCTTGTAACTGAACTTAGGTCCTCTGCAAGAGCAGTATGCATGTTGAACCACTGAGCTATCTACTGAATTTATCTGGAGACAGTGTCTTACAATGCAGCCCTTGCTGGCCCCATAGTTACAAATTAGCCAAGACTGTTCTCAAACTAAAGGTTGCCCTTTTGTCTCTGATTCCTAAGTTTTTGGATATTAGGTGTGCATCGCCATACCTGGGTTAAATTTAATGTACACTCTAACTATATTTACATGATTTGAAATGACACATGTATATCAATATGTATCTGCATATATTATATCTATCATATATATCATTTATTTTGAGTCATTAACATCATAGCTTACCCTCAGTTTCATATATGAGGGGAAGATTACATTCATTCCTGTATTAGTTACTTCTTGTTGCTGTGAAAAGCACCATAGTCAAAAGTAACCCAGGAAGGAATAGGCTTGTACAGTCTACAGTCTACAGTGCATCACTAAAGGGAGCCTGGGCAGGGGCTCAAGGTAAGAAAGTGGAGGCTGTTGCCTTAGTTTGAGCGGGACCCCTTGGCCCAAATCTGCCTATCATAATGTTCTACTTGTAGGTTTCTAGGACCCACTGGATCCTTCTACATTGCTACTCTCACATGGTTCTCTCATCTAGAGTCCCAATAGGATGTCCTCCCCTCTGTCCCAGTTTCCTGGTAAGGGAAGGCTTTCATGGGACATGCCCCTTGGGCTAGTATGCATATATAAGTGAGTATATACCATTTGAGTCTTTCTGCTTCTGGGTTAACTCACTCATTATGATCATTTCTAGCTCAATCCATTTATCCACAAATTTCGGGAATTCCTTGTTTTTAATAGCTGAGTAGTATTCCATAGTGTATATGTACCACAGTTTCTTTATCCATTCTTCTACTGAGGGACATTTAGGCTGTTTCCATGATCTGGCTATTATGAATAAGGCTGCTATGAACAGGTGGTAAACTTTAAACCCCTACCCAGATCTAGCCAATGGTCAGAACAGTCTCCACACTTGAGTGGAGAGAGGGATATGACTTTCTCACGTACTCTGGTGCCTCACATTTGGCCATGTCCCCTGGAGGGGGAGACCTGGTGGCACTCAGAGGAATGACAGCAGGTTACCGAGAAGAGACTTGATACCCTATGATCATATACAGGGGGAGGTAATCCCTCTGAGGAATAGTCATAGGAGAGAGGAATAAGGGGAAAATGGGAGGGAGGGAAGAATGGGAGGATACAAGGGATGGGATAACCATTGAGATGTAACAAGAATAAATTAATAAAATTTAAAAAAATAAAAAAATAAAAAAAAGTGGAGGCAAGAAGTGAAATGGAGACCATAAAGAAACGCTGTCTGCTGGCTTGCTTCCAGGTTCACCTTCACCACTTTTCTTATACAACTCAGGCCCACCTGGTCACAACAAGCTAAGCCCTCCCCCATTAGTGAGCAATAAGGAAAACCATCCCCACCGACAGGTCTAAAGGAGAAAATTCCACAGTTAGGTTTCCTCAACTCCAATGTCTCTGGCTTGTATCAAGCTTGCAAAAACTAACTTGAACAATATACAAATGATTAAAGTACAACACATTACTTCTGAAACTCAAATATAAGAAATGCTGTAGGAAACAGCTTAAGACACTCATAATCTTTTATTAATACGTTTAAGGAAGACATGAATTATACCTTATTAATAAGTTTGATATGTACTCATGAAGGACAGAGAAAATGAAGGAAAATAGTAAGAGAAGAGTCAAGAAATTCTCTGTGTTCTGGAAAAGCTAAGCGTGTAGCAAGCTAGCTTTTGGTAGTTGTCTATGAGCAGAAGGAATGAAGATTAGAATATAATACAATGGGATATGATGAGAAGGATAAAACAAAAAACAAAACAAAAAAACCTTTTAATTCTTACCTTTGTCTCATGCCATTTTGGAACCTAATGTGTACATTGGGTTACTGTCCATTGTGTTTACCCAGGAATGTGTGTTGGTCCCATCATGCCTTCAGTGCCTATCTCATTTTATTCCCATGGTTCATTTACCTTTGTCATTATCTACAGGGTTCTCTCTATCTACCTTTGTCTTTATCTGATTCCATCTCACCAACAGCCTTGGTGTACAAGCATGTTACCTATACCCTCCGAAAACAGTGAGAGGTTAGTGGAACAAATAGATGAGTAGTGTCAGATCTTCACTAAGTTCAGGATTTCAGAGGTTTTGCACATGTGAAGGACAACTTTCTTTTAGATATATAACAGTGTGTGTAACAGGGATGTGTGTTTACATACATAGCAAAAAAGAGAACACACCATATGTGCATTTTATTAGCAATAATGACCTCAGTTTGGGACATTTTCTGGAAATTAATGACTAGTTGAGGTTAATGGCCCTTGGCTACGTATTGAGATAGCTACTCCTCCAACTGGTCATTAATCGCTAAGACATGCCCTGTGCCTCCAACATCGTCTGTTAAAAAGATTGATGCTTTGGTTTCAGTGAACAGTGGCCATACTGTTTCTTATAAACCCACTCATTCATAATGTTAAATAAGTTAAAAATCAAAGCATTGCATGCTTTACTATGATGACATTCTCTTAAGTGCAAACACGTGCTGAAACATATACCAAAAGGCAGAAATAAAATATAGGAAAATGCTGAAAATGCTAGAACATAAAAAATGAATATTTTCTGCTATTAAATTCATTCTCTATACACTGTTATTCCTGTCCCATGTGTTCTTCCCAACAGCCCTTTAAATTTAACATTTGATCTTTCATTTTAGTAGATTATGAACATATGTTTTGTCCATGACATCTCTATTGATACGTTGATATTGCCTATCTTCATGTGTGTACATCTAAATGCGAGTGTCCACATATACACACATACATGTGTATAAGCCTTACATCTGGGAGGAATTATGAATAAATAGAAGTAGGTGTGAGTTACTCAAAGTGGGTGGATTTAGTGAATTGCATAGGTTATATTGCATGCTACTGTCTGTAACAAGCTCGACCTGGAGCCAATTAGCTGCATATAATCTATTCCAGATGTTCATTGAGACAAACAGCTCTCTTGGGGATCTTCAGATGTGGAGCCAATGGGGAGTGTTCTGATTATGAGATTTTTACACACTGTTCCACTAAATCAGAGGTCCAAATGCACAATCTAACACTCAAGAAGCCCTGTGCCATCTCCCCAAGGAACATAAAAAGTCCAAAGCTTGTTATATGGATGGTAGCTCATCAAAAATTTTATTTGAGAAACAAGAAATATAAAATTTTATGTGAATGTCATTGATGTGACTTATTTATTCATAACAACTTGTTACAAATCTCATTAAGGTAAGCTAATGAATTACTGGTATTGAATTTTTTTCTAAATAAGGAGCAATAATTAAAGTTTACAGTAATTATTCAGACATAAAGACTTGAAGCCTAGAACATTTAAATTTAGGATTCATTCTCGTGTGTGTGTGTGTGTGTGTGTGTGTGTGTGTGTGTGTGTGTGTCTGTCTGTCTGTCTGTCTCTGTGTATGTGTACAGATAGGTGGAAGAGAGAAAAGAGATGATTGTTTTCCATACTTTGTTAGAGCACAGAAGTAACCCTTATATATTTTGGTTCAAGTTATGATATAAGAAACTATGTTAACCACAAATCAAAAGCAGTACCATTACATTTTTAATACTAATAATATTTTAATACTTTAAAATAGTGAAGACTATGCATTCAGTGACATTGTGAATATATAATGGTAATGAGTTGAATTCACATGACAGGAACTTTTTAAAAATTAAAATATCAACTCATCATTCCCCCATTACTTTTCTCTCTCTCCAGTACCTTTCATGTAATTTATCTTACTTTCTCTCAAATTCAGAGCTTCTTTCCTTTCATTACTGTTTAAAAATGTAAATCTATTTTGATCATATCTTTCTCCCCAAAGTCCTTCCAGATCTTCTCCCCCACAACTTTGTTATTTTTCAAAATACAAAAACCTAATACAACAATAAAAACCCCTCAAAACTAAGAAAACAAAAGTTGATAAAGATGGATATGATAGATATTGATTTACATTCAGTATTTTAGATGCACCAAGATAGGAAAGATGTTTTCCTCAAGGTTGCCTAATACAAATAGCCAAAACACTATGAATGTAACATTACATAATTCCTGATCGTTTGTTCTTCTTGCTGTAGGTAGTTTATTGTATATATGTGTAATAATATAAATGTATATGTAAAAAATAAAAATATTAAAAAACAAAAAAAATATAGAAAATAAAAGAAACCACATACAAAAAAGGGGAGAAAATCCTGATACACAAAATACATTTAAACTCAACAAAAAAGAGTGAGAATTGTAGAGCAATTTTCTTTGTGAACATTGATGCAAAATAATAATAAAATACTTACAAATCTGAATCCAAGAACACATAAATAAGAACCCACCATGATCAAGTAGGCTTCATCCCAGAGATGCAGGGATGGTCCAGCATATAAAAAACCTGTCAATGTAATCCACTACATAAACAAACTGAAAAAAGAATTTGGCAAAATTCACTGTCTTGGAGATATTAGGGATAAAAGAGACATGCCTAAACATAATAAAGGCAGTTTATAGCATGTCTATAGCCAAATTAAATTAAACGGAGAGAAACTCACATCAATTCCACTATAATAAGGGACAAGAAAAGGCTGCCCACTTTCTCCATATCCATTCACTATTGTACTTGAAATTCTAGCTAGAGCCGTAAGACAAATGAAGGATACAAAGGGAATATACATGGGAAACGAAGACGTCAAAGTATCATTATTTGTAGATTATATGATAATATACATAAGTAACCCAAAATATTGTACTAGGGAATTTTACAGATTCTAAAGACCTTTAGCAAAGTAGCTGGATACAAGGTTAACTCAAATAAGTAGGCTTTCTGTATACAAATGACAAAAGAACTGAGAAAGAAATCAGGAAAACAACACCCTTCACAATAGCCACAAACAATATAAAATATATAGGGGGTAAAAGAATAATTTGACAAAACCTTCAAGACTTTGAAGAAAGAAATTGAAGAAGATATGAGAAAATGGAAATATCTCTCATGCCCATAGATTGTTAGAATTAACAAAGTTAAAATGGCCAATCTACCAAAAGCAATCTACAGATTCAGTGCAATCGTCATAGAAAATTCTAACACAATTCTTTACAGATATTGAAAGAGCAAAACTCAATTTCTTATGGATAAGAAAAAAAAGTAGAATAGCTAAAACTATCCTGGTCATTAAAGGAACTTCTAAAGGTATCACAGACAGTGAAGAGATTTTCACAATTTCATATCCAATAGAGGGTTAATATGCAAAATAAGGACCTCAAAAAACAAGACACCAACAAATGAAATATTTCAATTAAATATAAGGTGTAAATCTCAACAGAATTCTCAACAACAGAGTTTCAAATGGCTGAGAAACACTTATAGAAATGTTCATTATCCTTAGCCATCAGAGAAATGTAAATCAAAACTACATTAACATACCATCATACAAATGTCAGATTGACTAAGATTAATAACACAAGTGACATCTCATGCTGGTAATGATGAGGAACAAGGGAACACTCCTCCATGTCTGATGAGAGTGAATTGTATAGTCATTGTATAGTCATTATGAAAATCAACATGATGGTTCCTCAGAAATTGGGAGTCAATCTACCTCAAGACCCACCCATATCACTCTTGGATATATATAGTTTAAAAAGATGTTTCATGCAAAGACACTTGCCCAACTATGTTCATGTGGGATTTACCTATAAAAGCTCCAAACTACAGGCTACTTAGATTTCCCTCAAACAAGTAATTGATAGAGAAATTATGGTACATTTATATAATGTTAGAAAAAATGCATCATGAAATTTTCAGGAAAATGAATGGACCTGAGGAGAAAAAACATCCTGAGCAAGGCAACCCAGACCTAGGAGACAAACATGGTATGTTAATAGTGGATATTAGCTAATAAATAAGGATAATCATGCTACAAGTCACAGACTCAGAGAAGCTAAGCAATAAGAAGGGCTCCAGGGTGAGATATATTCTGTGGGTGAACGGAGACAAGGTGGGGATAGGAATAGGAAGGATAAGATGGGAGAGAAAGAGATGGACGGGGAGAGTATAGGAAAGCTTACTAGAATTGACGGCATTTGTGGAGCCATGTAGAAACTTAGAGTAGTGGCAACTTCCAGGGACCCAGGGGGTGACCCTAGTAGACTCCTAGTAATGGCAGATACAGAGCCTGAACTGGTCATCTTCTGTAACCAGACTAGGCTCCCAATGCTTATGCTGAGACACCAAGCCAGACACAAAACCTTTGACCCACAATCTGTTCTGCCAGCAAGACGTACTGGGGCAATGGTGTCTCAGATCTCCTGGGAGTTGCTAACAGCTGACTAGTCTAATTTGAGGCCCCAGCCAGGAGAGTTAGCCCCTGACACACATTGACTGGATGGCCAGAAACTAGACGCTGCATGGCTCAGAAAACTAAGATGGAACCAAACATGACTGACAAAAAAATCCAATGAAATGATTCTTTATGATAATCTGTTACACCCAAATGGGTCATCAATTTTCATCAGAGAGGCATCCTCCAACAACTAATAGAAGCAGATTCAGAGACCCAAAGCCATATACTGGGCAGAGTGCATGGAACTCAGTGGATGAAGGGGAAGAGGGTTGTATGAGCCAAAGAGGTCAAGGACACCAGAACATACCTGACAGAATCAAATAATCAGGAAACACAGGACCTTACAGAGACTGAAGCAATAGTCACGGAGCCTGCATGGGTTTGTATTAGGTCCCTGCATATACGTTCAATATTCTTTTAGCTTGATATTTTTGTGGTACTCATGAAAGTGCGAGTGGGGTGTCCTGACTGTTTTGCATACTCTTGGGACCCTTTTCCTCCTACTGGGTTGCCCCATCTAGCCTTGATATGAAGGTTTGTGCCTAATCTTATGGAATCTTATTATGATGTGTTTGCTTTATATTCCCTTATAGGCCTTCCCTTTTTTTAAGGGAAATGGAGAAATAGTGCATCTGTGGGAAAAGGGAGATAGTAGGTAAAACTGGGAGAAGTTGTGTGAGAGAGAATAAATAAAATTTTAAAAAAAGGAAATAACTCATTTTACTATACAATGACCACACACCAATAAAGGAGATACAGTTAATGATAGTATGCAATGTATAAGTAATTTTTGTGTATTATTAAACATTTTGGCCTAATATAAATATCCCAAATATTAAACACACACACACACACACACACACAGAGGCATAAGGTTATTGTGTAGTTTAAATATTGATTTTAGTATGCCCCATGTCTGGC
>OU015744.1:120322437-120351765 GCA_907169655.1 Acomys percivali | reverse complement strand
TCTAGGAAGCAACAGAGGTCAAAAGAAATAGTCTACAATGTTTTCAAATGTTCTTGGTGTCCCAAACAAACTATAAAGATTTCTTATGCTTGATATTGGGATTGGGACTTTCCTTAGATAGTCTATAGCTTGTGGCATTATATATAATTTTAATTAAATATAACATAATACAATGTATTCTTGCGGCATCTCAAAACATTTGATTGACAATTTATTAAATGTTAACCTAGTTTTAAACATCTTTATGATAATATCTCGTGTTCTTTTCCTGAACACTAAAATAGTATGCACATCACTTCACTAGAAGTCATTCATAGAGCTGGGATAAGCCATTTGTTCCTAAAGATATGTTAAAATAGTAGATGTGTTTTTATTGTGAAATGGCTTAAATGTGGTATTGTACTTCAAAAGGCACTGGGAGCATAATTTTTCTATAAAAAAAAATTGCCCAACAAAACAGCATTACAGATTATTTGGATTTGCATTCTTGAAGCCTTATCCTCATAGCCAGAAATATCTTTAGGAAATAAGCATTTTCTTTTTGGCAATTGAATTGTTCCATTTCCATAAGAAAAATAATTCAAATAATTAACTTCATAAACATAACACTATCTGAGGTTAAAAATAGACAGTATGTTCTCTAGGTTATCAAATGATAATGATGTGACATCATGTACTTAGTAATTGGCAAGCAACATAAGCATGCATATATATACACTTGATTAAATGTTAACCTAGTTGCAAACATCCTTGTGATAATACACATTGCTCTTGAGCATATAAATATATGCTTTAAACAAAGCATACAGAATTATCTTCAACAACATAAGCAGTGCTCTGGAAGAACTTGTAGAGTTCTGAAACCAAGTCTTCAAAACCGATTTGAATTTCAGATGTCACAAAGTAGAACTATTAATAACCATCCAGACTCCAACAAATCATTCTGCAGAGAGGAAGTTTTTCTCAGCACTCAGCAGTAATTGCACTTTAGTGATCATTGTTTATAGATATTGTTATGAAGACATATGTTCATGGGTTTCACTTGAGATTCACATGGCATTGTTACAATACCATTGCATTTCTAATTGAATCTATTTTAGATAAATATTCCAACATAATCTTGAAAATGTTTCTGGTTGAAACTGGGTTTCTAGGATTCAATTATCCATAACAGAAATCTGCCTAGTGTTTCAGATGAGCTAATAGAATTCAAACTTCCCAAAACTCTGACCTAGTCAATACCCCTTCATTAGCTTGGCTGTAATAGTGAATACTACATTGATAAATATTTTATTTTTATTTTTAATTTGTTCCCTTTACTTCCGGATTGTAGCCCCCTCCCTTGTTGCCTGCCGATTCCACCCTCCTTTCCTTCCCTAGTCCTCAGAAAATGGAGCCCTCCTCCCCCAACATCTGACCTTTGCCTATCAAGTCTTCTGTACTGCCTGTATCTAAAAATTTTTAAACAAAGCTTCACACTTTAACATCATCCTGATACCATAGGTCTTATTGTTTAACGTGATATAATTTTATTACTAAATTATTTTGATCTAAGAGTGCTGAGCTCTCCTCCCCCACTTATATTTTCTGTAACCTTCCTGGGCCATGGCTGAAGCATTTCCTCTGAGTGCTGGAGTGCTGTCTTGAAGCTAGGTCTGTTGTGCACCTCCTGTTTGTCTATGGAGAAGTAACCAGCAGCTGTGCCTCCCCACCCCTGACACTGTGGGTTGTCAGAATACTCAATGCATTAGTTGTAGGGATAAAACTCCCATGGCATAAAGCACTGAACACTATTTTAAGCAAGCCATATACTAGTGTTCATCATTTAGAATGTTCATATTAAATTACCTTAATTTTCAGTGAAAATTTCTTCCAAAATAACAATTTAAGCTTAAAAACCATTCATAATGTTCTGAAATAATGCTAACAATTCATTAGGCCTTAAAAGGTTATTATTGTAGGAAAAATACTAGTTAACGTCCGATACTATGAAAACAAATAGAAAAATATTTTTGCAATACTTTTGCTACATCAGTTACAATAACTTTTGTAAAAATTCAAGGGAAAAGTAGAATAATCCCTTTGAAGCCGACGTAATGATTTATTTAATATTTCCACACTTGTATAAGAATGAAAATGATCAAGCATCTCTTTCTCTTGGAATCTTTTCCATAGGAGGTATTATGAAAAGGGATTTAAATGATCCTGTGGGCTTTGTGAAACACAAGGGAATAAGTAGCTCAAGGCACAGGGAAAGGACAAGGACAGCATCTTCTGTATAAATCAGTCTGGTCCTTACAAGGAACTCTTCTATCAGCCCGTGACTACCCTTAACTGATACTTCTAAAACGTCATTGCTTTTCGTCTTCTTTAACTAAATCACTAATGTTTTTAATGTCACTCAAGAATTTTATTCATTTTATGTTTTATTGGTGGCTAACTCCTTCAACGTATGTATAGAATTATTTTATAAAGTTAGTTAAAATAATTTTCCTGACAATAAAAATGGCTATATGTAACCTAAGATTTTTGTTAAGTGTTATTCTGGAGACCAAATCTAGTGCCATCCCTCATGCTAGAAAATGCTTTTTGACCTGAAGATTCAGTTTCCAAAACCAAATTTTGGAAAATATTTTACTTACTCAATTTTGTTGTTGTTGTTTGTTGTTTTATGACCAAGTATATTTTGAAATCCACACTAGTTTATATAAGCTAGACAAACTTTGATAACAATATAATCCTAGGGATTATATATTAAAGAAAAAGAACTCTACAACAGTACAAAAATAATGTGTTTTAGGGAAGACATTTTGAAATAGACATATTTTGCTTACATACTTACTATATATATTATATATAATGCTAGCTGTATTATTTTTTCAACAAATGTCATAATTTTCTTTCTTATTACAAAGTAAAATTCTACTGTATATAGAAACTACAGTTTATTATCAGTCAAATTGTTGAGAGACACATGGACTGATTTTTGAGACTCAGCTATGGTAAATAGTACTGCAATAAACACGACTGCTCTCATCTCTTTATGGTGTGTTCACTTAGATTCCTTGATATATTCACCCAAGCGTGGCTTACCTGAGTCATATGGTAGTTCTGCCTTTAGAGTTTCTGGGAACCTCAATAGTGATTGGATTAGTTTATATTCCCACAAGCAGTGTAATAAAATTCTCCTTCTCTGCATTCTCACCAGCATTATTGTTTTTGTTATCTGAGTTACAGTCATTCTTTCAAGGGTAAGATAGAACCCATTTAATCTCCATTTGCATTTCACAGATGGCTAGAAGGGAATATTAAATATTAAAAAAATATTTCAATGACATTTACAGCCATTTCAGATCTCCCGGCGTTCCAAGTATTATTTATAATAGTTTTCAAAATGACTGGGTAGTGTGACAACAGATTAAAGTTTTTAAGCATAGATTCCAAGAGTTACTTCATTCCTAATATCACTAAAATATGTCTGTTTTGTATTCTCTAGTAAGGAATATCAAAACCACATACTAAATTTCTCTCATTTATATGTATCATTCCTGTAGCATGAAGCTTCAAAATACAGAATTCAGCTAGTGGTAATTATTAATTGGTAAACAAAACTGTCAAAGTATTGTATCCTCCCAAGTTAAATTATTGTAAATTAATAAATGGTGATCATGCAGTTGATACAAGTTTTAAATTATATTTATATGTACTTTCATATGACATATTGTATTTTAAAATATATATGTAATATATTTTTAATACCACCAATGGATATGTTGATATGCAACATAGAAGGTTAATGTGTACTTTCTTTCTTTTATATATATATATATATGAATTTATTCATATTACATCTCAATTGTTATCCCATCCCTTGTATCTTCCCATTGCTCCCTCCATCCCTCCCGCTTTCCCCCTACTCCCCTCCCCTATGACTGTGACTGAGGAGGACCTCTTCCCTCTGTATATGCTCAAAAGGTATCAAGTCTCTTCTTGGTAGCCAGCTATCCTTCCTCTGAGTGCCACCAGGTCTCCTCATCCAGGGCCCCATGACATTAAAATGTGTACTTTCTCTTTTTTTTTTTTTTTTTTTGTGTGTGTGTGTGTGTGTGTGTGTGTTTTGTTTTGTTTTTTTATTAATTTATTCTTGTTACATCTCTATGGTTATCCCATCCCTTGTATCCTCCCATTCTCCCCTCCCTCCCAGTTTCCCCTTATTCCCCTCCCCTATGACTGTTTCTGAGAGGGATTACCTCCCCCTGTATATGCTCATAGGGTATCAAGTCTCTTCTCGGTAACCTGCTGTCCTTCCTCTGAGTGCCACCAGGTCTCCCCCTCCAGGGGACATGGTCAAATGTGAGGCACCAGAGTATATGAGAAAGTCAAATCCCTCTCTCCACTCAAGTGTGGAGACTGTTCTGACCATTGGCTAGATCTGGGCAGGGGATTAAAGTTTACTGTCTGTATTGTCCTTGGCTGGTGCCTTAGTTTGAGCGGGACCCCATGACCCAAATCTGCCTATCATAATGTTCTATTTGTAGGTTTCTAGGACCCACTGGAACCTTCTACTTTGCTATTCTCCCATGCTTCTCTCATGCACGTTCTTACAGAGCACTCTGAACTGGTAGAGAGTATACTGGCTAGCCAAGTACTGAGCGGCTACGGCAGAAGGGCCACGAGGTCCAAGACAGCCTGGTTACATCTTAACAATTGGACATAAAAGTCCACCATAGATTTCCCTGCTTCCAACAAGATCTTGAGTTAGGATAAGCTAGAGGCTTCAGGGATGAGCATACAGTTCTGAGGTACATTTCACCATTTTTTTAAAAATGTGCCCCGTATTTGACCATGTCCCTTGGATGGGGACGCCTGGTGGCACTCAGAGGAAGGATAATAGGTCACCAAGAAGAGACTTGATGCCCTATGAGCATATACAGGGGGAGGAGGTCCCCCTCAGTCACAGTCATAGGGGAGGGGAGTAGGGGGGAAAGGAGGAGGGAGGGAGGAATGGGAGGATACAAGGGATAGGCTAACAACTGAGATGTAATATGAATAAATTAATTAAAAAAATTAAAAAATACTTTTTTTCTAGCTGAGAGCTTATACACTTTTTACTACAGGATCTCTTTATCTCTTCAATTGATTCCAATATCAAAGCAGTAATAAGGTCTGAATTTTAAAATGTAGAACTCAGCTTAGCAATTAATATTTTAAAGTCTTCAGTAATTAAACTCATTTAATTTTGTTATTTTCTATTATAACTACAGAGAAGTTCTAGAGTCTTCTATGGGTGGTACAAGTGGCCTAATACAAACTGAGTAATCTAAATTCTGATTATAAAACCTGTTTTAAGGCTTACAGGCTGTATCCTTTCATAGACTATACTTAATTTCTGGAAATTCAAACTCTTTCCTTACAGGAGTGGATCATCAACTCTTATTAAGTGTGATAGTGATAATAATAAGGTGAGAGATTTTGTCTCTTGTCTGGCACATGCTCAAAATATTAGCCTAAAGTACGTCCATGTTTTAGACAGAGTATAATAGCAACTATCTTCCTAAAGGTACTAAATGACTCTGAAATGTAAGAGGAAAGCTGGAAACTCCCATGCCCCTGTAATGCACACGAATTTATTTGTATAACTTGGCATTAAATCCCCTGCTCTCATCCTACATTGAAAAATGGTTTTCAATGCACAATGAGATAAGCATCTTATTACATTAATAGTCAGACACCCATTTTCTCTGAACTTATTTCTATGGCCTCTATGTACTGCCAAAATTAAATCCTAACAAAAAGAAAAAATGCAAAGCAAAAAGAAATATTTAAAATATCTTTACCTTGGGATTACTGAATATCTTTGAACAAAATGTCTTTGGAGAGGTTTTAGTGGTCATAATATTCAGAAGCTGTTGCAGCAGGAATCCATCCTGAAGGTACTTTTGATGGTTATTTGGATGTTATAATGGCTGAAGAGGTTGGTACAAACTTATAACTTCAGCTCTAATTATAACAGTTGTACAGTATTTTTGGAATATAGAAAACACTGAGCTTCCAAACTCAGTTTTCAAAAATTTTCCAAAAATATTTAGGCAATTTTCTGCCTTTCAAAAAATTAAATTTTGTTACTTTTCAAAAACACATTATCTCTAATGAACATATACTGTTTATTTTTTAAAAAATATGTGTGTGTGTGTGTGTGTGTGTGTGTGTGTGTGTGTGTGATCTCACATGTGTCAGAACTGCTTCCAGGACTTAGGTTTCTCCTTCTACCATGTGATTCCCAAGGATATATCTAGAGGCATCAGATTTGGTGACAAGTGTGTTATCCTCTGAGCCATCTAAAAAGCACACATTCATTTTCTTTAGACTGTATGCATGCTAGACATCTTATATGACTGAATTCTCAAACCCAGCAAAGAGCTCATGTGGTGGCCAACCTCTTTCTATTTTCTTCATCAGATCACTTCCGTGATTAATGGTAGAGAAGCTAAAATCCTTTACATCACAGAGACCTAAAAGCTTTACAGCCCTGAGTCCAGTAAACACAGAAATGTAAGAACTATAAAGAAATGCCCTATGATGCCCTATGATATGTGTGTGTGTGTGTGTGTGTGTGTGTGTGGTGTAGTGTGTAGTGGTGGTGGTGGTGGTGGTGTGTGTTATGTGTCTATGAGTGTGTGTGTGTGAAGGGCATTCTGAGTACCATTATTTGTTTTCATAAGGACTTTTTTTTTCTCTTTCTTTCCTTCTTTCTTTTTTTTATCACTTGAAAATGTGCTAAGAACTTTTTGGATGCAGAGAAAGTCCATGAAAGAATGGAAACAATTTGACCTTTAAAATCAGGTGGTTTTGAATAACAATGAATTCCAGTTTTATTCCTTTCTTTTTTTATTTTCTATAAAATATAAAATGGATATTCAGGATATGCAAATGATCACAAGTCATGGACTAATCTGTATTTTACATTGGCAAACTCTGCTCTCCCAAACTGCGTGATGCACCAAGGGATCAGGCTAGTATTTGTCAATTATATTCAGAAAATTCTCCCTTAGCAATATGAGAACTTTTGTTAAAGTTCTGTGTTTCCTATTAGCATTATTTCAGTGAAGAGAATTTTACGCTAAAGAATCAAGTTGTCTTGCAACTTTAGAATTGATTTTCTATTGTTTGCTTTTCTTCCTTTCATTTGTCATTTGTATGAAAATGAGAAAACACAACACTGGACATAACAAGAAAGCACACTCCCGTTTGGAAACTACTCACCAAACATACAAGCTGTGTCTGCAATGCCCACACTTGCTACAGTTACAGAACTGACCTATTCTAAATACATCCAGATCAGATTAAAAAAGGGATGGGAGAGCAGTGTCTAAGGGGTAAAATATGCAAGCAATTTAGAGGGAAAACTTAGTGATACAGAGATTATTGCTGTCTTGGGCAAGAAGGAATGTGAAGCTTGCCTGTAATGGAGTGTGCAAGCATCTTGGAAAGTGAAGGAAAACCCACAAATACTTGATATACAACAATGAAAGAAAGCTATGCTCTTAGCCTTCACATATCAATAAATCAGTCTTAGACAGCTCTTCAATAACACGGCTATACTGTATTCCCTTGTAAAATTAAAGCATCTCAATTAACAAACCCTCAAGGTACATTCCCACTTAGCACTGACCTTCAGAGGCTGTGATAATATCTGTATCCAGGAATTGCAGAACTTGGATTTTCTAAATTGTTTCATGTGAGTCACTTAAACTAAACATATTTCAATAAAAACATTATCTATCTCAATTGACCAAGCAATCAGTAAACGGAAAATTTATAAAGTAAAATTTTTAGGGAATATATTATAATTTACAACTTGTATTTTATGATTATATAAGCTTAGGGAAATTATCCCACATGTTTTTATTTCAAATATGATGAGAAATAAAATTATTGTGGTTAAAAAGTAAATTATACTTTATTGCTGTTTTTTTAAAAAAAACTTGTAACTGATTAGAAATTTGGGGGGGGTGTTGTTGGTTTGTATTGATCTCCATCACACAAATTGACCTTGTTATAATATGACTTTTGTACATATGTTAGGTTCCCTGGTGCAATTTTATTAAAGACAAAAAGAGAGGACAAGTAAGTAGCATGTGAGCCATGGCGGAAAGCATTATAAGCCATAAGGCCTCCCTGAAAGCCTGACTTTAATTCATACAAGGGGCTTGTGAGTTTGGGGAATGTATTTCACCTCTCAGGGTTGGGAAGCTAATATGTAAATGGGCTATGCAGATATGTGTCATCAACACCACATGGATAGAAAATATATAAATTGTTTAATAACTAATGAATGATGGCGATAAAGATTTTTTAAGGGATGAATTTTTCCATTAAGCTTTGCCCTCTTTGGGATGGATGTTACTAGAACACATCAAGTGAATTCATTTACAGAAAACCTGAGATTTATTATAATTTGTCAAAGAAATAACTTGCAGGTATGCATTCGCATATATACCACAGAAAGAACAATGAGGGAAAATAAGTTCTTTACCAATGTTGTCTCCTTTAGTGATGTACACACAGCATGCTGCCATTAATGAAACCTTCCTGCTCATGATCCTATAGCTGAGCTTTGCTGTGTCTGAAGATCTGAGGTCCTATAATTGATGCTCTGGACTGTGCCTCTATACATGAATCCAAAGGAGTGATTACTATTTCCAGACATTTTAAGTGTTTTCTTTCCAAATGGCATTTCTAATTTGAAATATAAACTCCTGAGCTTGAAATACAATTTCTGTCTTTAGCCACATAAATTGCTTTCTCTCTGTTCTTTAACATGCACTCCTTGTTCTGGACAAAGTGGTCAGTGCATGCATGCCATCCAGATCATGTGCATTTCTTCTCCCCGTGGGGGATGCTCTGTTCTCCCTCATCCAATATCATCCAAAAAGCCTTTCTGGATACGTTTCAGGTCAAAGCACCGAGTCACTCCTTGCCAAGACAAGTATAGTCAGTTGTTCTTTATTACATTAATTTAGAAAATTTCCCATTAATGATCTTCAACTTATAATGCTTTCAGTTAGGATTTTTCAGCTTCTCACTTTCCTACATGCATGTGTTATACATTCAGTAGAAAGGTGCATCAGTGTGATTTGCATTTTCCCCATGTGAACAGCACATGGCAAGATATTATTTCCATATGCTAGGCAGGGACAGCAACCATCAGCTCCCTGTCCACCACCAGTCACCAAGGTAAACAACAATGCATTACCTTGAGCTGCATTGCTAAACTATGGTACTGGGCTAATGTTAGGCAGGTTAAGTGTACTGAGTAAATTTTCAACATGCTCTTTGCTATAATATACAGTTTGGGCCTAACTAGGTCATTAAGAAAGCTGTATAAAGCTTGACTGGCTTTTCCCCCTAAGAATCAGCTATCTTTTAAGTTTCTAATTTAGGGTTAATTTGGCACCAACTGTCCTGAACTAACAAATTCCTGAGGGAAAGGGAGGGAGGGATTGAGAGATTGAGAGTTTGAGAGAGAGAGAGACTGACTAAGGAAATGAGGAGGATGTGATAAGATACTCAGAATGAATTATGTAATCACTGGCCCACCCTGCTCCCTAGACAATTTCTATTCTTTTGCACCTCTTCTGAGCTCTGTGTTCTTAATAGTACACAAAAATGGTTACTTTCTTATTATCTTTAAACTTTGTATGTTTTCTAACCTATTTTCTTCTTTTTAAAGTGCGATAAAAACATTAAATAATAGGATGCTACCAAATATTATTGTGTTTGAGTGAAAAGAGTCTGCCTAAGGCCAGGTGTTAAAACACTAGTCTGCTTCCGTGATGCATTTGGAAGGCAGTGCAGCTCTGAGCATACACTGCTTTCTGCAGGGAGTTAGGGCCCCGGAAAATACTCTTGAAAGAAATATGAAACCAGACCTGCTTCTTTCTCTGCTTTCAGGTTGCCATTGGGCAAGAAGATCGGCTGAGCAAGGCCATCAAGTGCCATTCCAGTGTAGGTCCCCAAACAGTGGAGCCAACCGACCATGAGCTGAAATCTGAAACTTGGAGCCAAAGTAAACCTTTACATCTTTTAATTGGATTTTCTCAGGTAATCCATAGCAGGCAGACAACCTTACAAAAATATTTGCCTTACAATCATTAGAATGTAGAGGTTCAGTGCCTTTCATTTGATCAGAGAATTGATTTAGTACATTAGATTAATTTATAGAAATTCTGATTCCCCTTGACCAAATATATTTCAACACAACTTAATAAAGTATTTTGTTTCTGTTTTACTTTCATACTAAAAATGATAATCTGGCTTTAATAGGAAGGCTCTCCAATATCAAAGTAATAATAGTGCTATCATTAAAATACTAAAGAATAAGTGGATAAGAAGAGTGGGTAAAAAATCTGATAAGAATAATCATCTTGGGATTGAATAGAAGTTCAGAAACAAAGGGTACATGTGCAGGCCACAGATGTAATTCACGGCTGCCATTTTTTAAATCAAGGAGCATGATGATTGAAGTCTGATTCTATATATAAGAATGTGACAAAGTCACTGTGTGATCACCACCCCTTAATAGACCTTTATAAACCATAAATTTTCTTTTAAAATATCCAATCTAATATAAACCAAGTATCTTAGAATTCATGTTATAAAGTATTTTAAACTAGTTCATGAACATGAGGAGTTATCATGAAATCTGGAATACAGAAAACAAAATATACAGTTTATAAGGCCATACATGGGCCAAATAATAAATTTTGCAAGAACAAAGGAAGTTATAAATGAATGAAAAATCATAGAAAGAGATAGTTTCAACTACATGAGTATTGGTAGGTCTAAGTTCATTTATCAATTATATATATACATATATATACATATATATGTATATATATATTTCATAATGTAAGAGACTCTTTTAGAAGTTGATGTAAAACACAAAAGCAAAATTCCCCATCCATATTGCTCCCTTACATATAGATATAGATGTCACACAGTAAACAAAGCATATATCACAATTGTGACAAGAGCTATGTGGCAAATTGTGTAAATACTCTAGAAACTGTTCCCATTTAGATTTTAGTTTCACTTAGAGAAAAGCTTAAGATATTAAAGTGTAAGAAAGATCTGAAAAACTTCCTTACATGGCAGATGAAACAGTATTAATTATGGAGGCAACAAAAGTAAAAGGCAGATTCTTAACATACTATAAAGTGGAGTTGACACTACTAACACGGAATTCAGACATATGCTTCTTATGAAGAACAGTTAAGAGAAGATCGCTGAAAGACGAAGATTTGAGCTTTGAACACATCAATTGGATATCCTCCTGAAAGTAATGAGATGCCAGCTAAGTTAAAAGCTGAAGAAGAGCACAGTAGTCACAGTAAATGCCCAATGCTGGTAGTAATCAGCCATAAGGAAGCATTAGAACACCTGGGGTGAGGTTGCTAGGACAGGTCCAGGAAGTTAAAAGAATTAACAAGAAGATCTGATCTTTGATGCAATCCATTATGCAAAGGCAAAAGAGCAGAGCGAATGCCAATGACTGGGATCCACAAGAGCTGCTGGTTAAGGGGGAGGTGACCAGGAGTGTGTGGTGCTCTGGATTTATATAAAATCTTAGGAGGAAAATGAATTGATAAACTTATTCAATGTGCTTAATGTCATATACAAGTAATATGTGATATGAGCATGATCATTCAATTATAGATCACTCAGTTTGAAATAAAGATCCATTATGTATACAAATGCTTTAAATTTACATCTTATAGCACCTTAAAATTAGTCTCATCATCTGTATTTGTTTCTTTCTATGAAGTATTGTAAAAACTGTTTTTTAAAGGTCAAATCTCTTAATAATTCTGAAAGAAATTACAAAAACCAAATTAATATTATTTATAGTATCTTTTAAAATTTTTATAAGATACCACTTCAGTATACATCATCATTTTGTGTTTACTGAGAAAAAGATGTTATTGAAGCTATGAAAATTCATTGATTAATTGTATCACTAATATCAGAGTTATAGAATTAAGAAATGGTCCATCTACAGATTTCTGAGGTATTATTGTATAATCATCTGTAAATCAAGGTATACATCTTAAATGACAAGTAGTATTTTTAATAAACAATTATTCCCAAAATACAATAGCACATGTATTTAATCAATAGTTGTTTTATAGCTGGAGATTAAACATTATATTAATAGCAAAAGACAAAGAAACATCAAAGCAAGTAACATTAGATAAACTTGTATGTGGCAATTAATGCAATAATATACAAATAGTATATTATTATAGATTGTTAATAAATATCCTATAATTTTCAATTTTTGTATGAATGTATTACTAGCAGAGGCAAAATTATTTCTCATAGAAAGCTTTTTATTAAGTATTCAATATGGATACAAATATTCACTGTACTAGAGCTAATATTAAAGAAATGGCAAGAGCTGTGACCCAGCAGGTAGAAGGACTTTCCAGTGAGGTAACTACCTCAGTTCAGTTACCAGGACCCACAGAACCGAAGGGGAATCTACTCCAAGAAGGTGTCCCATGACCTCTCTAAACATGAGCTGTGGTGCTAAACATACTACAAACAAATAAATAAGTATAAAGGTTTAAATAATTAAGTAATAAACCACTACTGAAAGTGCTAATTCATTTATGTATCATTCAAGAAACTATTTATTGGGTATCTTTTAACTGCTCCAAACCATTCTCAGTACTGTAGACATCACAAGGAGCGCACGAGGAGGTATCCCATGTAATTTACAGTGCAGTGATTAAGGCACAGAAAACAGACAAATAAACAAGATATATCATAAAGTGTAAAAATGCGATGAGTGTTACAAGCAAAATGGAAAAGATTCATCATACTTCACTCACAGCACCAAATCTATCTGACAGGTTACAGTTATTCCCTAACTCTGACATCTATTATTTATTGCCTCTTGTGCATAGCTTACAGCATTAAAATCAAGCACATTATCAACCAATTTTAATTACCAAGGACTCGCTTTTAACAACAAAATCCATTTAACACAGGTTTGCTCTGGTTCTTTCATGGTAATGCCTTCATAATTAGTAACTATATAGAATTATTAGTTGTAGTGAGGTAAAGATCTTGAAATATGCATTTTTTTGGAGTGAGGTTTGTATGTTTGCTACCCTAATACTAATTTGAGATTCACTAAGAACTATTAAAAACAGAAAAAGATAATATTAATTAGTTTCTTATTGTTTGTAAACAGATTTGATACTGTTGAGAAAATATGAATATGCGGGGTTAAAAATCATTGGTGCACAAAAAAAAGGGACACTAAGATACCACATTTTTATCCATTTTCTAGCTTACATTTTTGCTCTAAATTTTTTTGTATGTTTATAAGTGTTTTGACTTATACATGCGTACTTTGAGGTATATTTTACAGATATAATTGTATTAAACATTATAATTCAGAACCCAAACGAATTATTACTTATTCTTATCAACTATTTTATTATTTAATAACTGATAATATATTAATTTTAAAAGTTATCTCAAAATGTTCTTCATAGATGCTTTTTCCAAGCATATCATACTGTAGTTATTGTAGCTCTGTCTTTTTTTAGACCTAACACATATATCAGCCATTCACTTTCCCACCTTATTCATGACATTCACTTCTTGATGAGAGAGACATTAAAGTTATTCTTTGGAGTGCTTTAGCCTCGTCATGTTAAATCTCAAAGTGGTCACAGTCCATAACCTATGTCAGAAACATATGTTAATTAAGTATACAATATGCTTCATTTCTCAAAAATTTGTTGGAATCCAGAAAAAAAATCAATCATTGTACTATTGGGAATTCTATACTATTTTTTAAAGTTTGAGTGTTCCCTTGATCATTGCCCCTGAGAGAAGGACATGATGCCTGCCTTCCCTGGCAGAGGATCACTGCTCCTCGAAAAGGAGCATGAAGGTGTCCTAAGGACACAGATTTAGTTATTACTTAAACAGATCCTTTTGTGTGGTTTCTATAAAGAAAGTCCCTCAAGTAGCCTTTCATCCATCAGAGTCAAATCTGAATGAGAACGTGTTCCTTTTGGGCTGAGTGGTACTAGTTTACCTAAATTAATGTTTATTTAGTATCTAATAATGTTTTCTGTTGGGACAAACTGGGCTCTGTTTTCTCAAGCCTTTTGCCAAGTCTCATAAATCTGGGGCAAGGCGGCCAGTCTTACCCCACTAATAACCAAAGTGGCCACACACAGAATAAACAAGAGCCAGGCTTATCCAGACATCACTGAGAGACTCTGTTGGGGTACGTTCAGATTTTCAGCATTAATTTATGATGTGTGGAATGTACTTTTCACTCACAGAAAGGGAATTGGAAAAGAATACAAAGTACACGTTTAAACAGAACTTCAAATATATACTATTTAAATATAATAATGAACCCTCACCACAAGAAGGGAAGATGAAAAAAAAAAAACAACTATATTGTTTCTGTAAGGAATATAGAAGTGAGCATTGCATTTTAGTTTAGTTTTATGTTAGAATTTCTAAGCTATCTTACACACCAGTGTCACTAAAAGGACAGTTTGTTAGATAAATTTCTCCTCCATTTTAAAATAAATTATTCATTCATTTGAAGTTTGTGGAGTTGTTTTCTTTTACCCAATATAATAGATTCTTGAATCAAATCTTTCTAGTAAACCATTTTGCACATGTTTAGTTTTATCTATAACTTTGGATTTGGTCAGTTAATTCCACATGACGTTGATTGTTTTAAAATCCAAATTTCTTTCTCTAGACCAGGAATTACAGTACTATTTTAAACTTCTTAATAACTTTCTAAAGATGTCATAATTTATTTACAAAAGATAGAGATTACATCGAGGGAATGAGGAATTTAGTTCATGGTGGTCCCATTTTAATTTAATCATTCTCCACGGTAATGCAGCATTTCCCCTAATTTGCATTGGGCTTGAACCTCAAGAGCAAATGCAGGCAACTTTTTGAAAGAAGTGGAAAAAGGATTTTTATATTTGTTTTATTTTAGAGATCCCAGAAGGAGTTTACATAAGAAAGAGAAATTCCAAAAGAAAGGAAAAGAGGATGGCATTTTTGAGTGTCTGAAATACCCAAAGATGTTTTCTTTAATTTTATGGTTTTTTTGCTTTGCATTTTCACTAGAAAGTTTCCCAGACAAGCAATATGATGTGAATAGACTAACCTCTCTTTCTAGGTGGGGGCAATGTGGGGAGAGAGGAACACTCCTTCATTGCTGGTGGGAATGCAAACTAGTACAACCACTTTGGAAATCTATCTGGTGCTATCTCAGAAAACTGGGAATAGGGCTTCCTCAAGACCCAGCTATTCCACTCCTTGGAATATACCCAGAAGATGCGCCAGCACACAACAAGAAAATTTGCTCAACCATGTTCATAGCAGCCTTATTCATAATAGCCAGATCATGGAAACAGCCTAAATGTCCCTCAGTAGAAGAATGGATAAAGAAACTGTGGTACATATACACTATGGAATACTACTCAGCTATTAGTTTCTCAAAATAAATAAATATACATCTTATACATTCTTTTCCTCCATATTTCTATCTTGAACATATCCATGAGCTGAGCTGGTTTTCTCAGGGAAGGACAGATGTTAAGACAGGGCGATCTTGGTTACAAAGGTAACAACAAATGCCTGTCCACTCCAATCAGCCTGACAAACTTTCTCCTTTAGAATATTAACCTGTTTCACGAACCTTTAGCATGCAGTAAAAGATGATTTCTACCAAGGTCATCTTAGGAGCCACTGAGTCACAAGATAGTGAGTTGCTTCTGCATACCCATAACAATACAATTTGTAATTAGGAATAGAATTAGAATGATGTGGAGACCATAAAAATCGGACCACACAATTGAAGTGTCTGACTATGAATTCTGAAGTAAATAATAATAATAATAATAATAATAATAATAATAGTAATAAAATTATAACACTAGTAAAAGCAGATGTCTACAGATTAAGATAAATAAGTAATACAAATATACTGAGTAAATAAAGTATACTACAATAAAGCATAATACATTATCATACTCCTTAATGAAATACAATGTGAGATATCTGATTTTAAGTTTTATTGAGCTAAAATTTAAAAGTGTCATAGAATATAGAAATTTTTATGTCTTTAATCATGTAATCAATCCAAATTATCATATCTATTTTTAATTCCTATTTTAAATTTAAATGTATGTATGAGTGTGTACATATTCAGGCAGATGTTCTCAACTGTGTATGAAGGTTTAGAGGCCAGAGGCAGACACCATGTGTCTTGCTTTATTGTTTTCCACCTCATCATTATATAAATCATCATCATCAAGGTTGGCCACCTGGAAACTCCCGTCTCTACGAACAACACTAGGCTTTTAGCTGGTGCATCTTTAAACTCAGGGTCTCCATATGCAGCAAGCACTTTACCCACTGAGCCCTCAAAATATCACATGAATATGTTCAATCATTTTTTCACTTTTAGCCTCAGTTTTAAAAAAAATCATATATACATTATTATCATTTCCTCATGTGAATGTTATTTTTCATTTATTTGTTTTTGAGGTGTGTGTGTGGGGGGGATAGATTGGAATTTGCTGTATAGTCCAGGCTGCCCTCAAACTCACAATCACCTGCTTCATCCTTCCAGGTGCTGAGCAGTAGTACAAGGTAGTACTGAGGTAGGACAGAAAATGAAGGGAAGCTATGACGTCATGGGAAGAAGAGAATCCCCTTAAATAAAGTCAGCTTGAAGACTCTAGCCAGTTCAGAATAAAGAATTTCAACACAGATAACACTTTTTGAAGGCCAATGGCATTTTTCTCTTTCCAGATGTTAACCTGAAAACTTATAGAAATCTGGATGTGTCTGCCTCCTTTCTGCAATCCCAGTGGCTCCTAACTTTGTCAGATTGCAAACCCACCCATGGCATGTCTGGAGCCACCCTATAAGAGGAAGAAATATGTACCACAGTTTCTTTATCCATTCTTCTACTGAGGGTAGATGGAATACTACTCAGCTATTAAAAACAAGGAATTCCCGAAATTTGTGGATAAATGGATTGAGCTAGAAATGATCATAATGAGTGAGTTAACCCAGAAGCAGAAAGACTCAAATGGTATATACTCACTTATATCTGCATACTAGCCCAATGGGCATGTCCCACGAAAGCCTTCCCTTACCAGGAAACTGGGACAGAGGGGAGGACATCCTATTGAGACTCTAGATGAGAGAACCATGTGAGAATAGCAATGTAGAAGGATCCAGTGGGTCCTAGAAACCTACAAGTAGAACATTATGATAGGCAGATTTGGGCCAAGGGGTCCCGCTCAAACTAAGGCATTAGCCAAGGACAATACAGGCGGTAAAATTTAAACCCCTACCCAGATCTAACCCATAGACAGGACAGTCTCCACACTTGAGTGGAGAGTGGGATATGACTTTCTCACGTACTCTGGTGCCTCACATTTGAATATGTCTCCTGGAGTGGGAGACCTAGTGGCACTCAAAAGAAGGACAGCAGGTCACCAAGAAGAGACTTGATACCCTATGAGCATATACAGGGGGAGGTAATCCCTCTCAGGAACAGTCATAGAGGAGGGGAATAAGGGGAAAATGGGAGGGAGGGGAAAATGGGAGGATACAAGGGATGGGATAACCATAGAGATGTAACAAGAATAAATTAATTTTTAAAAAAAAGGAAAAAAAAAAGAAAATCAATTTCATGTAAAAAAAAACAATAAAAAGTAATAAATTATTAATACAAAAAAGAGGAAGAAATAAAGAAAGAACAATTCTTATCCAGCCTTTCCAATAAAACTGAAGACTGAAGAGGCATCAAAATGCTACCTATGCCCACTCCTAAGACACTAAGTGCAGCTGTTCTCTGAGAACCCCACACCCATGTTTTATTCTTTCCTTGAGCATCATTGCCTTTCTATTTTTGAGGAATTCCAACTCTATTTCATACTTTCTGGTTCTGAAACTCTTCTCTGCTTCCATTCTAATGATCTTATTATATACATGTTGAAAGCAATGTATTGACTACCGTGAAAGCAACAGAAAATGATGAGATAAATCTCACTAAGAAAAACAATAGAAATGTGTGCAACAACAAATTTATTGTAATCTAATAACAAGAAGATATGTCAAGAAGGTTATAAAAATTTGTAATAAGATGCTATTTATTACACAATTACAAAACTCTGAAGGATTCTGAAAACAGAATCGACTAATTGTTAGAAATAGCTAATCTATTTCACATTAATAATTAAATTTCTTAATAATCAAGAGGAGTTTATGTTCCTTTTCTATTTCCTTGCTTGTCCATGATTGTGTGTATGTGTGTGTGCAAGCACATACATCTTTACACACACCATCACATTTCACATGTGACATTTTTAAATTGTGAATTATTTAGTTATTATTTAATTAATAAGAAAACATGCCATAGCATTAGTTTAAATTTTGTTACATTTTTGAAGAGAAAAACATGGCCTAGTAGTTGATATCACAGATATAAGAAATGGAGGGGTAAAACCTCCGATTACACCACTACTACAAAAACCCCCAAACAACCATTAGTGTATATTTGTGGCAAATCCAAAGTAAAACTCCAGACTTTCTAATGATGATATATTAAGTGCCAGTAATGGTTAGCAGCCTATAAAATCACCGGTGGTACTTAAAAGATCAGTGTTTGACTATGGGCAATTCAAAAGACTTGTCTCTGGAATAGGAAGACCCAAAGAACCACACTGGTATAGCAATTCAGGTGAAGTAGGCTAAGGGACCGAATTCCATCTTTGATGAACAGGTGCACGTCACTGTACACAACAGTACTTACACTGTTCACTTGGAGTTGTAGTCCTGAGGGACAGATGACCTTTACCTAGAATCTTCTCTATTTTTAACTGCAAATACATCACTATCTATAGATAGACATGCCACTAGCTACATAGATCATAGTTTATAATCATTACAAAATAGAGAATGTAGCATATCTATATTTGGATATACATATATATGCCCCTATATATACATATTTACAATATCTGGGTAATCAGATTATATGAAAATTGGAAAGTAACATACTTTTCTTCTAATTCTTTTCAATTTTAATGTGAGTTATTCCATCTGTTTTTTTAAATTTCCTAGATATGATTTTACCTGCCATATATCATATAATTGATTATTTCTGGGCTTGGTATTTTGTATGAATTAACAGTAATAAGTCTAAAGCTTACAATACAGGTAACATCTCCTTGTGAACCCCGGGGAGCCTCCATTCATGCAATTAACTCCCTGTGCACCAACCTTCCCAGTAATAGTGGTGAGATTTTTTTTTTAAAGTTGAAAAATCTGCCCTATTTTAGGTATATGAATGTTTGTCTGGAATGTATGCATGTGCACCATGTATGTGCCTCAGACGTTGACAGTGAATGGCAGTGTCCCCTGTATTGGAGTTAAGGAGGTTTGTGAGCTACCAAGTGGTTGCTGTTATCTCAGTCACCTACTGCCTGGTTGGTCATGACACTCAGAAGCAAGATAGGTTGCTGTAAATTGGGTTTAAAATGAGTAGGTCGTGGGGGGGCTGAATGTGAAAATTTGAATTTAAAGTCACAAGACTGTCACTGAGAGTTAGTATCAGTGTTAATGGTTAGTAGTGTTGTATACTGTCTAAAATATTTTGAAATATTTTAGCAGAAATTTCTCTATCACCCTATTTGTTTTTCTTTGTACTTAGAATTCAGTTGATTTTCTTGACTATCCATCACTTCGCTTTAGTTTCTGTTCTGAATTTTCAGTGAGTGTGTCATGGTGCTCATGGTTTACTGAACAACCAACAGATAACTAACACTACTTAGTTTAGACTTTCATATTTGAGTTCTTTTATTAATGTAGGTGGAAATCCAAAAGGTCTTGAGCTGAGAGTAAATATAAATTTCTATAAGATTTCTGTTTTAAAGGGGGAATCAATGTATTGTGAACTGGATACTAAATCTAAAAATGAGATAAAATGGAAACTCATTCAAAACCCTTCTTTAGAGCACCACAGGGTCATAAATTAGGATATACACACTATCAATCCTCCTTTCAATGAAATACATCTCATACCAACAGTTAACACAGGTAGCTCTCCTGAGTGAACAGTGGATCCACAAACTTTAGAAAACTCTTAAAAGTCCCATTTACCTGAAGACATGATGACCATATCCCTGTACCATTCCCATGGACTGTTTCTAGGTAAACATTAGTTTTTTTTATATGTAATTTAATTTTAAAATCTTTATAAAATATTTTATACAATTTATTCTGATTATACTTTCCCTCTTCTCCAACTCTTTTCAGATTTTCAATTTACCCACTCTGGAATGAGAGATTATTACTATATTGGATATCATGAGAGATATTTATTTTAATTGGACTCAGAAAAATTAAAAGATACTAAGATTAAACATTATGGTTCAGGGTTTATATGATTACTTCACAGTGTTTTCCATGTACTTTTATTATCATGGGCCTTTTGGCGTCTCAATTTTATGAATCGAGGTCTATAAGTCGGGGCATCAAGGAATTCTGTGATTCTAAACCTGAGTACAGAAGGTGACTTGATGGTGATGAGTGGGTTTCTTAGCTGTGTAGGATGATGTGCTAAATATGCAAAACTGGAAATCTGTCAGATACTATATGAACTTCCGGGCAGGAAACTCACTTTCCACATCAGGGAGTACCACATTGCTTTCCAGGACATCCTAACTGTGTGGTGATGTCTTCTCAACAGGGAATAAGATGGGACCAAGTACTTCTTGGAGATCTAGTTGAAACAGAAAAGTAGGTTTGCATTCTTCTGTATAATCCAAAATGTAAGGAGCTGCGCTGTGTCCCACAGATACACAGATCTTATTAGTAAGCAACTCATAAGTTCAGAATTAATTAAAATAATAATTATAGCTTCCAATCAAAGTCCTTAAAGCAACAATATCTTTTAAGCCATTCGGTTCCTTTATGTTGGCTTACTCATGAATGGCTTAAGTAAAAAGAACTGAAACACGTTCTAAAAGTTTTCAAAATCCTTCTTTTTCATCCTTGTGAAAATAAAAGAGAAATGTCCCTGCAAGCAGGATCACTCATCGAGTCAGTCCCTAAGGAGACTTTTGTGTACACAATGTACTACTACACTTCCTGCTTTAATCCTAATGTTCATTCCGGTATTTTCTATGTGCTCCTGTATTTTCCAGCCCTTGTTAGATTTATGGGCAGATTTTATAGTCACTAAGCTTTTTTCTGGGCTGGAATTTTATATGTTGATGTATAAGTAGATCAGGTAGGTAAAAACCTAGGGTAACAATGTCCTCATTGTGATGCCACAATTAAGCTACACTGAAAAGAGCTCAGAGCTAACTTGTCTTACATTGACTTTGCTCTTAGGTGAATAGTGTCATGTTTACTCCTGTAAATTCTTTTCATTCAACATGTAAAACAAATAAAATGTTTTCAAGCAATGTTTACAAGTTTTAAACTATTTAACCAACACAGAATATGTGAAAGCTTACTATGAATACTGAATGTTCTTCAGTTGCTAAGCAATATGTTTACATAGCACTCTGATCACAACTGTGTTTCCAGACTCTGGAACACAATGTCTGAAACATTTAAGACAATCTTAAGCTTTATATTATATTGTTAAAAAAAAATCCTGTAGAAATAAAAATCATTGCTATAACTGCCATAGTTTTAGAGTGTCTATAAAAGGAATAAAAATTGTTTTGTTTTGTTGTTTACTTGACCAAAGTAACCTTGTCTTTTGTTTGCACATCACTGGTTTTATCAATGTGTCATGGGACTTCACATGTCTGCTTTGTTTTCACAGATAATATTGCCTTATCTCATGGATTCCATGCCAGAACATATAAAAGGCAGGAACATTTCTGACTTTATACACATTGCTTGCTTCTATACTTGCTGTATAAGCTTCAAGTTTCCTGTGATTTATTAACTACTCATTTTCACTTTAGTCTGTCCCTTATTTTGTATAACACCTGTACCTACATCTTAGAACATTCATTTGTTTATTCAGAGTAGGAGCTGTTAAATCTTAGAAGTTTTGTCTAACTTAACTTTTTATTAGACAAATTTTACTGCAGAGAGTTATAGCTGAATTTCCTTTTATTTATTATTAGAAAACAGAAAGTTAAAAATGAATGGGTCATTCTTTGTAATGAGGAGCAGAGAGAAAACAGGTTTCTGCATGAAATTTGATCTTATATCACCAAGTGAAAAGACTTCATAATCAAAAGGCATCCCTCTTCTTGCCAAAATTTGAGTAGAACTATGTATATGATTTATGAAAGGCAAATTTGCAAATGTGAAAATGACCTCATCTGGGTAAAGGTGTCACAGGTTATTGACAATCTTGGAGGAAGAAGAAAAATAAAATGAAAGTAGCTGCTGTGCCTTTATGACATTGAAAACAGTGAAATTGACAGAACATGCAGTACTGATTTTCTATATCTGGTAATAATTTGATAATAATAAAAATTGCTAAAGCTATATAGCTTAAATGTATATGTATATATTATCCCATTAACATAATTCCTACCCAGAGTATGTTTTACAAAACCTATTAATAATGTAAGATTAAAATTTAGCAATTATTTGTTACCTATATGAAATATTTTATTATTCTGTAAATGAGATGGAAGATCATAGTTTTTAATCTTTTATTTGTCTGTGTGTTCAAAAAAGGAGAGCGAATAGAGGACGGTTTCATGTGCTGGATCATATGACTACAGAACTTAAAAGAATTTCTAAACTTGCAGTTACTTCCCAGACACTCAGGAGAACTGACAGTGACAACCATATTAAGCTCACTAGGAGAAAAGGTGTGTGGATCAGTCCTAGTCCGATGGCTTATTATCAAGAAGCAAAATAGGGTTCTACTTTGATTATGTGAATTTTCCAGGCCCAAGATTAGATGGTTCACTTCAAGTCCAAATGAAAAAGAATAAGAAACTTAAATGTAAAAATATTGCAGCTCAAGTGATTCAGGCAAAAGGAAATTCTTTCTTATTCATGGTGTGCCTGACCTTTTGTTCTCTTTGTATCTTCACTAGATGAATGAATCCACTTAGATTTGGGAGGGCAATGTGTTTTACTTAGTCTATAAATTCATATATTAATCTTATCTACAAGAACTCTAACTGAAACACCCAAGGGCAATGGTTGACCAGATGTCTGGGAATTTCTTAGTTAAGTTAAAACATAATCAGAGAAACACATATTCCTGTTTCTACTCTTGTGTTTATTTCCTGATTCTATTTAATTCTCAATGTTTCATAGATTGGTTCTTGCTGAACTGAAGTATGCTTAGAGGTTATAGTCATCAAAGAACTGCTAGTATCATTTTCTGTTCATGTGTATTCTTTTAGGGCTGTCTGGGACATTGCATTACTTAAATAGTAACATTGTAACAAATAGTATTTACCTTTCGATAGACAACTTCAGTATTTTATCAAACAAATATGCGAGAGTAAAACATGAAAAAATCAATGGAAGGAAGCCTCCAGGAATGAGCTGTGAGGTGTACTCTTGAAAGTCTATACAATCTTACACAGCCTCCACTGTGTGTAGAGTATGAGACTTTCTCAACACAAAGTTGTACAGACCTTCTCTTACAAAAATGGGGAGTTATAAAATACACTTGCACAGTTTGTGAATTTTATTGCTAATGAAGTCATGGTCAGAATGTCAATGGTTTGAAATAGAGCAGTGAGATTGTTTCCCTTTTGGGGAGCTGGAGCGTGGCATAAAGAGCACTTCATAAAGGCACCAGAAAGCACTATGAAGAAGAATATGTTCTTTGAGTACATTACAAGATAAGGTGATAACTTTAGGTTAGTCCTAAATAATAGACAACCATAAAAAGTAATTAGGATTGAACATGTAATCTACAGAAAAGGCTAAAATCCTTTTTTCAAAAAAAAAAGTGTAAACCTGAAATGCATATGGATATTTAATTATTTTGATTTTAAAAGAGTACTTTTTTTTTTTAAAGAAGACTGCCTTATATGTTTCTGGTACAGAACTGTGCCACATTATTCCTGTCATCTCCATTTATATTTTATCAGGCTAACTGACTTTGAAGGTGATGCAATAATCTTTTATGGTGAAAAAAGTTTTCTGAAATTTTTTTTTATTATTATTTACGATACATTTATTTATTTATTTATTTATTTATTTATTTATTTTGATAATACAATTTTAAAGGCTTTTTTAAAAATTTTTTTATTTTTAATTAATTTATTCTTGTTACATCTCTACGGTTATCCCATCCCTTGTATCCTCCCATTCTCCCCTCCCTCTCATTTTCCCCTTATTCCCCTCCCCTATGACTGTTCCTCAGAGGGATTACCTCCCTCTATATATAAAAATGTTGATGATGCAGAAAATATAAATTGTGCAAAAATATTCATGTATTTGTATGAGGATTCTAGAATCAGCTTTTTTATTTATGCTTATTAACTTTTACCTATTTATTTTGTGTGAGTGTAAGGGTGGCCACTAGTGTACCATGATGGGAACGTTGAGTCAGAGTACAGCTTGCAAGAATTGTTTCTCTCCTTCCATCATGTGCATGCCAGCGGTCAAATTCAGGCAATAAAGTTTAGCAATAACAATATTTAATCTCTGAGCCAATTGGCTAGCCCATTTTGTACCTCTTAAAAATCACAAATCTGTACATCTTTCCCAATACAAAACCAAAAAGAAAAAAATCTTAGAAGGATGAAGTCTACATATTTTAGTTAAGATCCAAATGCTTTTATTTTTATAACAATTCAAAAGTTTACTGTTCAAAGATAGAAATAATAACAAATACATATCTTCCTCCTTATCAAGTTACTTGAAAAATCTTCATTTTTTAAAATAGTAAGTGTAGTGCCCATTGGGATAGTATGATCTTCTTTTATAGGTTTGGTTCATGAGTATTTTGTCTGCATGTATGCATGTGCACCATGTGCATGGCTGGTGCCTATGACAACCAGAAAATGGCATCAGAGGTAGCAATAGCATGTGGATGCTAGAAAATGAACGTGGATACTCTGCAAGAGCAGCAAGTGCTCTGCTCTACACTGTTAAGCCATCTCACCCAAACCTTGGGTATGGTCTTAAGTTTATTGTTGCTCATGGGATAATTTGATATTTATTGTATTTTTCTCAGGTACATGTTATATCCATAATAACAGCCAAACTAAAACTTTATGCATTTCTGACAAGAAGGCAACATGTATGAATATATGAATCCTTAGGGAATAGGGTTCACTTGGAAGGTAGAGAGGGTCGCAATAATCATTTGTAAATGAACCATACATATTTAGTAGATGAAGCACAGTTTTATTATTTTTAAAATAATGAAATAATAATAGAGCAATGACTGTCTATAGTTGATATATTTATAATTATACATGTTTATTTTATTGTAGATGTATATTTCTAGCAAAGTTTAGCTGAATAAAATAAAAGTATGAAATTATTCACTCTTACCAGAGTAATTTCTGAAACTCTCATGAAGTAATGAGTAAAAATCTCTAGAGTTCTGTGAAGAACCTTGAAATCTTAACCTGCAGAAATCAAGTGTTTATCTGTTAAAGATATAAATGAACAATATGACTTATAGCTTAATATGCTGAATATATTTAAAGATAAATATACATGGGTTTAAATTATTTTGAAGTTCCTCCTGAAAATAAGTGAATTTTCATTACTTTGTGTGTGTGTGTGTGTGTGTGTAGGTGTGTGTGTGTGTGTGTGTGTGTTGGATTGTCTGTGTAAGAGTGTGTGTGCAGCTATGTACAGTAGTGTTTGTATTTGGTTATATGTAAGCTATGAAATGTTAAAAGTAGACTGAAATTTTAACATAATATTTCAAATGACAGTGAAAGTGAGGGGGTGGATTCTAAAGATGGTGAGAAAACCTCATGTCTAATGTCTTCCAAAGAATCAAAAACTTGTTTAACAAACTAAACAAATAATTGTATTTTTCAGAATATAAAGTTTCAAAAATGTCTTTTTGGATAAAGAGTCTTTTAAAGACATATGGTTTTGCCAGAATTAACAATCAATATAGAAACATTGCCAGAATGCACGCCACTCATGAACAAGCACCACTGCAGACGAGATAGTTCTTTTTCTCTCCACATTAAGCACCTATATATGATCCACACTTACTTAGTAGTGATGTGTACAAATGGTGATGAACAAATGGCAGACCTGCTTGGAAAATTTTAACATAGAATTAATATAGTAGATACTAAGAAGAGAGCAGTAGTGCTGTGTGAACATTGCATAGACTAATGATGCTTTATGGTTATTCTCACAAGGATACACCACATGAAGGATGGTTCTAAATGGACTTTGTGTAAAGTACAAATGCCATTAACACTTGGCACTGCAGCTCCCAAATAAGAGTGCTTCTGAATACTGGTTTATTTTTTATTTACAAGGATAAACACAGTAGGCTACTGTTCAGAGAAGCTGACACACTTCTTGAATAAAAGCCACTTTGAAATGATAACAATAATAATAAAAAGATCTTGCTGTCCTTGGCACAGAACTACCATTTTAGCGGATGAAAAAAAATAGATCTTAGATTTTACATTACTCTTTCCATAGTTTTATAAATTATTTCTCATTTATTTCAATAAATAAAGTCACACTAAGATCTTGGCAATCAGTAAACAGAGTCTGTTCATATTTTTTAAACGTCTGAAAGTTTAAACATTATTATAAAAACATCACAGAATGAGCACAACCAAATGAAATATTCTAGTTTTATTGAAAACATTAGCAGACTTTCAGTTCATTTCTCAAGAAAAGAGTGAGTTCCCAAAAAAATACAGAAAGTGTGTTTGTTTGTTTGTTTGTTTGTTTGTGTGTGTGTGTACATGCATGCATGTGGATATGTACATGCAGTTCTCTATCTCTAGACAGACTCTCAGTATTCTTTTTTTTTGCCTATTTTTACACGTTATCTTTGTGTAACAGACATATGGTGCTCACTCTAACACCTTGATATTTGAGTCTTCTTTGCTAATTCCTGGTATACTTTAAATTTGTTGCCAATTCTTTATTTTCTAAGCATTAAAAATGAACAAAAGGCCAAATTTTATAGCTGGACATGCACATGATCAGAGTAAAACACAGGCAGTGAATTGACAGAGGTTGTGCTGGCAAGATTTCAGTCAGTCCTTAGCATCTTATCTCAGTCTCTTATGGTACAGTGATTTGTGTTAGCATTTAATGCTTTCTTTTTAAATATAATCAGAGAACAATCATCTGTGGCTGTTCAAAAATTCTCTTAAGGTTACTGCTTTCACACCTGATCTCCAGTGTGTTTGCTGTGTTCACTCCTTCTCTTCACCTTCATCTTAGGGGTTGATTTTCCTGAGAAATCCTATATTTAAATCAGAAATATATTCTGTTGTCCTTTTACCATACTAACCCGAGACTTAAAGTTAGCTTATTTTGATAATAATTATCTTTTACCACCAAATAACAAAGCCAGCAACAACTATCTAAAGCACATGTGAAGGCTCTTAAAGTTCAGTTTCCTTTGCCCTCTGCACGTGCCCCATTTGTAAAACCACAGAATGATGCTCAGGAGGTATGATTTACTATGAAAATACTCCAGTTAGTAAGAATCAATCAAACCACTTTTTACCAATCACCAATTTTAAAGACGGATCCTACATTATGGTCTTAAAGACTCAAAATTTCCTCCAGACTCTCATCCTCTTATGTTTTTATTTCCAAATTCCTAGATTGTTAGGATAGTTTCCTAGTTCCTTTCCATTCTTTATTACATAGAAACTACACTGAAAGGTGAAGGTGTTTTAACAACTCTGAGGTTCCATCTTACACCCATCAGAATGGCTAAGATAAAAACTTCAAGCACCACCACATGCTGGTGAGGATCTGGAGAGAGAGGAACACTCCTTCATTGCTGGTGGGAATGCAAACTAGTACAGCCACTTAGGAAATCTATCTGGTGCTTTCTCAGAAAACTGGGAATAGGGTTTCCTCAAGACCCAGCTATTCCACTCCCTGGAATATACCCAGACGATGCTCCAGCACACAACATGGACATATGCTCAACCACATTCATAGTGTCCTTGTTCATAATAGCCAGAACCTGGAAACAGCCTAAGTGTCCCTCAGTAGAAGAATGGATAAAGAAACTGTGGTACATTTACACTTTGGAATACTACTCAGCTATTAAAAACAAGGATTTCCCAAAATTTGTGGACAAATGGATTGAACTAGAAATGATCATAATGAGTGAGTTAACCCAAAAGCAGAAGGAGTCAAATGGTATATACTCACTTATAATTGGACACTAGCCTAAGGGGCATGTCCCATGAAAGTCTTCACTTACCAGGAAAGTGGGACAGAGGGGAGGACACTCCTATTGGGACTCTAGGTGAGAGAAGCATGAGAGAAGGGGGAAATAGAAGGATCCAGAGTGTCCTAGACACCTACAAGAAGAACATTATGACAGGCAGATCTGGGCCCAGGGGTTCTGTTCAAACTATGGCACAAACCAAGGACAATACGTGCAGTAAACTTCGAACCCCTACCCAGATCTAGCCAATAGTCAGGACATTCTCCACAGATGAGTGAAGAGTGGGGACTGACTTTCACACAAACTCTGGTACCCCATTTTTGACCACGTCCAATTGATGGGAAGGCCCGGTGGCACTCAGAGAAAGGATAGCAGGCTACCAAGAAGAAACTTGATACCCTATGATCATGTACTGGGGGAGGAGGTTCCTCTCAGTCACAGTTATTGCGGAGGGGAATAGGGTGAAAGTAGGAGCAAGGGAGGAATGGGAGGGTACAAGGGATGGGATAACAATTGAGATGTAATATGAATTAATTTTTAAAAGGTGCAGGTGTTTTAATAGAATTGTTCCAGTACACTGCTAGGATATTTAGCTGATTTTTCTAGTGGAAGAAAAAACATTTTAAGCTTTCAAGCTTCCTAATCACTCTTAGACTTTATTTAACTGTTAATCTTTCATTTGTTGACTCATTCATGGGCAGACGGCTGTCTTATTGTCATTTAGTTACCATTTTGTTAAACTCAGCTCTTGTCACAATGGAATTAAAAGTGACAACAGCACTGTCCTTCATGTTAGCCATCAGACTAATCATTTGGAAGCTGGATAGAGAACATAGGTGCTGCATTCTTTCTCTATTGCTTTCTGCAGACTTGAAGAA
>OU015744.1:120303398-120320981 GCA_907169655.1 Acomys percivali | reverse complement strand
ACACACAAAAGCATCAGTGCAACAAGACACTTGGCAATGACTTCTCCAGATCACCAAGGAGCAATCTGAAGAACAGAAGGTTCCAGTAGCAGAGGAAATTTCTTAGCACAGGCAAACAGCATCTTGGAACTGGCTGAAAGGAAAATAGCATTTAAATGAAAGACAGGAGTAAAGGAACTGAGTCAGGCATTGGACATCGGACACAGAGGTTTGGAAGCTGAGGACTTGCCAAGAGTTGAGCCAATGACAACGAGAGACATGGGTGTGCCATGTTGGACAACGGAGGGTGGGCACATTCAGAAAAATGAATTTCTATGTTGAAGACAAGAAGAAAATACAGTGGAAACAGCAAGACTATAAATGAAATATATAGATATATAAACCGTGGAGGGGTATAAGACAAAATACAAACAAAAGACAAAAGTAATAACTGTTCAAAACTCTATGAAAGCCAGCCACTGTCTCTGTTGCAGTGAGGGCTAAGGATCTGAAATCCAACTGCCCGAGTCCCTGTTCCATTTACAGCCCTTGGCAGAGGAAATCTGGAAAAGTTATTTCATCTCCTCATGTCTTATTTTTTTTTTTTCACAAGTGAAAAGCAGAACATTGTACCAATTGCCACAGATTAAGTCCGGAGAATTAAGATTTTAAAACAAAGAGCTTGTCAGAGACTGGAGCGCGAGATATGAAGTCAATTTGAAAAGTCGTGGTAGTGCTTATGATGCTGGAAGGAGTGATATGGGATTTAGGAGGGAAAAAAGTTATAAAAATAGTATTTTAAAAAAGAAAGTGTCCCCAAAGAAAAGATAAAAGGAGAATGAGAATTAAAGTCGGCACTTTTTACAAATGAGAAATGTTACTTAAAATGCATCAAATCCAAGAGAATTTATTATGAAAAATGTAAATTCATGGAAAACAGGCAAAGAAGTCACTTATTCCTGAAAGACCCAATTCAGAAAGACATCTTCAAAAATCATTCAAAGAGGCTCCCTTCTTCTCATTCCCAGAATTGCCTTAAAAGAGTCAAATGTTTCAGCTTTGATTCATATAAATAACCAAGCATTTCATGTCTGAACGCCTTTCAAAGGCAGCAAAGCAACTCCTTCTGAGTTATGCCATCAGTCATAAATATTTACTTTGTGAAGGTAACAATCAATAAAGACATTAATGGCCAAACTTTGGGATACCTACTATAAGTCAAACTTTACACATCTCATTTCCAGATGCTGGGGTGGGGGGGGGTTAGATATTCCTTTTAATCTCCACTGGCTTTTGCTAAAACAAATGAACACACAAACTTAAGCCAGTGTTTAAATCCTTCAGTCGTGCAGACACAGAGAGTGGACTTGAATGGAAGTGTGTTTGAGGAAAAGTCTGCGTTTTTGGCAATAGTAATTTCCTTAAGAATGGCTTGAACTGAGCCTCCACATCCTTTTATTAAGTGGCCACCCATTAATCAGGTTTTAAAATAGTTATTTCAGCTAGGTTTTTCTGTTTAACTGACAGCTCCATCTATGCTTTGTGTGTGTCATCCTATATGTGTGTATAAAGTCTTGTAAAACATGAGAAACCACATTCCTTGATCACTAAGTGGCTAGACAAAATTTAAGAAAAATCATATTTTTCTCTTCTCTGGTGATCAAGCTAGGTAGGGCGTCACCTATGCCACACAAGCAGTCTACCACTGATAGAAAGGCTGCCTTTAAACTGTCTAACCTTAATATTGTTTTTTTTAATAAAATTCATCTCCTTATTCATTTCCAGTTCTCACAGTCTGAGCATCCCTACAACTGCATTTTTGTTTGTTTGTTTGTTTGTTTAATGGCATGTGGATCTTTTCATACAACATGGCCACACAAGTCAAGGCAGTTACATCATCTGTGGCTATTTTGAAGAAAGTGACTTCATGTAATCCAGAAGAAAATATTCTACTGCTTTTTCTTTCAGATACTACATATCAATCCCCAGGATAGCACATGAATAACTCAAAATATCTGATATTGCCTTAGAAACTTTTCAGGACATTGTACAGAATATAATTTTAACTTTCCATATTGACTTTAAGAAAACTTATGTGGTATTCAACTCCACTGTATTTAAAACTGGAGAGTAAATTGTTCTTTCACTCAGAAATATAATGCACACAGTAAATTAAAGCATGTTCACAAATAGCTAAAATTGAGGCAGAATGTGTATACTACAAAAGATACATAAAGAGTAACAAAATAATAAGTTTCATGACTTATGAGTCAAGAGTAATTTTATAGTAGGGATATCATTTTAGCTTGATTGTGAAACTACATAATATTTTAAGATACATATGAGAAAATAATGCTGTAATGGTTTCATAAGGCTAAGATAAGCATGGAAAGACTGAAAAGGTAGATCTTGGCCTAGTCCAGAGATGGCAAGGTATTTACACTGGCTTCTGCCATCACCCATGTAGGTACAAATAATGATAGTGTTGTTCAAGTGAGGCAACCAATTTATTAGGGACTTTCCTTAGCAAGAGGAAACCATGTGTTACCTCTCATCACCTCACCAAAGCTACAGAGGTTTTATAATAACATGATAGAAATAGTAGCCACTTTTTTATAATGGCATGATATATATCATCAAACTCATGTGAAGCCAAAGAATATCATCAAAAAGTCTTGACCTCTTAGAATAAAGCAGGAAAAATTTCAGTGTCTAGATTCTCTATGTATAGAAAATGGAGCTGAGAAAACATACCTGCAAAATTATAATTTTTTAAAAGAATAAGTTTTCACAGAAACACTTAAAGACAATAGTATTTAAAAGCAAAAGAAAGAAGGGAATAGGCAAGCTGCTTCATGTGGTTTTAAAGGATAGGTGGTCTTTTCTTCTTCGTCTTCAACATACTGAACATAATAAGCATAGATTTATTAAGTAAAAATGAGAAAAAAAACTTCTAAGAGTGGGAGGAACTGCAAGAGAGTAACGCTCACAGATAATCTTCCTATCATAAAATTCTATTACTATATATAATATTATGTTGTGGGCTTCAACTGCAGTTATGCTACCCACTTTCACAACCTAACAACAACAACACCCAAGAAAAATAGCATAAGATGACAAAGGGTGTGTGTTCTACTTTGCTTTCTATTGTGGTGAAAACATGATGGCCAAAGTCAACTTGAGAGGAAAGGTCTATCTGGCTTCACTTCCTGATAACAGCCCATCATTTTTAGAGATGTGGGCAGAAATGCAAGCAGCAGCAGAGGCAAGAACTACAGTGGATAGGGGATCAAGTCTCTTCCTGGTAGCCTGCTGTCCTTCCTCTGAGTGCCACTATGTCTCCCCCTCCAGGGGACATGGTCAAATATGAGGCACCAGAGTACTTGTGAAAGTCATACCCCACTCTCCACGCAACGTGGAGAATGTCCTGTCCATTGGCTAGATCTGGGTAGAGGTTTGAAGTTTACTGCCTGTATTGCCCTTGGCTGGAGCCATAGTTTGAGCGGGACCCCTGGGCCCAAATCTGCCTATCCTAATGTTCTTCTTGTAGGTTTCTAGAACCCTCTGGATCCTTCTACTTTGCTATTCTCCCATGCTTCTCTCATCTAGAGTCCCAGTAGGATGTCCTCCCCTCTGTCCCAGTTTCCTAGTAAGTGAAGATTTTCATGGGACATGCCTCTTGGGCTAGTATGCAGATATAATTGAATGTATACCATTTGACTCTTTCTGCTTCTGGGTTAACTCACTCATTACGATCATTTCTAAATTAATAAAATAAAATTTAAAAAAACAAAACAAAAAAGAGATGAATAGCATATGACAAAAATCATTTCTAAATTTTTATTTTGGATTTTGGAAATAAATGAAGCAGTGGGTGGTGGAAGGAAAGAAAAGAACTGCAGCGGAAAGTTGCTCATTAGCTCATCCTCTCTGGTTTCTCTGATAGATTTCTTATACAGCCTATTGATAGCTGCCCAGAGAATGCACCATCCTCAGTGGACTTGGCCCATCTATATCAATTAGCAGTCAAGAAACTACTCAACAGATATACCCACAGGCCAATCTGCTAGAGCCCAGATCCCAAAATCGAGGTTCTTACTTCCAAGTTCTGTCAAGTTGACAACCAATATTAGCCAACACAATGAGTAATCGCATGATCACGTTTAATTTGTTTAATCATGTAACTTTCACTGTTGTTCAATAGCTCAGCATTTTGTATTCCCACAGATTATACATATATATAGATATATATATATGTAAATATACACATAATAGTTCAGTATCATTTTTTGATTTTGTTTAAATTGTCTAATTTTCTGTGGGATTTGAATCTCACTGAATGAAGCATTCCTATCCAAGACAAAGATTCTGAAATACACTCTATCACATCATACATGCCTTATGATAAAACATGAAAAAGAATGTGAGCGAAATTTTAGAAAGACTTGCTGAACTGACTGAAAATACAGAACAAATAAAAGAGACAATAACAAGAGCTAACATTCAGTATGGCTTACCAGGACCCAGGCACTACTCTGAAGCATGAACACACTTTGACTCGTTGAATACCCCAGTGACCTCATTGTCCAGTAATGTTATTACCGTCATTTTTCTAATGTTGAAATGCAGGCATAGGGAGATGTAATAAGTTGTTAAAGGCTGCAAGCAGTAAATACAAGAATCTGGATGCGATCTGGGACTGGAGACACCTAGCACCTGTCTTACCTTGTTTTAGAGATGGCAGACAGGATTGTATCATTCAAATTACTAGTTACATAGTAGTTACAGAAAAAAAAAAAAGACATCAAATAGGCCTCTAAAATGAATAAATAAATAAAATGAAGTAAATAAACAAAACGCTGGTTTATTCTTGGCATTTTGTTTTGAAGTCCTTGGACAACACAAGAGTAAGTGAGCAAATATGAGTTGGGTGTTTTGTACATGAGGTTATTGAAGGTTCCGTCCAAAGCACCATGCTATAAAAAGTTCCAAGTGATGGTGTCAGTTCTGGGATATGTATATAGATTTTTCAATTGCTTTTTTCAAAATGAGGCTGAAAGAACGGCTGAAAACCAGCACAGATGGATTGCTTTTAGAAAAGTATTTGCTAGTGTAGCCCGCTTGTAAAACAGCGTGTATTTCATAAGATACATGTGAACCACATCCTGCATGGTGATCCCAAAGGCAGAATGAGATCAGGCACCAACTCCAGGGTTTTGTAACAACTGCATAGCTAGGTCAAGGGTGAGGAGTTAAAATGAGCTCAAAGCTTGTGCTTCACATGCCTGACCCAGAGGCTTCGGCTGGATGGAGGCAGTGATGCCCAGGGTCCGGGCATTGTAAGAAAAGTAGAGGTGTTCTAATAGAAACACAGAGCATTCTGGCAGGGAAGAAAAGATGAGAAAGATGGGGTAGGTGGCAAAATCACTGTCCTGTACATTTTCTTCTTTATGTATAATTTCCCGTGATGCTGTTTCTGTTGTTGACTATCCATAGATTTTTGCAATTGGGGTAGTGTGAATGCCCTTTTAAAGTTCACTTGGGCTATTTTTATATAAAAAAAGTAGTCTCAAATAGAACTACAAACACTCAAGGGCTCCCTATGCAGATATAAAATCAAAACAGAACTAAGTTCAAGAAGAAAGAGTGTGTTTTTCTATCATTTCAGCAGAATATTTTAAGTTCATCTAAAATTTGGAGGGTTATTATTCTAGAAAGGATGGAATTTCCCTCTACAGGAAAATATCCACAACTGAAAGACATAACGCAATAAATAAATTCGTGATTTCAAAGAAAAATAAGACCGAACACCTGCTTCCTGGCAGGATTATGATGAGCACACTGGGAAATGCATCTTTTGTTTCTATTATTGAAGGTGACCACACCAAGGAAGAATGAGATCGTGCAGGAGTATTATCTTTTACTTTGTTCACACCCAAATGAGAAATTAAAAGCAGCAGCTTTTCAGATAAGTCTGTACCTCCCACAGACAAAGAGCTGCAGAGAACAGACTGAGGCTACATTCTGCCTGGTTAAATGCCTTTTTTTTTTTCTTTCTTTCATGAGGCCAGCTCCAAGGGCTGCTATAACTGAATAGTTTGAAAGTGTTCTGTACATTTTTTTTTTTTTTGGCCACAGTCCAGCAGCAAAAAGAGATCAACCAATGTGCAGTACATTTGAAAGCAAAAAGCAAACCCGGGAACTATGTGAAAAAGCCACACCTCTGTGATCATACAAGCTCCACACATGACTGCACATCTGTGAGAAGAAGGATGCATGCAGTTGGTCATCAGTCTCTAGACAACTTCATCTTTTCTACAATGTACCCAGAAAAATATTCCACAATCAATACTTAATAGCAAATGATACTTAAATTCAAACCAATCTTTTAAGTGTCTTAAATGAAGAAATGTCTATAGAATTCATAGATAAAAGCAATATAAGTGAGTCTATACTTACATATGACAGAAAAATAAAAGAGAAGTTCACACTTGTTAGCTTTGTTGAGTATTCCTGAACGTCCTAAGTTATCCAAAGCATTATGAAGGACACCTGAGACCTTTATCTGGCAATAGAATCATTCCACACTGACAAGTTGTTATCTATACTGAGTGTATCTGTGCCAGTGTCTGAGGAGAAACCAGATTTGTGCCTTCTGCCCTTGAGCTCATTTCAGAATGGACGGCAAAAACTATTATATATATTATATTTTATATGGCACAAAAGAACTTGCATTTTTTTTGCCCTAGAATTTTTGCCCAAGTATTTTATTTCCTTAAAAATTTACTTAACTCTGAAAAAAATTATCACTACCTTATATCTATTATATAACCCTTTATACCTATAATGTATAGTAATATATTATACATAAATCATAGTATTTTAATTGTATGTAAACACATGAACTCACAGATATTGAACAATGTATATATCCATTACATATATATATATATATATCCATATATTCTATTAATAAATGAACATAGGCTTAGATAAATTAGAAAACTTCATATGACCAACAAACTCCACACATCTAATTGCACTCATTTTTTGTTGTAAGTGAGCATAGCTAATTATAATTTATGAATGCAAAATAGGGACATTAATTTGTCCTTCTGGAAGTGATCACTGACAGGTGGGCAATAGTTCAATATCACCTGGCTCCAAATTTCAACCACTTTTGCAGGAGACACCACATTTCTAAAGTACTTGTTGGCATCACCAAGGAGCAGAATGTTTGCCCTTTCTAGAAATGTAGAAACTTCAGTTGAAACTTCTACCACATGACTGATTTTCCAGTGTGTACCTCTGAGCACACTATAGCCAGTGTGCCCTAGCTGTGGATCAAAAACTACTCAAGCCGGGGGCTATTCCGCTTTCAATTCTCAGCACAGAACTTAAAATAGACAAGTTATCCATTCATGCTGAAGGAAGGAAGGAAGGGAGAGGGAGCGGGAAGGAAGAATAGCGGGTGGCGAAAGGCAAGTGGGAGAAATTCACATCAGCACATCCCTAGTCCTCTGTAGAATTGAGAAACTGTAGTAGACACTTTCTCAGGCTGGTTTTTTTTTTTAAATCTGAAGTACAACAATTACGTGAATCAATTTAAACAATTTAAAAATCAAGATTTCTTACCTAGAAAGATTTCCAAGTAGACATCCTGAGACTGACATCATTAGGCTACATTCCCGTCATCTCCAGGGTTAGAACTTTAAAATAGGAAAAGGAGAAACACAAAGCCTCTGGTCCTCACTCTGACAAAGTTTATCAAAATATGCATTGTTGGAGGAGTTCCAAAGAGTTGGGTGTAGAGTCCATAAAATAACTTCCAGGGTTCTGTCATCTGAGGACTAAGAAATTGCCTGTGACTTTCACAGTGTTGTGAATTTTTGCATCCTTTGAGCATTCTAGTCTACAGAAAAATCTGGTTAATGAGGAAGGAAGAAAAATAGAGCACTTATAAAATCCCATGCTTTATAAGCTTTCCCATATAGAGGATAACAGTTTATCCTTTGGAAAACATTTTTTAATTAAAACGACTGCCATCTAAGAGACTTATATCTCTATGATTTGCTGATTGTATCTTATTAAATATGAAAAGGAAACCTAAAAAATCTATATCATTTTATGAAAAATAATACTTCACTGATGTAACAAATGATGAAACCCCCAAACTCTTTGCAAATTTAATTTCTTTTGTCCGTAATTATAAATCACCCAGTACTGATAGCTCTATAAGGCATCAAAGGAGTAAGTGTGGTATCAGGAAGTAAATCTCTGCTCTAAGACACTAGCTTCTTAAAAACAAAAGACTTCCATATACTGTACTTTCAAGTTGAAGTGATGATAAGTGCACAGTGCTCAAATGTGTACAAGAAGGTACAAAAGATCAGGATTTCTGTTTTCTGGATTGGCATATTGAAAAAGAAAAAAAGGCCTGAATTGGCTTTTTGACCACTCCCCTTGGATGGGGAGACCTGGTGGCACTCAGAGGAAGGATAGCAGGTTACCAAGAGGAGACTTGATACTCTATGAGCATATAAAGGAGGAGGTAATCCCTCTCAGGAACAGTCATAGGGGAGGGGAGTAAGGGGAAAATGGGAGGGAGGGAGGAATGGAAGGATACAGGGGATGGGATAACCATTGAGATGTAATAAGAGAGGAAGGACAGCAGGCTACCAAGAAGAGACTTGATACCCTATGAGCATATACAGGGGGAGGTAATCTCTCTGAGGAACAGTCATAGGGGAGGGGAGTAAGGGGAAAATGGGAGGGAGGGAAGAATGGGAGGTTACAAGGGATGGGACAACCATTGAGATGTAACAAGAATAAATTAATAATAAAAAATTTAAAAAAAGAAATGTAATAAGGAAAATACATTAATGCATTAATAAAAGTTCCCATTTACTAAAAAAAGAATAAATTAATAAAATAAAATTTAAAAATTAAAAAAAAGAAAAGAAAAAATAAGTAGGACATCAACATGTAAAGGTGGAGAGGATGGAACAAATTTAACTCAGAATTGCTACCGCGAGCAGTGCTGTACCCAAGATTTTATAATGAGAACAAATGTGGCTTCATTTCACAAACTAAACATGGGGTAAGAGCATCATTGGCTATTATTTCTCCTCTCATGGTGTGTCAGTGATGACAGAGCAAGAAGGGAGGAAAGGAGCCATCAGGGACAAGGGAGCAAGTACAGGATTCATCAAGTCAATGCTACATGTCAGCTTGGTGTCTCCTACCTTCTGTATCTGTTTTTAATCCGGGGCTAGAGATATAAAACAAGAACTGTTAACTTAATCAATGACAATTTCTTTTTAATGACTCTGAAACTATCCGATAATCACAAAATTAGCCTGGCAGGTCCTCTGGGAAAATTTAGATGTTATCATTTGAAAACAGATTCCCCTACTAAATACTTAGGAAAGAAGCCTGATTTATCCCATTTCTTTACATAGCTTTGGAAAGACAATTCATCAGACTTACACACAGTAATATACCAATGAATAAATGAAATACCACAATGAAAGGGTAAATTTTAAAAGAAAAGAATAGTAAGGCCTCTGAAACACCATAAGGAGTAAGGCATCATATTTTTATCTGTTCACTTAAAATTATACACAACACATATAAATCTGTGTATCCATGTACATACATATAAAGATGGAGAGGATGGAACACATTTAAATCTGAATTGGTACTGTGAGCAGTTTTGTACCCAAGATTTTATTCTGAGAACAATTTGGCATCATTTCACAAACTAAAAGCCAGAAGGAAACCCTGAATGTTCCTAGGAGAAACATGTGGCATTGGGGCCTGTGTTAGTTTGAAAATATTTAGAAAAGAGTTCGTATCAACCCTATTTGTAAAACATTTTACTTTTTTGTTGTTTTTTTTTTTTAACATTTTACTTTTGTGAAATAGGTTCATAAATTATTTATACAATTTATACTGATAAGCACTCAAAATTAAAAATGGTAACTGTGAGAAGAGACTTACTTGCAATAGCAAGAAAGTCACTCAAAAGTATTTGCCCATGTTGTTTCTGAACACTATTCACTTTCATGTCCACTTGCTTGGAAGCTAACATGTCTCTGAAGTTCAATATTTGGAGGATATCATCAATTAACATATTTGCCACTCCTGATCAGTTTTAAACCAGAAAATTGCCAAGCATGCGAAGCAGCATGTGATAACGACATGCTTTTCCTACTATGGTCTTTTTCAGATCTAGAGTGTTGAGGCTTATCTCTGAGCTATCGCTAATACCACTTCTTGGCAGATGAAGACTTAGCAAGACCTGATAGGAAGATGTACAAGGACAAAGTAGTGGCCACACAGTGCATCTATTCTGGCCGAAAATGGTGAAAATGATACCAAGTACGCATTGGCAGGAAAAGGAACATCTATGCACAGACTTTTAAAGTAGTCTGTTCAACAACAACATGAATCTGTATTTGGGAATAGAACTCTGCATCAAGGAAATAGGGAGTGTTACAAACACAGCAATGGGAAGGAAAACAGTGTAATGTCACGGAAACAGATGGAATTTAAAGGGGGGTGTTTCAGAACACTATTACTTGACGTTTAGTGTCCATAAATTACTGTGTCTTCCCTAACTACAGTAGGGAGGCATATTCCTGTTGGAATATCTATCTTGCATATTCTATTATCTACAGTATTGTCATCATACTTCTGAGCAAGGAAGAAGAAAGAGCATTAACAGGAATTGGAAAAGGAGGAGCAGGAAGAAGAGGGTAAGCTTTGAAATACTATTCTGTTATCCAACTGTATGCTTGAATTAGCAATAAAAAGACTGTTCCTTGAATAATTTCATCAGATAAACCAAGAAGAGAGCACAACAATATACAGATGAAATGTAAGTCTATATAAATGTGTAATATGCACAGCCTGTCACATCAAGGTGACATAGCAATTATAATGACACAGCATACAGCACTTAGTGTTTCTGTACAAAAGTATTTCTAAATATATTACTATAAGGTTAGTGTGATTTATGAATACCACCAAATGGAATAACAGACAAATCATCTCATCCTATGTGAATGACAGCTAGAAAATGAACTCAGTCTGGTTTTAATCTTATAACTCATCAACTAAAACAACGCACCACATTCTCTGCAAAACTTCAAACCCAGGTCAACATTACACTAATTAAAGGCCCCAAAACTTTCACTTTATAACTCATAGTAGAGGGAAAGGAAGATGACAGAATTAAGGAATGGGCTATACGACTTCTCTGTTGAGGGCTGAGAAACGTGCCAATCTGTAGACATAACAGTATGCCAGTTGGAGAAATTTTATTTCTATATTCATTTAGCAGAATAATAATAGCAGTAGATTTCTCCCTGGTCTAGTCCTGACCTCATTAACAAAGTATGTAGTGGGCTTCCTTACATCTAATTTTAAGAAGTGGTCGGTCAATCTCTCTACCAATTGTGTCACTGGTGAGTTGTTGTACTTGCAAGCAGGTTGCTATGTTAGATAACAGTTTATAGTTGGTTTTGGTTGCTGACTACTATGCTGAAGCTGTATAGCACCTTCTAGCACTGTGGACATTGGACAGCAGTGGTGATGCCACACATTTAATACCAGCTAGATTTATCCATGTTATTTGTCATATGTATGTAGTGCCTTCAACAATAGGGTTTTACCATGAAGTTTCAGAGGGTAGCAAACAGCATTGGAAATAGATTTCAGTGTTTGGGATGTCTGTGGGACTAATTTAGCCAATGACTCAAAAAGATGCAACCCATTTGTTGGATTTGATAGAGAAGTTTGAATTGTTCCATGGTAGTGAATACCTACCTAAGGACAGAAGCCATGATTTTCATTGTGTTCCATCAGTGACTCTCATACAATGACCAATATCGCAGACATTGAGTCAATAAATATTTCTTGAAGTAAAGAAAAGATGAAAGAGGAATTAAAGACAGATGGGCTGCAAGAATAAAAATACATGGGGAATATATGTGTGGGATAAGCTTTGAGATGAAGGAGAGTATTGCAAACTAAGCTTTGTGATGTATTCCATTTTCAAGCAAGCATGAAAAGAAAGAAAAGGCCGTAGATCATCTTCAGTTTGAATATGAGTGGTGGAATGCTGACAGGATGATGGAAGAAAAATATACTGTAAACTGCCATCGAGTCCTTATCCTACAGAAGCTTAGTCTGTTATTTTGGAAGAAGTGGGAAGGATGGGTTAATATGATGAACAGGTGAGTAGGAGTGGAGTAAAAATTACTTCTTCAGGCAAGACTTATTAGATATGAGTTAACATATTTTAAGGATCAGCAGGGAAGTGGCCTTGAATTGAGGGCTGGGATCAGAGTTGGCACCAAAAGACAACAGAACCATTCTAAGTCAATGCGGAACTAAGAACAACGATAGCCTCATGTGGAAAGAACATAAGGATTAGAGGCTCAAGTGTTTGCCTCAAGTGATTGACATTAGCTTGCTTTGTTTATTGACTTGGGACATGTACAATATCGTGTTTGCTCATTCTGATATCTATTAAAGTGTGCACACAGACACAGACACACACACACACACACACAAACACACAAACACACACCAGCAGTCTTTATATATAGGTAAACTTATATACCAAACATTGAGAGTAACTCAACATTTTCATTTCTGACTATTTGAAATAACACAGGATTGTGGGTATACAGAAGATGACTGTTGGTTGTCATGGGCATCGTGATTATGTGACTGCTAATAACTGGGGGAAAGAAAACCCCAATGCAGTTGTTATTTTAATATCTCTGGAGAGAAAGTGTACAGGATATGAAATGACTGTTCATTACACACTAATAACTTTTGAATTATGAATAAAAATACCATTTCCTGAAATATGAAGAGAAGTGTGTTGATAGGGATACAACAAAAGAAGGCATTTAAACAATCAGAGTGCATAACCTGGGTGGGGTCAGCAAACCCATAGTGTGTTAGCCCAGGCTCTCTGAAGGTTTATTGAGTGCACATGTGTAAGCAAAGCATTCCTTTTCTGTGCAAGTCATTCCTGCCAAAAGCTTGCCCTTTTTAAAACCTGAACAATGACTGTTCTCTGCCAAACCTCATCACAGCGACGTACGTCTAAGACAACAATCCACACAGCTCTGCAAAATGTGAATTGAGCCAAAGAAAGGGAGAAGTCATTTGCTCATCTGTATATCTGGCAGAGATGCTTTTCAACAGGTACCATACAGGTGATAAAAGCCCTTAACTTCACATGGGACACACACTTCCTCATTTGAATTAATTTTAAATAACCTAATTTTAATTAAGATGTAAATTATGACTTGTATATTCTTTTATCATGCATGCAGATAGCTTTGTATGCAGAAGAATATGGCTAATCTGCATGGGAAGCAATTAATAAACACTAGCTAGGTTATAAGATGGAAATATAACAAAAAGGGAACATAGAAGATGATGTGGCAAAAAAGTAATTCTGTATTTGAAAATATATCAAGACCAAGATTAATAACCTCACAATATTATATTTACATTTAGAGAAATTGTCCTTTGGTATATAAAGTCAAATTTTAAAATAGATAATACTTGGAAAGATTATTTCCATTTAAAAGAATATTTTAAAATATTAATTGGTTATTATTAAGTTTTCAATAACCATCAATTACTTGAAAATATCTTGATAGGGGATAAGAGAAATAACATGATGATTCATGCAAAATACAAATTAAATTAACTATGTGTCCATCATTAAAATTAAATATGCATTTAAGAAACTTCAATCAGAATACTATATTGTTGCATTTCTATTTGTGACTGGAGTAAATTATCATAGCTCAGACCAACATTTTTTTGTGTGTGGTTTTTTGACATGGTCTCATGTACCTAACTGGCCTTGAATTTTACAGTATAACCTCTGCTAGGTTATATTGAACTCCTGCTAGTAGCCTTGAACTCCTGATCTTCCTGCCTCCCGCTACTAAGTGTTAGAATTTCAGGTATGTGCAATCATAGGACAAGATCAAATTTTAAGAAAGTTTTTATATCTTTTTCAACAGGGAAATCCAATATAAGATTCCAATGAGAATCCAGAGCATATTAATCATTTTGACATCAGTATTTTTTTTCACAAGTTTTGTTATTCAGGGAATATATTGGGCTGGCACCAGAGTTAGGCTCCTAGTCATGTATGCTACAACCAGATCACCAGACTTATCCCCAAAATTTCTTGTGTAGCATATGCTATGACTCATATAAACTAAAACCAGAAAAAGATGGGGGTGGGGGGGTTAGGGAAAGGAGTGTGCTAAATTTTCAACAATTGAGATAGTAGAGCACAAGCTCAACAGAGACTGTAAAACAGGCCATCACCAAACAGTTATGAACATCAAATAAAAATGAAGAGTAAAACAACAGAATACGTAAAACGAGAGGGCTTTTGGCTCAATGGTAAAGAAAGTTTCTTAAACAACAATAAGCCAGGTTTTCATTTGTTTGTTCGCTGTTGTTCATTTGCTTGCTTGTGATTCTAGAAATTGAATCTATGTCCTCACACATGCCAGGCAAGTGGTTTGTATTTCATTTTGAAACAGAGTCCTCTTAATAAGTTGCCCAGGATAGCCTCAAGATTTTCCAACTTCCTGCCCTAGCCTCTCAATCAGCTGGGATTACAGGGATATGCCATCACATTTAACAAGTATGTTTGAAAACAGAGCCAAATCTTCAAAACACACACATTAGAACTAAACTCAAAGCAACAACAAAAATGAAAATGTATCAAATTAAGACAATAATATTGTAAGAAATGATGAAGTTTTATTTACGAATCTTTGTCCTTTGAGAACGAAGGACAAAAGTGTAGGGACACATGTGTGATTCATGTGTGTGAATGTATATAATATAATCCTATACACTATTCAAATACCTGAAAATATATTCATGTAAATAAACATAAATATAAGTGTATATTAAATATAATTGATCTGGTGGTAGGTAGAAGCCCTTTTTGTTGTCCTCTCTATATCAACTGGAATACAAATATGTCTCAGCTTCTTCTAAGCTTTATAGAAAGTCGAAAGCCCCCAGGAATCCTTCAACATTCAACAAAATCATGTCATAGTTTTTACTCATATCGAATTTGATGGATAATAATGTTTAAACCATTTGACAGAGGGGGTTCCTACGGTTGAAAGAGATAGGAAAAAAGTCTAAGTATTATTCAGTCACTTTGATAAGAATTTTGAAAGGCTAATGTTTGTCTAGAATTGAACACATCTGGGAATGATAATGGATCTCAGCGATGTCAATAAGCATCAGAGATTCAGAGAGAAAATATCCCTTAAAACATGTAGAAATATTTCATTGATTGTTAACATAAAGCCTTATTTCCATGACAAACTATGATAACGGGATATATAAGATGTTCATAATTTGGCACTCTATATTACTTTGAAAAAGAGCTAATGATAAGGGTAGCTAATTCGCAAGATTTGAATTTAAAATGATAAGATTTATTACCTTTATTTCTAACAGAAAAAGCTAGTGGTATTAATAGAGTACCCTGAATTAGAGAAAACAGTCAAGCATTTGATTAAAAGATCTTAGAGGTTGAGAGATGACTCAGCCATTAAGAGTACTTGATTTCCAGGACCCAGATGGCAGCTCACAATGATCTGTAACTGCAGGGTATCTGCTGCCTTCTCTTGACCTCCTTCGCACCCACATATGGCACCTGCACAGACATACATATAGGCAAAACTCCCATACACACACATACACACAATATTAAATAAATAAATTTATTGAAAATAAGTAAATAATCATAACCTTTAATTCTGCTGGTCAGAGAATGGTTCACCTTAGGTATGTTTTTTTTTTTTTTTTTCCAGTGAATGCTTTAACCATAATGCTCTAGAAGAGTTCTAGATTTCTAGGAACACTCAGGAAGTAGAGCAATTCCCCTAAAACCCACTTCAGCTTTCTGCCTTACCGACATTTTACATTCCTATGGACAATTGCTACAACTAATAAAGCATTCAGGGTGTCTTATCAATTAACAAGTTCTAAATGTAGTCACTTTCTTACATGATGTCTAGAGTGAATTTTCATCACAGTCTTTAGGCAACTCTTGTCTGTAACAGTATCTCACACTTTCCTAATTATGGAAAATGACCACTAACCTTACTACATTCTGCTTTCTGTAACTTATTAATTTTGAATTTATGATCCTGAACAATTCTTTAAGGAAAATTTTTGAAATAAAAATTTTAGAAATCACCTAAGACTATATGTGTTGCTTCAAAAACAACAACAACAAACTTGAATAGGATCATTTCTACTTGTCTAAAAGTTAGTACCATAGGAGAACTTGGAGCCCTGACTTTCTTTAAAATAAAGAATATTGTTCCCACGACTAAAAGTACTACCTTTAATAAGAATACTATTCCTTTAAAAAAAATTTAATGCCTTATAGAAAACATGTTACTTCCATAGATTAATTACTTTATATATGAGAACCAAATAATCCCTGAAAATAACAATAATAATAAATACCAATCTTCAGAATGTCTGAATTTAATACATCTAGGCTATATTTTAATAAGGATAAAAAAAGAAAGAAAAAACTTATGCTAATTTCATAGTAATACAAAAGTTAGATTATGTAGATTTAACTTGAGATCACTCCATCATTAGGCATGGATCCAGCTGTGCCTTTTTAGTATTTGAGAATTTCACACATGACTACTCTATTTGCATCATTTCCACTTTATCTTCTCCCTGCTCCGGCTCCCGGCTTCTCCCGTGCCCTCTCACACTCATGACCTCTTCCTCCTTAGTAATTGTTACATATGTATACAAAAATGCCACAGACATATATACTGATACAACCCACTTAATCAGTTTACTGCTGCTTATAAACACATGTGTTCCAGCATGACTTTCTGGGACTGGGTAGCTCACTGGAACTTTCTAGCCCTGGAGAGAACTGATTCTCCCTTTCTCAGCAGTCACTGCTTGTCTGTAACTCTTCTTCATCTAGGAGTGGGAAATCATGAAATTTCCACAGTCTATGTTGGCATGTTAGCTGGTTTTGTCATCATGCAGGTCTATATTTTGAGATCTCATGAGTACAAAGTCTAAAGGACTTTAAAAATTAAACTGAATAGGAGGCTTCTCTATGAGTATCATCTTTAATAGTTCACACATGCTGAAGACAAATTTATGGCCTACACTATTTCCCAGTCTCTTTATTATAGTAAGTCCTGACAATATCTTTACTGAGAAAGCTCCTATTGTAATTCCTGCTTTGCAATATAGTTGAAGTTATATATACTTAGCTTATTTATGTAAATGGCCAGCACCATAATCCTTGAAGTCTGTTTAAAGTATTGAAGTAACTAAAGAGAAGGTGTAATAAACTGTATGATTCAATTAAGAGAGAAAAAAAGTCAATCATCAGATGGTAGATCATCAATGTCAATTTCGTACATACTTATACAGCTTCATTTACCAAATAAGCTATCATACTTTTTATGTTAAGAAGTCGTAAATTTGGTGTGTGTGTGTGTGTGTGTGTGTGTGTGTGTGTGTGTGTGTGTG
>OU015744.1:120287020-120303388 GCA_907169655.1 Acomys percivali | reverse complement strand
GTGTGTGTGTGTGTGTGTGTGTGTGTGTGTGTGTGTGTGTGTGTGCATTTTATTGACTTACTACTTTAGGATGCAGTAATTCTTTTTCTTTAAAGATTTATTTATTATGTATACAGTGTTCTGCCTGCATGTAACACTGGCATGCCAGAAGAGGGCACCAGATCTCATTATAGATGGTTGTAAGCCACTGTGTGGTTGCTGGGAATTGAACTCATGACCTTTGGAAGAGCAGACAGTGCCTTTAACCTCTGAGCCATCTCTCCAGCCCCTAGGATGCAGTAATTCTACTAGGATAAATTTTGCTTAACTATAATAACATTTTCACTTTCTTGTGATTTGCCTGTGAAAGCATTACAGAGCATTAATTATTGAAATACCAGATTCTAAAATTACTAGGACAACTCTCCTCTGGTAGAAACACAGGATTTAAAGGAAGTTGCTCCTCTTTTCCAAAGCAGAAGGTGACACGGAGAAAAAACCATGGTTTGTACAGGATATTCAGATTCATTCAGATAAGACTTCCAAGGTCACTGAGTTGCCTCAGACTTTGCTTTACTCATCACTTTCAGTTTAAGTCTACTAAGTGTATATTATGGAACGTTACACTTGAATGATCAAACTGAATGAATTTACTAATAGAAGATTAGTAACCTGTTTGACAAAACACCTGTTCACTACTATTAAAATGGTTTAACTTAAGCATTTATGTTGAAGTGCATGATCAGAGAAGGATAGCAATGGATCAAGATAATTAACAGATTTTAGTAGATGCACCCTCCTCTCGAAAAACACTTGTGTATACCTGTGGCTTATAATTTAAAATATGTAAAAATGTTTAAAAATCTGTCTCTCTTATTAACAAAATTCAAGAGAACCTTAGAAGTGTTGTGGCTGCTTATTACTATATTTTTTATTTACAACTAATTTTATTTACTACCTTTTCTTCTAAATATTTGGTTGATTAAAATTAAAATAAACTACCATGCTCACAGATGACAGAGATTAAAGCCTTCCTCAAATTATGTTCCTCCATGAAGTCCAAGAATTTCAGAATTTTGTTGTACAAAATTCTCGTAATTATTTGCCCTTCTTGTGTCAGAATTATATCGCCTTGTTTTGTTATTAGTAAACCCTTAGTTTCTAAATTCTTTTTAAAGTAAAAGTGAAATTTCAGATACAAGAAAAATATATCGCTGCTATGAACTTAGAGTCATTTAATGTGTTGTTTTGTCAACACTATAAATATTTTAAATCATTATTAATAGAAAAATTAGATTTTAACAATATGTGGTATATATTCTGTACCACATTAATTAAAGATTAAAAGTTAAAAGAAGACAAATTCTTTCACTTCAGATTCTTATAATCTCAATTGAGATTATAAGCACCACAAAGGCAGAAAAACTATTGAATTATCTGACTGTAATAGGTAAGAGTGGAATTTCAAAAACACAAAAGTAAGAGAGGATTTGGCCAAAGTTTCCTAGAGAATGAGAAGTTCCTAAAAACAAAATTCTGAGATGTGGGCACATGTGGTCATCAAATATTGCCAAGTGTCAATCATCATTACTATTGTTGTTGCTACTTATTCCCTAAATGTGATTGTTTACTCTGCTTTAATCTCAAGGCTTGTGACATGAAAGACACAAAGCCCTTTTAACCGTAATATGATACTATATGTAGCTCCATGTATTTGTAGAAAAAGAGTATTAACAAAATAGAACTTTGGCTATTCTTATTTAATAAATACATTATTAAATTAGAAGGATAATTTCCAGGGAATTTCCAAGATGGTGGCACCCGTCTCAGGCAGTACCTGAGTAGCAGAATATCAGAGACTGCCGACCAAGGTTGTTACCTGGCTGCTGACTCAAAACACAACAAAATCTGTTTCCTGGACAAGAAGAGGCATCCTGGGAACTAGGGACTCACAGTTCCAGGTCACTGTGGTGGACAGAGTCCTGGTCCAAGAGACACACACTGTCCTAGGCTCCCAGCACCTGCAGCCTTCAGCCTACAGGACTTCCAAGTTTTAGAAACACACAGCTCCAGCATTCAGCCTCCTCTGACCTTCCAGAGGACACCTCACAGAAACAGGGACAGGGTCTCAGCCTCCTCTGTTCCATGGTTCTATTGGTCCATGCAATGACCAGATGGATAATAGGAGCATAGAGAGTCCCCATTCCATGATAGTGACACCCAACAGAGTCTGAGTACCAGGAGCAGTGTTAACAGGACAACCAAGCTGATGTGTTGCTGACTACAAAATGACAGCTATTGTTCCCAGAAAGAGAAGAGGATCTAGGTACCAACCTCAGACCTCCCATCTACTCCTACAATCCCGAAGATTACTCCAGATTCCAGAGACATACAGATTTACTTAGGATTCATGGCTCTACTAGCTGTCTTGAGGAGACTGGCAGGACTTCAGAGGATCACACAGGTTAGAAATACATATTCTAATTCCTTGCCTGTAGGTCCAACTGGGACACGACCAACAGAGCAGAGCTGTAGGCCCCCAGCCCACAACCTAGATCCCCTCCTTCCTGCCCAAGAAGCCCAGAAGGTTCCAGGAACAACTATCCAACATTTGTTCAACTATGTTCATAACAGATTTACTTGTAATAGCCAGAATCTGGAAACAACTTAAATGGCCCTCAACTAAAGGAAGATAAAGAAACTCTGGTACATTTGCACAATGGAATATTACTCATCCATTAAAAATAAGAAAATCATGAAATTTCCAGGTAAATAAGTAGAACTAGAAAATATCATCCTAAATGAGGCAACCCAGATAGAAAGACACACGTGGTTTATATTCATAAGTGGATTTTAGCCAAATAGTATAGTATAAGCAAACTATAATTCGCAGACCCAGAGAAGATAATTAACAAAAAAGAACCAAGGGAGGATGCTTAAATCTCACTCAGAAGTAGAAAGAGAATAGACAACAGAAGTAGATGAAGTGAGAGAACAAGGCAGAAGAGGAACCACAGAGAGAAATGAAGATGGAGACCAGCCCTGGGGAGAGTGGGGACCAGAGGACAAAGGGCCTGCAGAGAGAAGAGAACCTTAGGCAGGGGCATCTCTATGAACAGCTGGAGGACCAGAGGCAGGGTAGTCTTCTAGGAGGATAAGTAGGTGACTCTGGCCTAACACCTAGTAACAGTCGTCATGGAGATTGAATAGGACAACTTCAGACTACACAAGACTCCTAGTGGAGGGAGGGAATCACCAAATCCCCTACAAAAACTTCCTTGCCTACAAGATGTACAGGGATAAATATAGAGCAGAGATTGAGGGAATGCCAACCAATTCCTGGCTCAACCTGAGACCCATCCCATGGGAGAGAGCCAATCACACTGACCCTATTAAGGCTACTCTGCAATGCTTGCATGCTAGAGCCCTAACATAGTCTGCCCCTGAGGGGCTCCACATAGCAGTGGATCAATACAGATGCTGAGACTCACAGGCAAACATTGGGTGAAGCATAAAGAGTCTTGTGGAAAAGTGGGAGGAAGGATAGAAGAACCTGGAGATGACAGGAGCTCCACAAGAAGACTAACAGAGCCAACTAACCAGGACATAGAGGGGATTGCGGGGACTGAAGCACCAACCAAGGCCATTTATAGACTGGATCTAGGTCTCCTACAAAGATGTAGCTGATGGGCAGCTCAGGATTTATGTGAATTCCCTAGTAAGTGGATCAGGGGCTTTCTCTGACATGGACTCTGTTGCCAAATTTCTGATCACTACCCCTTCAAGCAGGGCTGCCTTGCCTGGCCACAGAGGAAGAGGATGCACTCAGTCCTGATGCAACTTTATGATTCAGGGTGGGGGGGTAGAAAGAGGCTCCCCTTTTCTGAGGAACAGGGGAGGGAGGATGAGGAAGCGGGAAGAAGGGTGGGACTGGGAGGAGAGGAGGGAGGGGGCTAAATTGGGATGCAAAATGTTTAAATAGTAAATAAAATATTTAAAAGTAAAAAATAAGAAAGAGAATAATTTCCAATGAACATGCCATGCATGAAAGTATTAAGCCTCCAAAACGAATGAGCAAATTGTAGTCAACTTCTGTTTTTCCCAAAATAATGAAGGTATTATAAACAAGCTAAAGATACACTGCTTCTTCTTATGGTAGTACGAACTGGAAGAATTTCCTTTTGAGATGAGTTGATAGTCCACAATCATAAACACATGGTGGAAACTTAGGTTAGGAATTCTAGTTAAGCAGTAAGGGAATGCTGGGCCATGAGATGCTGCTACTCACAGAAAATATCTACTGGGATGCCTGGTGATTTCTGCAAACCTTATGGCAGGCAACATGCCATGTCCATGCAATGAACTGTATGAAAGGTAAGAACTGGGTATCGTGAAAGTTCCTGTCTTAACTTTACTATAGGTCCAAATGGAGCATGACCTAATCTAGAAGGGAGGATCGAAAACTGTCCGTGACTCAAGTTCAAAACCAGGGTACTGTGTTGGCCTGGCAGAGGCACTTCCTTGCCTTTGTCATTGTTTATACTCCTGACTTTCCCTGACACTAAAAATAATCATATCTCTGACACAAGGCAGCCCTGCCCATACAAAATAAAAGACTAATAACAATGATGATAATAACAATAACAATAATACATTTACCTTTGTTCAACTTTCCACTACAAAAATGTAAAATTTGCTTATAAATCCAGTTCTTTGCAAGGGAAAGGAAAATCATAGTAGTTATTTTTCTATCATTTCACCTGGAGTTTCTACTCCTCTTTATTAGTTTCCAGATACTCTCAAGACATTTGTATTGACAGATATTTATCACTAGGCTTCACCATCAACAAGACGGTGCCTGGAGATAAACTTTTATTCCTTTTTCTAACAAGCACCAGACCTTTAAGAAGGTAAAATAATGGTGCCAAAACATGGGACAGAGGAAACCTTCATTGAAACAGGTATTCTGAACATAAGAATTGCTACTGGATAAGGATACTTTTTTCTTTTAAAAACAGTTAATGACACCGTAATTTCTAGAATATTCTATGTGAATACAGTTGGAATTTTAATATTATTTGCATCCTAGGTCTATTGGTGAATTTATCTGTCTTCAAACAACTTTTAATTTTTAACATATTTAATTTTACTTTGTATGCATTGGTTTGAGGGTTTCAGATCCCTTGGAACTGGAGTTACAGACAATTACGAGCTGCCATGTGAGTGCTGGGAATTGAACTCTGGTCCTTTGGAAGAGCAGATAGTGCTGTTAACCACTGTGCAATCTCCCTAGCCCTTCAAACAACTTCCTTAGTGCTCTTAACATATAAATGACTTATCATAGAGACCATTGAAAAAACTTCCCTTTCATTAGAGTCATGGGAAGCTATGTTAGGTTTCTTGAAGGAGATCCACCCACAATCAGACACACAATCTCCTACAGCAGCCCTATCTTTTTGCATCATATACTTGCTCACACAAATCAACATCATATTGACTCATTATTGTTGCGTCTAAAGCAAAAACTGATGATTTATTACATTCTCCTATCGTAGTTGTTAAGAATTATGATTATTTATTAAGGAATAAAAGCCAAATGGAACAATCCTAATTTCTCCTTTTTAATCATCAAGAGAACATTTACACAATATTGAGAGTATTAAAGCATTATACAGAGCACATGGACACAATGGATGTTTGATAAATGTCATTTCCCTTCTCCACCAATTTTCCATTTCATGAGTTGGTAAATTCCATGTGAAATTTTGGCAGTCCAAACCAGTACCATTTAATCGTCTCTCAGCTACCTCCTGATGCTCTCCTTATCACATCACGCATCATTTCCTGGCCTTTCTTTTTAAGGGCCAAGGTCGGTTCCCGTCTCCGGACCTGGCCCATCAATTAGTAGCCTGCCAATGAGAACTCCACTGGCAAGGACTCCAAGGCAACAGGGGGCTGAGGCAACTGATGTCTGTGCCTGACCACTGCCAATTTGGATCCTTCCTGCTCATCTTTTGGCTTTAGAAAGACAGGGAGGGTGACAGGCTTTCACAAGGTGATGACATAAGCCTCCCTCCCTTCCTTATCCTTCACATTTTTCTTTCCACATGCCAAATGGAAAAGGCTCTGATTGCCCTTGCCCACCCCCCCCCCGGCAGTTGCCACGGGTTACACAAAAGCTGCTTTGCTACTCAGGAGTGGGGAAGGGTGCAGCGGTGCAGCTCTTATCATCTCTTTTATGTACATGTAAACTTTTTCTCCAGGTTGAGTTCTCCATCTCCCCAATGCTTGTGCACATATTCAACAGAATTCTTTTCCTTGGAACTTTAAAAGTTAGGCCTTTTCTCATTCCTGGTACTTGCTGCTGCTGCTTCTGGTGCAAATGGGGGTTCCTAGTTAGAGGGGGGTGTGATATCAAGGATTTGGGTGGAGGAAGAAGAGTCCACATAGGAATACTGCATTTTATTAGAGTTTGACACTAAATGGTGAAAAGTTTCCCAGTTTGACTCTGACAACCTTAATACCTAATGCCTGAGGTCAGTGGGCCCCAGCTGCCAGGCATGTATCTCCAATCCAGTCCCCACATTCCAGATAGCGCTGCCAGAGCAGGGATGTCTCCTCCTCCTGTCAAGTTCCTCCTAGCGCCAGGACTTAAGCAAAGCCACTAGACTGAGCATAAGTCATCAGGAAAGTAGTATCAGTTCAGAAAATAGCTCTCCCGGCTGCCAGGGAAGTGGCTAACATGAGCAAGAATAGAGAGGACACTCGAGGGGACAGCTCCTTCCCGGTTAAATTCCCAGTAGGGGTCATTTCTGGGGCCAGCCACGCGCTGTCTTGGCTCCTGAGCACTTACCATAACTTCATTTCACAGCTAGCGAGCTTTGAGGCTGGTGTCTGACTTCAAATCCTCCCAACCCCCTGCTCAAGCAAGAAGGATTCACACTTCCATCAGACCCCCCAGTCTCTATTCCTTTGCAAGAAAAAAGGCAGTCTTATCTCTCTTTCCTACAACCAAACAACCACCAGGCTCTCATCTTCTGTGATCACAGTCAAAACGAAAAAGGACCAGCTGGACGCAGTTGCACTTTTGCTTAATTCATGCGGAACCTCCCCTACTAACGCGGGTCCAGATGAACCTGTAGTCTTTGGGAGTCTCGGAGCATGTCCCTAGGTTCCCCTGGCTATCCAGGCTAGGAAGGGGACCCCGGGAAGGGGAATCCAGGGAGAGGGCAGAGTTCTTAGGCTAGGCGCCCCAGGAAACAAACTTTGGGTGGCGCTGGCTGGCTGGACTTCGGAACGAGATTCTGGAGCACAGCAACGGGGTGGCACTGCGTCCCAATTGTCTCACTGTCTTCTGAACGGAGCTTGTGGGTTCCCCAGTCCGTCCCAGGAGCAACCGCTTCCCCTGTGCTCTCTAGAGCCTTATCAGACTCGGCCCAAGTTCCTAGACCCCAGAAGCTGGTGATTACCACTTGGGATCCATAGTCACCTTCACATCCCAGTTTAAGACTCAGTCCCCAGAGCACCCTCCCACTGGAGTAGCAGGTGACCCGAAGCCAGACTTACCTTCCTGATATCAACTTGTGTCGCTTTTCCTTTCCTCTCGACTCTGGTTCAGGAGAGAGGACAGGACAGCCGGCAGAGGCCAAGAGGACAGCGACCCCAGGCACAGGCGTGAGTTCTTAGGAGCTGCAGCCCAGGCTGAACCACGGAGTGCCGGCGGCCCTGGCTAAGCGCGGAGGCCGCGGCTACTGCCCGGCGGGAAGGCAGGGGGCGCTCCTGTCCCCCGATCTTCTCTCCGCGCAGACGGCGACCCGCCAGTAAGCGCTTTTGCCAGGGAGCTTGGTGAGGAAAGGCACGCTCCAAGCAGAAGGGTGGCTTTTAAGTTTGTGGTGTGACCGCAGCAGCTGTCCTGGGAGAGACTCCGTCTTTCTAAAAAAGGGATGCTCAAAACGCCAGGGATTACCTCTCCCTCCAATCTCCTCCCCCAGCTCCGGGCCCCTTCCGATGTGCTGGCAATCCCTCAGAGAGCGCAGCCCTTCCCAGTCTAAGCCGCGCTGTCCAGGGTGGGTTCTGAGGTAGTTCCGGCCGGATCTGTGAGTGTTTGGAGGAGGATAGGGTATTCTGTCAGTCGGTAAAAACACCCTGTGACGTTCTCAGTCTGGGTCTGGGTGATTTAGGAATCCGAGTATTCCCTTCTCTTTCAAGAAGTACCCTAAAGACCTCAGGCCGAACCAAAAGGCAGGGACAGTGGTTGACCACAAATGCCATCTTAAACATTCCAACTTTCTTGGAAGAAGAGTACAGGTGTTTCTTTGTAAAACTCCAGCCTACAGTTAGTGAAGGGTTCAGCGACTGGAATTAGTTCTTCACAGCAACTAACACTCGTGAAGGACCAGGTGTAACTATCATCACAGAATCTTCACCATTTCCTTACCTACCCTGAGATGGCTGTAGGGGTGCCCTCCCCCTCCCTCTCTCTCTGTGGATTTTTGAAAACTTTGATCACATAACAACAATAATTTGGAAGGAATAAGAGCACAAACCCTGGCCATATACTTTGTGGAAACTAAATCCCCCAATTTGGAGGGGAGAGCCTAAGAAAATCATGTATTAATAGCTTACTTTGACGGATTTCTTTAAAAGGAAGAAGCAGTGTAGAGCCAGTCACAAGGACATGGAAAGGGGCTGTACAACTGAGTCTTGTAGACAGTTCCATGGCAAATTCTACCGCGAGTAGAAATCGACTTCTAACCATAGCCTTACTTGCGGCATAAAGCTCCCTTGAATTAGTCCCACAGAAACCAAACAAGCAGGGATTTCTGAGTGTGTGCTGAGTTTAAATATAGGAGAGGCAAGGTTCCTGAGTAACCTTAGCAAATGACAGGGGTGTGTCTGTTAGTTGGGGTGATGGTCAGAAGACAAGGGCAAAATGATGGAAGAAATGAAGGCCATGAAAGAAAAGAGACTCTGAACTCAGCAGCCTCCTACCAGCCCAGAAAACAGGGGACCACAGAAGCTAAGTGAGTCACTTCACATTGTAGGTGGCTGGTGGCAGAGTCAGCCTAATGAGGGCCTTAAGTTTCCCAGCTCTGACCAAGGTTTTGTAGTATGTCCCATGCTGCCCTCCTCTCTAACTTTGATTTTGCCTGTCACCAGCCGACCCCATAATTTTTCTCTTTACATACAGGAAAATCAAAATCTTGACAGACTATTTCAACCCATACCAAATTCATTCTGAAAATTCCTTGTCACCATGCCATTCCTTTCATAATTGACCATAACTCTAGCATGTATCTTGCATTAACCTCTAGTTTTGTATTGTTTTATTTGCTTACATTCTTAACTAGTCATCAAAATTCCAAACAACTTTTAAGGGCCCAACCTCTTTTTAACTCCACAGCATAGCTTTGTGTTTTTTTCACATGGAGGATTTGTGGTAAGGCATTCTCTACTTTAAAGAATTATTCACTAGTTCCTAAATATTTTGTCAGTTTATTGGGTAGAATATGACATTTACCTAGGATTGCTGTTAACTCTTGATTTCCCCCTTTTCCTTCCTGTGTAAACCATGGAGCTCAACATCCTTACACAAAAGGGAATTTCCTCATTGCTACCATTTCCAGTCTTTCCACCGAGCCCCTACAGCATGACTCATTCCCTCCTGTTCTCCTAAAGCACTTCGATTTTGGTATTATTAGAAACCCTTTTCATGTTATATCATAATTAGTTAGGCATGTGCTTGCATGCAACACACCACGTTGGTTGCTTGTGTGTTTATTTCTATAGATAGACCCTAATACAATGTGCATGAATTAGTTAGCTCATGTTTTAGTTTGCAGTACCCTCACTCCAAATTTAGGTTGAGTTTGCAAGAGCCTTCTGAATGTACCATGAGAAAAGAACATCTGGGATGTGAGTTCTGTGCTTTCTTTCCTTTTAATTACTCTGAGCACGAAGCAGGCAGAATCAACTGCAGAGTCCCCGATAATGATGAATGGTCTCAGCTGTGTCTGTAGCTTATAAGATGCCAAGTTCTTCCTAACACTATCTAAAATATGCTAGGTGTTCAGCAATCTGTGGACCTGGATACACTGATGAAAAAAATGCTTATGATGACACTCTGTTGCTGAACTTTTCCAACCAGGAAGTGTATTAACTGTACTGTATCCTAGCAGGATGTCTTTAAAAACTCAAGGAAGTGGGAGATTACTGTCTTCAAAAGAAATTGACTCCCTGTCCTATGGAATTATACACTATCTGAATTCTTGCAGTGACACTTATGACAGGGGAGTCACTTCATTGACTGGCTAAAATATAAGGTACATTGTGTAGTTAAGCTTGTGCCAGGGATTACTATTGAGGATTCAACAAGCAAACCTTAGTTACAATGGAAAAAAATATACATCATCATTTAGAACTCTCTAACTGCTGCTAGTGTGTCTGCTTCAGACTGAGGGGAAAATGTAGAGTAAAGAAAACACATATTTTTTAGGTATTAAAAAACCTATTTAAGTAAATTGTGTATGAAGAATCGCTCCATACAGAAACAACAAGAAGATAATTACTGGCTTCAGAACTTAGCCTAACAGACTCTCATAATTTAGATGTGTTCTTAGTAGAAGCTGCTAGATTGTGGCTCTTTTCAGCAAATTTACTGTCCTAGTTCCCTCCAACAATATTCTCAAACCAAATGTAACGGGTAATTTTGAAAAAAAGGAGGAGGGGGAGGGGGAAGATGAAAAATATGTTGAAAAATTTTTGCTCAGAGACAATTAAAGAAAATGCAATGTAAAACAACACCATTTACTGCTCATGTGCATAAAACTTGTTCTAGCCTGAACACACATAAGAATTATCAAAAAAATGCCATGTTATGAATGTTCTTTCACATATTAACATGTAAATACAGAAAGATAAGCCTGAATCTGAGGTGTATGATAATTCATGTTTAATTAGAACAAGTGATAGCGTGAGTTAAATGTGGGTCACATACTTTATCTTCTGTAAGGCATATCTCTTTGTAAGCATCAATTACCCCCCACCCCACCCCACCCTACACAGTATTTCATTTGATGATTAAAATTCACTCTTCATGAGTTCTTTAGATTTTCAAATCATCAAATCATTACATGCATTTAGCCAGTGATTGAAATTATCATACCTAACTTTTATCTTTTACATATTAATTTTACACACACACACACACACACACACACGCATACACACACGCATGCACACTTGTTTCTTATTATCAGATAAGGACAGTAGATACTTTATAGTTAGTTAATTGGAAAACAAAGCTATCTTAAGTTCACTTTAAGTCTTCACTCTGAACTTTTCTATAACATGAATAATCGCATATATTTATAGTTAAGACGAACCTTACAGATCGCCTAATGAGAAATCTTCTGATAAGATGACCAGGGCCAAGAGAGATGGAATGACCACCCAGCTCTTTCAGGTTCCTGCCCTAATACCCTGTCTAGAATGTTTCACTATGTCATAGAGTCTTTTTTTTTTTTTTAATCCAATGTTTTTCAAGACTTCCCAGGCTAGAATCTTAGGGTTATATTTACTTAGCTGCATTGGGGTGTGGTGAATAATTAAATTCAGCAGGAATGTGTTTCAAAACAAAAATAAAAACACAGCCCAACCCCTTTGGCACAAATCCTGAGACCTCAGAAAAGAAAAACCTCCTTGACTTTGAAATTTACTACAAGTTGGAAAGGTTTTCCATACTTGACATAGAGTCCACATGGATATTGAAGAAGGAGGAATTTTGAAGTTAGAAAAATGATTCTTTGTTATTATTTGTAATGATATACTTATATCAATAAACAATCCTCAAGGACAGAGTTTAAAGAAAAATAATTTCTCGATCACTTGCAAAGAAATACATTTAAGTTTGCTTTTTTCCATTTTAGCATCCTTTCACCCTGAAAGTCTACATGAGGTACAGTGTATTCTTTTAGGAGAGTGGTAGAGATGGCTTCATCTGATACCTAACTGAAGAAATCCTTATTTGTACAAGGGTGATAAAATGAAGAAAAATATGCCCTCTTGTGGCTTATTTGTTCTGGTTCAAACCTAATCCACAAAGCTCTGTTATTTCCCCAAACCCAAACATACCTATGTCCCAAGTGGACCGAAACTATTCCTCTGTGCGTTCCTGGCAAGCGCAGGTCAGTGGAGACAGCAGGCAGGCATTCCACGGCTTCTGCTTTGTTTAAGGTCGTAAGCAGCTGCTCAACCACAAAGAAATCAGTATCCATGAAAACACGGCATGATTTTCCAAAATAACCCACAGATCTGTCCAGATATGATCAAAATGCCTTCCACATAAGTGTGTTAGATAGAATTTCTCTTTATATGGTGAAGTTTGTGTTGGACAGACTTGAACTATCAATTTCCACAAATAGGAGAAAATTCACGATTTCCTCACTACTGTGTTTGTGCCTCTACTATTTCTTTGACCCTAAAACCATGGTTATTTTCCCATTAAAATAGTAGGATACATATATGAGAATTGTGATTTTCATTCTCTGTCTGCTTTCCTTTCCCCCTGCCACTAATTTACTCTAAAATACTGATCTAACAAGTGCGTTATGTTCTCTGATTCTAAAATATAATCAGTTCTACAGTATTACACAAGAAATTACTAATCCTATTTTTTGTCTTGTTTTGTTTTTAAGAAAAAGACTCAGTGTAATGGAAAAGTGGCGCTTGTGTTAGTGAGTTTTCTTTCACTTTAAGAAAATACCTGAGATAAGGGGAATATTTTGTCTCCTAGGTTGGGAGGCTGCATCCTGTGATTAATTGCCACTGCTCCTCCTGTGCCTGTGCATAGCGGCACGTGCTGTAGGAATGTGCCATGAAACCACCTCAGGAGCTTATTTAATTTTACTTCTTATCATTACTTAACTTTAGCCCTGTGTGTTTAATATACCATCGCATTATCACTGTTTTTCAGAAACCTTGCGATTTCATTTTCTAATCCCTATCACTTTATGGCCAGGAATTGAAAAAGAGGACTCAGGAAGATGCCACAGTCCCCAAATCCCCTTCAGGACATGGCCCCAAGCAACAGAAGGCTTTACACAATTCTGTACCCTTTAAAGATTTCATTGCATCCTGATGTGGTCTGGGCTTAGGGGAACACTTGAGAACCATAGCACAGATGCCTCAGCTGTTTGAAAGAATAGGCTGCACACAAACAGTGACTGAGTAATCTAGTAAATCAGTGAATATAAGAGGTACAGACCAGGCCAGATTGCTAAATGCCTAGTTCAATGGACAATAGTAACTATTATTATTAACATCATTATGATGTCATTATTCAGGCAACTAAAATAAGTTAAAACCACACCACTTAGCTGGTTCTGCTTTGTGTAATAGGGGTCCAGTGGAGATTTCTTCTACCTAGTTTTAGTAAACAATTCAGCCAATAGAATTACCATTTGTAAAGAATGTTAATGAGATAGACACTTTTATTTAACTAATAATGATAGTGAATATTTATAACACTATTTACATATAATATAGTCTTTTTAATTGACACTTCATTAAAAACAATTATTCTTTAAGCTAAAGTGTTGCTTCCCAAAATTTATTTTTGATCTTGTCAGAGGAACGTCTACATTAAAGGGCTGTCATAGTGAATATAGTGGAAAACTTACCTCTAACTTCTTAGGAGAAGACAGTTGTTAAAAGAAGATATAGTTCAGGGCTCATGAGATGGCACATTAAATTGTTTGCCATCAAGCCTCAAGATTGGTATTCAATTCCTTGGACCCATGTGGAGGAGAGGTAGATCAATTCCAAGAAGCTGTGCTCTGACCACCACATGTGCATAGCCCCCATCAAATAAATAAAGTAAAACAACAAAAATTAAGAAGATTATACTGCTGTGAGTGTTCATCTGTCAACACTAGCCTTAGCCATCAGTGTCTGATATATACTGCTTAAACTACCATTTCACCGCTACTTTGTAATTTTACCACTGAATTTATCTTTCTCCTATATATTCTAAAAGAGATGTACAAATTTTAAACCCCAAGAGAGGGTAAGACAGATTGTTCTGGAACTCTTGGGTGGAAGGTACAGATCCCTGCAAGTTGTCTTTAGACCTTCACACACCTGTCACCTCCCAAATAAGTAGTGAGTGTAAAAATGTAACTACTTAACCTCCATCCATCCCTGTTAATTTAAAAAAAGTTAACCTTTGAGAAAGAGCTCTCTGTCTCTTTTTTAACCATCTTCTATTTTAAATTGTGTTATCTTTAAAATGTATCATAGTTACATAAAAATTGCTGGGAATACTATTTCAAATAAATTTGGGATACTTTACCAATTAAATGTAAGTTTGGTTTCCATGACATTTGTGAACTTGAAATGAAGGCTTTTGTACTGTTATCTTGCCATAAAAGCATTATGTCACAAATACTTTAACTATATATGTAGCTAGATAGATGATAGATAGATAGATAGATAGGTAGATTACTTTATATATAATGCATTATATATTAGTCTGCGTATTTTGTAGTTCACTGATAGTATAGTACTCAACCGTCACCCTCCTAGTGTTTTTTCTTTTTCTTTGGTATTTGATATATGGCCTTCCTATTTGAATTAGTTGCTCAGCTTGCTCATATAGAGTTTCATATCTTTATTATATGTTAGAAGGGCTAGCATTATAAATTATGCCTTTTGTGCCCCTTGACCTACTTTACATTTATGTTAACTGGATTTTAACCTATACTTTATTATGTTTTCCTGGTATATATCTATTTGTCCCTTTAATTTTAGTCTATCAAGATCACATTATTTTAGGTTTGTTTCATGCACTCACCACTCTGAGCCAGTTTAAAATTGTGTATCTTTTAATAGATGACTTAAACCCATTACATTTAATATGAATGATGTATTTGACAAACCTCAGTCATCCATGTGTGCTGTCTGAATGTATAATGTTACAGCACAATAATTTTTTCCTCATGCCGCTGGTTTTCTTTTCTTCTGTCCTTGACATTTAAAAAAAAATTGACATTGTTTGAGTGGGAATGATCTTGTAAGAGCATCATGTGCCTCATCACATAAAAACAAGGAAAAGGGAGCAAGTGCATGGCGAAGAGAGAAATATGAGAGGTGCCTCTTTTACACAATCAGTCCTCACAGCTAATCCAGTCATTTGAGAAGGAATGCCGTGTACAGCAGTTAAGGCAGGAACTCATACCGGAAAAAGAATAAATGTCTGTAGAGTGTTAAAACCTAAATGGGACACCTATATCACATACCCCCTCGAAGCTTCAGGAACTGTCTCAGGTAAGAGAACAGAAAGAATGTAAAAGCTAGAGAGCTGCAAGAAACAGACTAAAATGCTATCTTCTGGACATGAAGGGCCCTCTGAAATCATGAACTCACGCCTGCTGCCATTGCCCACACAGGACCTGCACACGATCAAGCCAGTAAACGTTTCAGCACAGAGAGGGCTAAGGCTCATGAGTCCCCAGCCCTGACTGAGGATGTATTGGCAAATGATGGCTTCTTTGGGATATCAAGTTTTCTTGGAGGATGAGGTCCCTGATAGATCATTCCGATAATGGCCCCATTCTCATGGGTACATGAGCATCAGAAATTGGATTTCGTCAGGGGATGTGGGTGGATATCGAAAGAAGTAAGGGAGCAGTGGGGTTTGAGTGCTGTCAAAATGTGTTGCATGCATCTATGAGATTTGTAGGAAATCAATACAAATATTATACTTTCAATTTGAGAATTAACATTGCCAGCAAAAGCATCACTAATCCTCTCATGAAAGTACTACCTCCATGGGCTAATCACCTCTTTAAACTCTCATAACCTCTTTTATCATTACATGGGAATTGTATTTTAGCATGGATTTCTTGGAGCAGGTGTTACCATTGTATCACCAGTCTTTACCTCTTCTGTCTTTCTATTCGATGTCCATTGCATTCTTAGCCTCGGTGTATACTCTAGGTCTGTCTTACAAGTGGCATTTTCTGTCTTTTGTAGTTATGAGTAAAAGATGATTTCAGGTGCATTTATTTTTTTTCTATGTGGGTTATTAGAACTAATGTAGAAAGAGTTTAATGGAGATCTTCGCCAACTACAGAAAACAAGATCATATTGCTTTTTGTTTTTCCTAAGAAGTCAGTAATACAAGTAGGATTATACTCCTCAAAAAGAATATAATTCTCGAGAGTTGGATGAAAACACTTGCAAGATAGAAAAGAGAGGGATTCCACCAAGTTGAAAAGCTATTTTTATTGAGAAGAAGCACAAGTCATTTGTGGTAAAATGAGGCAGGACAGAATTAGGGCACCAAGAAGTAGGATGAAATGTAGATAATTCTACATAAACATGTGAACC
>OU015744.1:120275255-120287010 GCA_907169655.1 Acomys percivali | reverse complement strand
TTTTTCTGTTTAACTTCTTCCAAACTAGTGACTTTTCCAAGTTGCTAATGATATTTGATATTGACTGAGAATCACTTTAAAGTGCTTGAATGAAGAGTCTCTATAATTACAGCTATTAATTTAATATAGTAAAAACACTGTCGGCCACTTATAAATAGCCAGACAGTGTCATTTATTGATGTAATTGAACTTAGAGATAATTTTTTCCATGAAATAGTTTTTACCTCCTGGTTAAGTTCCAACAACTAAGAAAATCAAGCAGAACACAAATGTATGTGGCTGCACTGCAGCGGAGTCATCATGTTTATGTTTTCAGTGAGGTATGATTAGAGCAAGGCTCTAGCCTGAGCCCTATAAAATGCTAGTCCATGTTGCTGCTCATCATTATTATCCATAAGTTAAACTTCTTCCTTTCTAATTAGACTAAGAGGGGATCTCTGCATCCTTAGAAGAAGAACTTGATTTCATAGAAGGAAAAAATGTCTCCATCTGACTCATTACTATTTCCTCTAGCTGTGGGAGTGGCCCACCGTGCATCTTTTTTTTCCTAACATTAGTCCTACTTGTCAGCATTCTAGACTCATTAAGACCCTTAACACATCATTACAGCTTTTCTTCGTGGCCTCCACATCTTAAAATAGCACAAATAGTTTGAAATAGTGTAATAAATGACAGCATCAGGGGCCAGAGAGGGTGATTAACCTGAACAGCTTCCTTCTATGTTGGTGACAGCTGTTGTAACAAGTGCGAAGCATTAGCTATGTCAATGCCTTCAAATTGTGTTTTTCTCATGATTTAGATTATAGAGCTCATTTTCACCTCTTATTTGTTGGCCATTAATTCACTATGGCTAGAAGCGGTGCTCAGTATTGCGGCCCTGCATCCCAAGGACATATGATAATGGTAGCTTGAGGAAGGGCTCTCCTGAATGTGTGAAGCTTTTACAACTTCATAAGGTTAAAAACTTGTGAGATAAAACATATTTAAAGTTACAGGGGATGCATCAGAATGGCTAAGATCAAAAACTCAAATGACACCACATGTTGATGAGGATATGGAGAGAGAGGAACACTCCTTCATTGCTGGTGGGAATGCAAACTAGTACAACCACTTTGGAAAGCTATCTGGCACTTTCTCAGAAAAATGGGAATAGGGCTTCCTCAAGACCCAGCTATCCCACTTCTTGGAATATATCCAGAAAATGCCCTACCACACAACAGGGACATATGCTCAACCATGTTCATAGCAGCTTTATTCATAATATCCAGAACATGGAAACAGCCTAAGTGTCCCTCAGTAGAAGAATAGACTAAGAAACTGTGGTACATTTACACTATGGAATACTACTCAGCTATTAAAAACAAGGAATTCCAGAAAATTGTGAGCAAATGGATTGAACTAGAAATTATCATAATGAGTGAGTTCACTCAGAAGCAAAAAGAGACAAATGGTATATACTCACTTATATCAAAACACTAGCCCAAGGGATAAGTACCATGAGAAACTTTACTTACCAGGAAAGTGGGTCAGAGGAGAGGACATCCTATTGAGACTTTAGGTTAGAATAGCATGGAAGAATGGGAAAATAGTAGGACCCACAGAGTCCTGGAAACCTACAAGAAGAACTTTATGACAGGCAGATCTGGGGCCTGGGGTCCTCCTCAAACTAAGGCACCAGCCAAGAAGAATATAGGCAGTAAACTTTGAACCCCTACCAAGACCTAGCCGACGAACATGATATTCTCCACCGTTGAGTGGAGAGTGAGATCTGACTCTCACACAAACTCTGGTGCCCCTTTTCTGACCATGTCCCCTGGATGGGGAGGCCTGGCGGCACTCAGAGGAAGGATAGCAAGTTACCAAGAAGAGACTCGATATTCTAAGAGCATATATAGGGGGAGAAGGTCTCCCTCAATCACAGACATAGGGGAGGGGAGAAGGGGGGAAGTGGGAGGGAGGGAAGAATGGGAGGAAACAGGGGAAGGGCTAACAATCGAGATGTAATATGAATAAATTAATAAAATAATTAAAAATTTTAAAAAACATTTAAAGTAGGGATGGTATTTATACAGAGTAGAATAACTATTTTATTTAATAACTATTTTCTTTAATAACTTCTATTTATTATTTGTACTTATTTTATTTTATTTATTAACTATTATAATGATCACCATGAGTTAACAAGACTAGAGAGACCATCTATAAGATGAGAAGTAATGAAACTCACATTGCACATTGATAGGGTAATAAGGTTTAATGAAAGGTGGGACAGGAAAGAGACAACCCAATAACCCTTAAATACATGTAACTGATCTGAGCAAACATCCCTTACTTTCAAGTATTTTAAGCATTTTCACCACAAAACAGGATAAATAGGTGAGGTGATGGGCTTATTAATCAGTTTTTTCACTCTGATTGTAGTAATTATGTAGTAATTATGATTTATTATTTTAAAAGGCTCCCTTTTTTCTTTTCTTCTCTTATTTTCTATTTTTTAAATTAAATAATTTATTTATTCACTTTAAGCCCTAATCCTAGCCTCTTCCCTGCTTTCCTCCTGGTGCCACCCTCCATCCCTCTTTGCCCCTCCCACCCTCCATCCCTCTTTGCTCCTCCCCCCTCCAATGTTCCTCAGAGAAAGGGTGCAGCCCAACAACAGCAACCCACCCCATCTCATCAAGGTGCACCTGTACTGAACACATCATTTTCCCCTGTGGTCTGGAGAAGCAGATCCACCAGGAGGAAGTGATCAAAAAAACAGGAAACAGAATCAATATCAGTGACAGCCCCTGCTTCCCTTACTAGGGGACCCACGTGAAACCTGAACTGCTCATCAGCTATGTTTTTGTAGGGGCCTAGGTCCAGTCCAAGCATGATCTTTGGTTTGTGCTTCAGTCCCTGCAAGCATCTCTGGGCCCTGGTTAGTTGACTATGTTGGTCTTGTACAGCTCCTGTTATCTCCAGATCCTTTCCCTGACTCTTCCACAAGACTCCCTACTCTTATCCCATTGTTTGGCTGTAAGTCTCAGCATCTGTTTCGATTCACTGCTGGGTAGAGCCAATCAGAAAACAGCTGTACTAGGCTCCTATCTGCAAGCATAGCAGGGTATAGTTAATAGTGTCAGGTGTTGGGTTTCTCCTGTGGGGTTGAGTCTCAAGTTGGGCCAGGCATTGGTTGCATTTTCCCTCAATCTCTGCTCCATCTTAATCCTTGCACGTCTTGTAGATAGAGTATATTTTGGGTCAATGTTCTTGTGGGTGTGTTGGTGTTCCCCTCCCTTCACTAGGAGTCCTGTCTGCTTAGAAAGTTGGAGTGCAAACTGGCACAACCATTTTGGAAATCAATCTGGTGCTTTCTCAGATATTGGGCATTTACCCAAAAGAAGTTCTACCATACAACAAGGACACTTGCTTGAGTATGTTCATAGCAGCTTTTACTTGTAATAGCCAGAATCTGGAAACAACCTAGATGCCCCTCAACTGAAGAATGAATAAAGAACTGTGGTACATTTACACAATGGAATAATACTTAGCTATTAAAAACAACGAAATCGTGAAATTTGCAGGCAAGTAACTGTAACTAGAAAAAAAAAATCATCCAGAATGAGGTAACCCAGACCCAAGAAAGACATACATGGTGTGTACTTAGTCATAAGTAGATGTTAGCCATATAGTGCAGAAAGACTACTACAATCCACAGACCAAAAGAAACTAAGTAACAAGGAGGGCCCAAGGGAGGATGCTAAATCTAATTCAGAAAGGGAAATAGAATAGACAGCAGAAGTAGTTGAAGAGAGGGAGGAAGGTAGGAGAGGGAGGAAAGAGAAAAATGAGGGTGGAGATCAGACCTGGGGAGAATAGGTCAGGAGGACAGAGGGCCTGCAGAGAGAGGAGAAACTGTGGGAAGATGTCATCTCTTTGACAGCCTGGAAACCAAAGACAGGGTAAGCTTCTGGGAGGAGATGGGGGTGACTCTAACTATTTTCTATTTTTTAGCCATTCTTTTATACCTTCTTTTCTTTGATTTACTTTAGTAATAAGTCTTTAATCTTTTCTTTTAGGAAAAAAAGAAAGAAAGAAAGAAAATATTTCTTTACACTGTCACAATGTTTGCACAGTCTGCTGCATATGAGGCATACCAAAATTCTTTGGTTCGTCTACAGCTTCTTGCCATGAATTTTGAGCTTTTGTAGAACCGTTTCCATGTCTTTACTATATCTCTTCATAAAATCCTATGAATTCTATAGTTTCGTGGTAAAGTGCAATCTCAGGAACTCATTCAGCAACAATCTGCTGTAAGCGAGCTGAGGTCTGCATAGAGTTGGGCAGAGCCTTTTGTACAGAGCCTCTCTGTGCATTAACTTATTATGTGTTTGGCTGTTTCTTGCTTTCATTTAATTTCATCTTCTCTTTTCTAATCTTCTTTATCTGAAAATGAATGTTTTCCTTCTTTGGATTTCCAAATATATCCCTTGCTTAATCCTTTCTGTCTGTCCAGCCAAGCTTGAGTCTGAACACGTTAAAAAATATAGGAAGGAACCGACCTTTCTTTCAGGAACATCAGCAAAATATTTGCTAAAATCATTATTGAAAATTGTAGCCATCAAGTTACTTATAAGTTATACCTGAAAAATAATTCAACACAAGAAGAGATTTAAAAAGTTTAGCTTTGTCCAGACAAAAATAGGACTAGATTGCAGACATTTAAAAGGATGCTTCTTAGTCAAGAGTGTATCAGTTGCCAGGAGAAGAGGGAGGGAGGGTGGGACTCAGAGGAGGGAAACATGTAAAATGAATAAATAAATTAAGTAATTTTTAAAAATTAGTTTTTTAAAGAAGTGGTTAGTAAACCTGGGAGACTGTAGAGGCCAGCCCTAGATGACATAATTTTTGTGAAAACTATGGAATGGACAGACTTGAAGAGTGTGGAGCTAAAAAGAATCCTGTTGATGCCAAATGTCTATCTAAGGCATTCACTTGTCCAGATACAGGAGCAAACTACACTAACTGAGACGTTGGTCGATGGTATGATGTTGAAGATCACCAAGGAATGCAAAAGTCCCTGCAAGGAGGAGAGTTCCTGAGTGCTTACTCCTGATGGAAGATGTGCTGGAGTCTTAGGTCTTCTAGGTAGATGGGAACTATGTGTTGGTAATAATGGGATTGGTTACAGGCTGGGAGTGTGAGACTTGTACTGAGTTGGTATACAGTGTAGAGCTGTGACTTGGTGTAACTGTGGAGAGAAAATAAAGTGGTGGAGCATCACTATGTCAACTGCCAGCACATGGGCCTTAGGAACTGTGAAGGAGACTGGTCTGTAATATCATTCCTCACACCCAGGCTACCACTGGTTCTGGAATCTCCAAACCATTGCTACTCATTGTAATTGTTCCTCCCTCCCTTGGTGCAGTCATGGCATGCAGGAATAAGGAGAGACAACATTCTTTTCTTGTACTGGTAGCATAATAAATGCCATTTAAATACTTTTTAAAAACTTTATCCTTGTTAAATATGCATAAGTATCTATGGTGTAGTTTAAAGCTCCAAAGATTAAAGCACGAATCCCAAATGCTTAAGATAACTTCCATTTGGAAGAAGATGATAAGGAATTATCTCCACCACACTTCCTCACCAAAGTGTGTCTGTATCTTTTTTTTATTCTTTTTTTTTTTAACGTTTTTTAAATTAATTTATTCTTGTTACATCTCATTGGTTATCCCACCCCTTGGGAGGGGAATAAGGTGTGTCTGTATCTTGATACTGTCCTGGAGCAGAGGAAGGTCAGCCTGACTGTGAAATGGGCTCCATCTCCAGTTTGCTGCACCTCTGTTTTTCAGATACCTACACAATCACTCAGTTCATGGTTATCAGACTGCCGTCATACCCAGTAGATTCTGCTTCTGCCTTAGTTCCTTACTCACAAACTTATTGATCTTGTCTGAAAGAAACAATATAAAGTCTAAAGAAATACCGTCATTACCATCTACTTCTCACAGACAATAAAACAAACGCAGTGAAGGTTATAATCCACTTATATATTAGAATCTCAGTTTTATCACATTCTCTTATTAGCCATTTAGAAACTGGTGAAAGGGGGCTTATGGCATAAGTAGAAAGCTAGAGGGTGTTTTCTTCTTTACTTTCAGCAAGAATGGCTTTATAATTGCTTTGTCATCAATGTATGCAAGAGTATAAAGAAGGTAGAATAACAACTGCCATGTTGAAAAGGTACTACAATAAGTGTCCAAATGCAGTATTTTCAGTTAGCAACTGTGGGATAAAGACATCACACAGTGAATTACGGAGAAAGCACTTAGCTAAGGCCAACTTCAGGAGAAACCAAAATTATATTTCTTCGGACTGTAAATATTTCTGATGATACTAGCTGAGAAGATAGCTAATCATCCCACTTCAGAAGAGATATTGGCAAAATGAGCATTAAATAAAATTAGGAAGCAGAGGCAGGTGGATCTCTCGACATTCTAGGCCACAGATCAAGTTCCAGGGCCACCAAAGCTACATAGAGAAAGCCTCTTTCCAAAAACGAAAGAAAGAAAGAAAGAAAGAAAGAAAGAAAGAAAGAAAGAGAGAGAGAGAGAGAAAGAAAGAAAGAAAGAAAGAAAGAAAGAAAGAAAGAAAGAAAGAAAGAAGGAAAAAAACAAAAATGGGGGTCCAGGTAGAAATTTTAAATATACATTACTTTACTTTGTTGCCATCTATTTGGATCCAAGGAATAAAATTATTCTTCCTGAGAGATATTCTGTGGTGTCAATGCACACAAATATAATTGAAAAGGGAAATCATATTAAAACTATAAAAATAGTAACTATATTTGTTCATTAAGAAGTGGAAAGTGCTACAATTGTATTTCAAATCTGATAGTTTTTTATTTACAATTTTATTTTAATTTTTGGCATCTACATTCATATTATTACATGTAAATAGAAAAATTACATAAGAAGAACCATGAAAAAATGAGGGATCATATGAATGTTACATTCAAAGTGTTTTGGTTAATTGCATTTGGCAACCTTGTTAAAAAAAAAATCTTTCCTATCTTGGTGAGCCTAAAATTCTCATAGTTTTTATATAAATGCTAATACTTATGTTTTGTTTTATTTGAAATTTTCATTCAATATATTTTTCTTCCCCCAGCTCTTCCTGATGTTCCTACCTCCCTAACTGACCTTTATCCCTTCTCTTCCTCTGTCTCAAAAGAGCTAAAACTACACAACAACAGCAACAAATCCCAAATCCCAAAGTCCAAATAAGACAATTACACACACACACACACACACACACACACACACACACACACACACACATACACACACACATATAAATGAAGCAAAACAAGAAGCCACTCCCTGCCCTGCAAAATCCATGCAGCTAATTTTGTGGTGACTAACTACTCCTGGCATGGGACCTGTCTGTCCTAGGGTCTGGTTGATATATCAGTGACCCTCCACTGGAGAAACTGACCTCCTCTTTCCCAGTGGGTATCAATTACAAATAACTGATTGATTAGGGGTGGGAGCCTATGTTCTCAGATCCTGAGCTTTTGTTTGTTTTTGTTTTGTTTTCTTTTTTTAATTCACTTTTATTTATTTATTTAATTTTAATTTTATTAATTTATTCATATTACAATTCAATTGTTATCCCATCGCTTAATCCTCCCATTCCTCCCTCCCTTTCACTTTCACCCTATTGCCCTCCACTATGTCTAAGGCCACGAGAGACCTCCTCCCTCACTATAGGGTCATAGGCTATCAAGTCTCATATTGGTAGCCTGCTTATTCTTTGAGTGCCATCAGGCCTCCCCACCAAGGGGAGGTGCCCCCCAAGGGGGGTACCAGAGTTCATGTCAGAGTCAGTCCCCACTCTCCACATAACTGTGGAGAATGTCCTGTCCATTGAGTAGATCAGAGTAGGGGTTTGATGTTTACTACTTGTATTGTCCTTCGTCAGTGCAATAGTTGGAGCAGACCCCACCCCAATCTACCAGTCAAGATGTTCTTCTTGTAGGTTTCTAGGAGTCTCTGGGTCCTTCTATTTCCCCATCTCCTATATTTCTCTTACCTAGAGTCTCAGTAAGATTGCCTCACATCTATCCCAAACTGGTAAGTGAAGACTTTCGTGTGATATGCCTTTTGGGCAAGTGTCCAATTATAAGTGAGTATATGCCATGTGAGTCTTTCTGCTTCCAGGTTAACTCACTCATTATGATCATTTTTAGTTCCATCCATTTGTCCACAAATTTCGGGATTTCCTTGTTTTTAATAGCTGAGTAGTATTCCAAGTGTAAATGTACCACAGTTTCTTTATTCATTCTTCAACTGAGGGGCATTTAGGCTGTTTCCAGGTTCTGGCTAATATATATATATATATATATATATATATATAGGCTGCTATGAACACAGTTGAGCATATGTCCTTTTTGTGTTCTGGAGCATTTTCTGGGTATATTCCAAGGAGCTGGGTCTTGAGGAAGCCCTTTTCCCAATTTTCTGAGAAAATGGCAGATTGATTTCCAAAGTGGTTGACAAGTTTGCATTCCCACCAGCAATGAAGGAATGTTCCTCTTTCTCCATATCCTCATCAGCATGTAGTGTCACTTGAATTTTTGATCTTAGCCATTCTGATGGGTGTAAGATGGAAACTCAGAGTCGTTTTGATTTGCATTTCTCTAACGACTAAAGATATCGAACATTTCTTTAAGTGTTTCTCAGCAATTCGATATTCCTCTGTTGAGAATTCTCTGTTTAGTTCTGAGCCCGATTTCATATATATATATATATTTCATTCATATTATACCTCAATTGTTATCCCATTCCTTGTATCCTCCCATTCCTCCCTCCCTCCTACTTTCCCCTTACTCCCCTCCCCTATGACTGTGACTAAGGTGGACCTCTTCTGCCTGTATATGCTCATAGGGAAGATAAGAGCAAAAGGATATTGACAGTGTCTCCTGCCTTACAGAAGCTTCTCAGCCTCATGAGGTCCCATTTATTAATTGTTGATCTTAAGGCCTGGGCGGTTGGTTCAGGAAGTTGTCTCCTGTGCCAATTTGTTCCAGGCTCTTCCCTACTTTTCTTCTAACCGCTTTCGTGTGTCTGGTTTTATGTTAAAGTCTTTAATCCACTTGGACTTGAGTTTTAAGCATGGTGACAAATATGGGTCTAATTGCATTTTTTTTTACATGTAGACACTCAGCTAGACCAGCACCATTTTTTGAAGATGCTATCCTTTTTCCATTGAATAGATTTGCCTTCTTTGTCAAAAATCAAGTGACCATATGTGTGTGGATTCATTTCTGGGTCTTTGATTCGATTCCATTGATCAACCAACCTATTACTGTGCCAGTATCATGCTGTTTTAATTACTATTGCTCTATAGTACGGCTTGAGATTGGGTATGGAGATTCCTCCAGAGGATCTTTTATTGTTTAAGATTGTTTTAGATACTCTGTGTTTTTTGTTTTTCCAAATGAAGTTCAGAATTGATCTCTCAATGTCCCTAAAATATTGTGTATGTATTTTGATAGGGATTGCACTGAATCTGTAAACTGCTTTTGGTAAGATGGCCATTTTTACTATGTTAATGCTCCCAATCCATGAACATCGTCTGATGTCATGTTCAATCACTTTTGGGCTTTTGTTTGGATGAACCTGTACAACATTTCTTGTACATGCTCTCAAAGTCTCTTTAATTTATCTGTGCCTCAGTCCTAAGGTGGTGTGATGACATTGCTTCCATGAAATTATTCACCACCTCTGTCCTTTCACTCTTTGTTGTGCCTTCTTTTGCATAAATCCTTGAGCCTTAAGAGGAAGGGTTTCATAAAGGCATTCATTCATTTAGTGTTGTGTGCCACAAAGTCCTCAATCTCTGTGTATTGCTTGGTTGTGGGCTTCTGCGTTAATTATCGTCTACTGATCCCTGCAAATGTTTAATTTCTAGAGATAGTATGAAAACAAAAACAAACCATTTATCTTTGTTATTTACTTGTAAAGAGAAGTAATTCAGTCATAGCATCAATAACTGCTGTGCTCACTGAAAATTGGAGGAAGAAAACTTGTTTCCCCCGCAATGACTTCGGGAGTTAGTATCTGTTTTTCAATTCCTAAATTGCAATTATTTAAAGTTATGAATCCTAATTTATTCAGATTCAGAACTTGTATGTACAATGAAATAACACTCACTTTTTATCAATTGCAAACTATATATATTAAATTTATATTATTATATTTGCTAAGGTAATTGTAAAATATTGTTGGACTTAAAATTTACCATATTTTATTGATATGATTCTACACTCTTTAATTATCAAATTATTAAAAATTAAATATTTCTCAAGCTACATCATAGAAATCAACAAGTTTGATCTTAAATTATCCATATGTTAACTGAGATCAAGCAAATATTAGCAAACATACAAGGAAAAAAACCCAAGAACAGAGGTGCTATACCCTGATCTAGCCCATGGACAGGACAGTCTCCACACGTGAGTGGAGAGAGAGATTTGACTTTCTCATGTACTCTGGTGTCTCACATTTGACTATGTCCCCTGGAGGGGGAGACCTAGTGGCACTCAGAGGAAGGACAGCAGGTCACCAAGAAGAGACTTGATACCCTATGAGCATATACAGAGGGAGGTAATCCCTCTGAGGAACAGTCACAGGGGAGGGGAATAAGGGGAAAATGGGAGGGAGGGGAGAATGGGAGGATACAAGGGATGGGATAACCATAGAGATGTAACAAGAATAAATTAATAAAAATAAAAAATAAAAAAAAATAAAAGAAAAAAAAGTATCAAGAAATTAGTGAATTATTATATCAAACATAAAGAAAACCTAACCTATTGACATTTTTCTACAAGTAAAGTTTTAGGAAATTTTGTTTTATTTTCTTTCCAGAGACTGATTTTGTGAGTGTAAGATTCAGATTTAACTTTGTATTAAATGTTGATTTTTATTACTGGTAACATTTAGCATATTTTGAAAACATGAGTTCTGCAAGGTCTTCGCACAAAATCTGCAAACTGGAAATTTGAGCATGGAGAAGCCAGTGTTCGCTTGTAGAAGAAGATAAGCTTTCTCATGCTCACCTCCTTCATCAGGTCTCGCCCTGCACTGCCACTGGGAAATGTAGACAGGGAGGGCTGTGAAGAAGGGAAGCAAGCGAAACGCTATTAGCAAAATCCTTCCATTACTTACATGTACATTTATTTAAATAAAGCTTTAAATAGAAACAAACCAACACATCATTATAAAACTTTAAGTATGTTGATTTCAGGAGGGTAAGTGGATCAGACTAATAATGAAAGACAAGTTAATGTTACAAACTAAGCTCAAGGACAAATGAAGTTTATATACTTTAAGTCTTATTTAACTCCAGATTAAAGCTGCAACATTTTATATGGCCAATGTACCAATATAAGGATGAGCAACAAAAAGTATATTAAACTATGATTAGTAGACAGCATTGTTTTAGCATTGAATGCCTTCTATATAATGAACTCACTTTGTTTTTCTTTTATTGAAAATAGTTTTTTTTCATCCAAATACTCTGATTGCAGTTCCTACTTCCCCAACCCACCACCCCTCTCCTCTTCAGACCCACAGCTTTTCTATCTCTAGTTAGAAAACAAACAGATACCTAAGGAATAATATAAAATAATAAAATAAAATAAAATAAAATAAAATAAAAACTGGAATAGGACTAAACAAAGAGAAGAAAAAGAGCCAAAGAGAAA
>OU015744.1:120253494-120275245 GCA_907169655.1 Acomys percivali | reverse complement strand
AAAGCCTCTCCATCCTACTATAGAGATACTTGCTTTACTCTGTTCATTGTTGTTTTATTCAAAACAGCCAGAATTTGGGAACAACCTAGATGTCATTTAATTGATGAATGATAAAGAAAATGTGACACATTTGCACAATAGAATGTCACTCAATTTTTAAACAAATTTATGAAATTTATGGGCAAATAGACAGAACTAGAAAAATCACCACTTATTTTTGTCACATGTAGAAGTATATATGTTATTGCTAAAACTGATGGGACATACCAAAATTCTGGCAAAGAATGTTATTCACAGACTTCAAACATCATCTAGTCCAATGAGAAGATTATAGTTACACATCCATCTGTGAATATTGATGTGGCTTCTGAAGAGATAGCTGAGTGGAGACTGTCAGTGCAAAATATGCTCATGTGCTCATCAGTCAATGGACCAAAGCTTTTAAGAGCAAAATGAATGAGAATTCTTCATTGATCAGCTCCTTGTGTTATTCTCCTCAATCCACTTTTGATTCACATTTTATTGCTGAATATATTTTATATAAAACTGCCATCCAATATAATATGTAAAATTCAAACTTTCAAGCAGTATATCAAGATAATAATCAAATAGAATTTTTATCTCAACTCATTTCACATGTACCTTCGACATATTCAATCTTGTGGATGTTGACTAAGAATATACTTAAAAGCAAAAAGAAAATCTCATTCTATGCTTCATTTATCAAACTTATCTGGATTATTCTTAAATATTACAAACAATTACTATGTATCCTATCAGTCTTAGAATAGGAAGCTTGGAAACATCAGAGAAAACTGTGACGCCTTTGGATTTGAAGTTTATTGATCCAATCTCTTCATCTACTGATGAAAAATCTGAGGGTCAGCACTGTTTGTCAAAGGTCACATTTGCTAATGGGATATCCTGAACCACATCTATTATGTGCAAACTCTATTACATGCAGCAGTCATTTCCAGCAGATGCCAATTAGCTAATTCTATCACAAACCTCTTTTATGAACACAAAATATGGGTCTCTACACTTGGCAAGATTAACTATTGATTATTTTCCCTTTTTCTTGTATTAAAACCGGTTAATCATTATGTAGCTTTAACATAAATGTTTTTAATGGGATATGCTCTTTTAAACTACCTTATTTATACAAAGTACACTTTTTCATTTCTTTTTTGCTAATACTTTTAATGGATTTCCTGAGTGACCACTATTTGACATTCTAAAGTCTATTGAAAACCACCCATATGTGCCAGATAGTTTAGACTTTTCAGAAGATTTCCCATGGGAAAAATTAAAGGAACCATGATACTAACTAGCTATCTCAGAAAAATATATGCATGTCTATATATATCAAATCAGAGCTCTTATGAGCATTGTAAAGTGAGACACAGAATGCTATGAGCGATTTCAAAAGTCTGTTCCATATTCTCTATAATTCAATTTCTCACAGAGCAGTCATCAATGGTATTCAACTAAAAATGATGGATGAATGTGATTTATAACAATCATAATTTAAGAGATTTTGAAATATTTCTATACACATATTGTTTTCTAAAATAAATTTAAAAATTCAGAGATAAATGGGACCCAGTTATATATCCTAGTTCTGTGTCTTTTCTATAATTCTCTTACAGTGATCCTTCGTGATGACCATTGTATCTTCTGGGCACTTTCCCTGAAATTCTTCATAGGTAACAAACAAAGCACAAATAACTTTTGTACCAGCATTTGCAGTATGAGCATAAGAGTAGTCTACTAGTGGCAGTAGGGGACCTGTATGGATTTAGAGGGGACAAATATTTCTGTTCTTCCCCCATTGCTTGGTTTGTAGCTATGGCACCTATAACAAAACCCAGAATAACAAGAGGAAAATATACAGATGTACTGCAAGTAAGGAGCTTGTCACAGGAGTTTTCTGCAGTAATGGCTTAAAAAGAAGCATGTGTTTTTAGGATTAGGTTGTATAAGGAAGTACAGAATCAGGGAGCAGCATGCTCAGTTGAATGGAACACAGTCTAATGGTTCCAAATTGATGCTGGGAGGAGGCATGACAGGGACAGTTAGTTCAGATTCCTGAATACTGTGTTTTCAGAGGTTTAATTGGGTTTGTTGTTTGTTAGATAGTTTGTTTGTTACTCTTTTTCTTTTTTATTCCATAAGCAGGGTACTTCTCAAGTGAAGGTCTAATGACCTGAATCCACAGAGAAGGAAGTATGATGGTGAAAGAACGCACTTCCCAGACTTTAGAACCTGCTTCTGCTGTTACTTCTGGTGTCACAGTGCCACAGTTTGTGGCCATGAACCTTAACTATCTTCCATGGAAAAGCTTCAGCCTCAGATCAGCAATGTGAACTTGGCAAACCAGTGGTCCACCCAGAGCAGTGTGCAAAGATTATTGGCTCTTTTCATAACAATATACTAGGCACATATCATCTCTTCCTACTTTAGACATGGACTTAGATTTAAGTTGAGGGAGAAGCTGTAAATAAGTGTGCATACTGCTGTGTGGGTATATTTACATGGTTATACTTAAGAACATATTTTGAGTACAATGTTATATTATTAAAACAAACTTTTGTTTAATCATAAATGAAAATTCTTCTGGTATGAAAACCTCACATGTACTTTGAAAACATCTACTAATACTTTCAAAGTACACATTATTTACTACTTTTTTTCATTATTTTTAAATTCATATTATATTAATTTTATATCAGGTTTCTACTGTGTGCCTGATGTACTTTTAAATGATACCCAATAACGCTTTTGCTTAGATGATTCTCTTGAGCTAACTTGATCATTATAAAATTTATTTTGTCTGATATTAAAAGAAAACCTTAATATACTGGACTCATTCTACATGTTTATGATGTTGAGTTAATAACAATACATAATAGAATGAATGTAGGTACTTTGTATGACCAGATCACTTGGCTCAGACAGTAAACAAATTTAGTAGCAGGTTTTACAAAACATAACTCCGTGATTTGAAAGGCACTGTTGTCATCATTGTCTTATAACATGTTTTGTCAGTAAGCAGTTTGTTAATTACAGTGCATAACTTATAGGCACATATAAAGTTGTAAAAAAATTTCTTTGGTGCTCAGGAGCATGTGAAAAGATTTTGGTTGTTTTTTTTCCCCCACAAATGTTGAATGTATCAGAAGAACTCTTAATCTTAATTAATAAACATTTATTTAAAATATGGACATATAGGAGTCATAATTATTCTTCACTTTATTCCTATAAATTATTACATCAGCTAAATATAAAGTTAAGTCAAACAGTGTTTTTCTTTTTTAAAATTGTTTTAAATTACTTAATTTATTTACTCACTTTACCTCCTGATCATTGCCATTCCTTCCTCTTTTCCCAGTCCCTCTGTTTCCTTCCTGTTCCTCCATTCTCCCTCCCTATTCTGCAGAAAAAAAGAATCCCCTACTACCTATCCACCCCAGCTCATTAAATCTCATTGGGATGAAGAACATTGTCTTCCCCTGTGGCCAGGAAAGGCAGCCCAGCCTGGGAGATGATCAAAAAGCAGGCAGCAAAGTCCATGTCAGACACTACTCCCTTACTAGGGATCCCATATGAAGACTGAGCTGACCATCTGCTACATCTGTGTAGGGGACCTAGATCCAGTCCATGCATGGTCCTTGGTTGGTGCTTCATTAAACAGGGGTTTTTATTTTTTTCTTTCACTCCAACAAGTGTTTTGTTAGTAGAATTATAGATGATGTATTTTTAACTTAAAATTTACATCTTTAGGGGACTCTCTGAATATTCAGTGTATCTATATTTCTGCATCTGCCACCGTGTGTTTCTGTACTGGTGGGTAAGCAGAGTTCTTCTGAGGTTGTGAGGCCTTTGAACAGGGAAAGAAAGCAGGGTATACTAGGGCATTCGTCAGAAGCCTTAGGCCTAAGCTTCTTTAATGGAGGACTGTTGATGCCTTTCACCCCTGTGACCCATGGAATGTGAGGATGCATTGGTTTTTATTTTTAATTCTCATTTTGTTTGTACAGTATTATGCTAAAGTTAATTTAGTTTACATCAGCAACATCTCTAGATGTGGCTCTGTTTGGCTGCCTTTCAGTCTCATGGGCTATATAAAAATACATAAATTATTAAGCTTAGCATCATTGAAAACATGTGCATCTATATAAAAATGCCATACATTCGGTGGCTACCATCTGTGGCTACGGTAATATAAGCCCACAAACGTGCACAATCCGGTATATTGACTCAAATAAACAAAATCCACTTGGATACATAACCTGATATTGTGGTTTGGGTAGGTACCATTTCATTCTGTCAAACATCAAATGCAAGAGGAATAGAATACACATATTGTTTTGGTTAGCTGGTACTTTCTTTATCCAACAAGCATGATCCACTCTTTAGAGTTAAATCATGAATTCAGTACCGCGGAATGATAGCACCATAGATCTTGCCCACATTCCAACATTAGCATCATTGGAAAATATACTTTTACTGTGTATACACCATAATACAATGCTTGGACTGTGTTATTCATTGTGCTTAGGATGATATCTCTAGTACCAATTGTTAGGGTAGGAAAAATTAAGACTACTCATAAGAATCATGCTATGTAACTTTGGTTGAAGGGACTTAAAAAGCGTTAAGTGACTTATTTTCTAACTTTCAAAATGATAAGCTAAAAGATGATTTCTAAGTATTATCTCAATAACAAATATTCTAAGGACTGGTCAGGGCATGTATATTTATTTATACAAATTCCTGTGATGTTTTGGCTCTTCACATAAAATATTTGTAGACTTTCCTACAGAAATAACAGAAACAATTCATTTCTTCCTTATAAAGATTAGCTCAAATTTTTATTCATTTTCAATAACTTAGGAAACGTCCTGTGGAGATATTTAACATTTCTGCATCTAAGAGCATATAAATTTTAGGATTATGTTCAAATCTATGAGAAATTTGTAAAAGTTTTTCAAGTTTCTCACTATTTAAGAGCTTTACTGTTTGGGAACATTGGTTTATATTCACCACGGGAATCTATGAAATAGGTATTATTGATATGAGCACCAATTATGGTAACACAGTTAGTGATCTGGAATAGTTTGTATTTTTATGTAGTCTCATTAGAAGGCATTTGTCCCTCATTATCTTGCTCCTTAAAAGAAGATATTGGCATCAGAGAAAGGGAAAGGTCACCGACACCATTTTCCTCCCTCACTGTCTTTCTCATAGTAGTAATTCTCATATATTTTTGTCTAAGGAATCCTGTATACTTGAAAAAAAAAAGAGTTTAATGGTAATTTTCACAGCTTCTGTTTCTGAGTGTTCTGTTTACCGTGGAGAATCCATGGGACATAGTGAAATGGTTCTTACGCATGCTGATTTAACATTTATTAAAAGTCTCCTCATTTGGGCTTCTTCTTATATTCTGCTGAAAGTATTTGCTAAAGGCACATGGTTATTTCAGGAATTTTTACACCAAGGGCAGCATATAACCCTAACTCCCTCAGGACTGAGGTCTGAAAACAAACAGGTTAATCAAAACTTCTCTGTCTAAGACACCCTTGTGCTCCTCACCTCTGAGGAACAGTGAAACAACGGACTCAAAAGAGTTAAAATGTCCCCATGAATGCCTGTTGAGAGAAGAGAAAGTGCAAAGCCTGACACTGGCCAAAGAAAGAGCTTGTTTTGCAGGAAGAAATTCCACACAGCTAGGAGAAGGCCTAGGACAGAGCAGGCTGCTGCAAGTGTGGGTCAGTGATGGGCAGGAACAGCCTTGACCGGTATTGCTTAGCTATTCATACTTCCAGATCTTCTTTTAAGCCAAATCTCAGTTTACGACTCAGAAGATGGATTATGAGAATCACTGGACTCCTTTATTTGTTGATCATTCCAATATTTCCACATTGAATAAATCTTTCTTCTCCAAAAGAAATAAATAAATTTGGTTCTAAGAGCAGGACTATCTTACATATCTGCAAATATTAGTAGCCTTTTCGGATACCTGTGGATAATTTTCTTTAAGACTCTACATAAACGATGATATAATAATTCCAAAAATGTTACTTACTGTTGGAAATTAGAAACACAGTACATGTTTCTGTTTTAACTATTTATCATATGCTATATTTCCTTCATTCAAAAATAGTGGTCCATTAGTTATTTAAGTATTCTAAAGATAAACCTATTTAATTATTAGGTTTATCATTGTCATCATGAAGTTTATTAAAGAAGCCATAACTTTTGTGGTGCAACATGGAAGCAAGATCTATTTATTTCCTTTGGGAGCTCTAGTTTATCAGGAACAAGCTTCCTTCTTCAGTCTCATAAAACATCAGATAAGGCCTCAACCTGGGGTAAGAGTCGTGTGCCCTTTATTTGTTTTTCAATATACAAATTAATTTTTAATGAAAAATCATCAGGTAAGCTGAACCACAATATGAATTTTTTCTCACAGAAACTATTATAGTTTCTTGTTCGAGTGTTGTATATATTTATATATTACATTATATACTAAAAAGAAATTTGTTCAAAGGATGAAATACAATAAAATTATTTTAACATACCTAGTGGTAAAGAGCACAATGAATCCTAATAAATTTTTATCTCTGATATCTGTTTTAATTCATGGTAAAGCATTAGAGATTTTACTAATTTTGATTTTTTAAGTGGCAATATCAATTTAGTGAGACTGATAAAATTTGGGTTATAAAGTTCTAGTGTCAAACAAAATTTTAATTTTTTTGTACTTTAAAACACTCACAGTATTTAGTTATTTCAAGTAAATGCAATGTATAGGCATTTCTTTTCTCTTTTAAAACACATTTTATTTTTAATGTACATATTCATGTGTGTGTACTATGGGTGGGGTGCACATATATGTGGATGTATGTGCACATATGTGCATGTGTCTGGTAGCAAAAAGTTGACTCTTCAATCACTTCATGTTAGTTTTGAGACAGGGTGTAAATTGGAGCTCACTGACCAGTTACACTGACTGTCCAGTGAGCAGAAAGATTCCTCCTATTGCCCTTGCCCAACACCAGGATTATAGGTGCATATTGCTGTTCTGTGTTTTTACATGGGTACCAGGCATCCAAAATCTGGTCCTCACCCTGTGCAGCTATTACTTTTCAAACTGAGCATCCCAATCCTGCATAGTTAATTTATTATTTATAATACTGATTTTTTTTCTTAAATGGCTCAGCCAGCATAGCTCCAGGGAGTTGGACATGATTGTGGCAGTGAGGAAAAGAAGAAAAGACAAACAGACATGAAAGCAGGTAGGCAAACACAAGAACACACAGAACAGCAGGATGAGGTAGAATGGGATCCCAGAGGGGAAAACTTCATCACCCTGGGAGCCCATTGATTTCACTATATAGAGTTGAACTGGGAAGCAAGCCTGTTGTGTAGAGATAAGAAAGGAGGTTGATATACAGGAGGATCACGAGCAGGGCTTAACTAATCTCAGTAGCAGCAGTGTCCATGGGGGAGCAGTCTTCAGGTGGTGAATAATTGGAGGAGGAGGAGGAGGAGGAGGAGGAGGAAGAGGAGGAGGAGGAGGAGGAGAAGCTGAAGGAGAAAGCCATCGAGGGCATGCTTTGCAGATTGTCAATATCCACATAAGGACTAGAGGAATGCTTTGCCGCTTCTCTCTGACCCTCACTTCACAGGGAAGGTTTTTCCATTTTCCATGGGTCCTTGGTGTGGCTGGCCCCTTGTCAACAACACACATTCACTCAGAAATTTACTTGTTCAGGACTTTCTCCACTCTGTACACTGAAAATCCTCTAATGCATTATAGACGCTTCAAGCTTTAATGATCTCTGATCATTAAATTGAATAAACTACTTAAAATTTTAGTGATGTTTGGGCACAGCCATCTGATTCAAGCGTTCGCTATATTATATGTAATGCAAAAATAGAGCCATAATTATTTAGCTTTGAAAGTTTAATGAGGTTATAAAATTGTATAAAGTATGTAATGGATGCATTCCAACCATTACACAGTGTGTGTATGATCTCTTTATTGCCTGGCTGTTATCTGTACTTGTGGCTGTAATGGTATAACAGATGACTAGGTAAACACTTAAAACTTTATCCCAAACTAAAATTTATTTTGACTCTGTATAAGTTACCACTAGTTGATCATTTCATATGCGTATTACTAGGTTAGTCCAATATATTCATTCATTTATTTATCAGATATTTCTAGTTACTTTTATTCATTTATAACAATAACCTATAGTCTTGAAAACAATAGAAGGGTAACTGCTCTCACAGATAACTAGTCTCACAATAATAGAGACAGGCGTTAAAGATAAGCAATAAGTCAAAGAGTGGAATATATGTTTGGGCACTTAGCCCAATAAAAAAAAAATTAGCAATGGAAGCTGAAGAAATGTTGCTTCTGTACAGAAAGCATAAGACTTATCCCATAGAAAAGAATATAGATGGAAGTGTGGTGGATCACAGAAATCACTGTATGGTTGTGCCTGTGCTGTGGGATCTTTTCTGGGGAATAGCTTTTGTGAGACACACCTAACAAATATCAATTTGTTTGTTGATGATTGGTGAAAAGACTCTCTCTTACAAGAACTTTTATGGCTGGCAAGTAATTATTTTCCTTTAAAGTGCTATTTATTGATTAATACAAGGAGACAGTAACAGCTTTTGATGAATTCTTAGAAGGATGTCTACACCAAAGTCGTTAAAAGCTCTGGTTTTCATTTACTACAACTACACCATGAACTCACCATTTTAGGATTCAGGTGCAGCACTCACAGCATTAGCTAAGATATCTGCTGGCAACTTGAAGAAGTGTCTACAAAAGAGAAAGCTATCAAAGTTGTATATCTGAGCCATGTCACCTGAGTAAGATTTCCCCCAAATCATGTTGTTTATATGTGATAAAAAAAAAAAAACTATTCGGTAATTCTATATTAGTTGAACTTAAATCAATAAGAGTAGAGAAATTATAAAGAAATATGAAAAAAATCTTACAAGACAAGATGTGGTGGTGGTGCATGCATACAGGCCTATAAGGTAGAAGGTGGAGGCAAGAGGATTGTGAGTCAACACCATTGCAGGATATATAATATGACTTGGGCACAAACTTTAAGACTTGAAAAAAATTTAAGAAAGGGGATAGAACAAACCAGAAGCAGCTCTACTGCCTTCAGATATTTCTGGCTGAGCATCTACCTTACTAAAATGTATCTGATTATATAGCACAGTATTTGTATATTTAATTATATGTATACATGTATATATAATGTTGCACAGTATTAAAGAATGTAAACTGAAAAACATTTATATACTAGAAATAATATAATTATTAATAAGCAACATTGTGTAGAGAGCTGCGATGTGCCGCGCCCCTAAGATGGCACCGGCTTCCGCCTTCCACTATCCCGATGGTGAGCGCTCTCTGAGATAAACAAGTCCTTATTTGGCTGCAAGGCTGTTGTAGTGATGGTGACGGTCTGGTGTCTATCTGGAGTGATTCGACCGGACAAATGAGGAGTTGACACTTGGCGGATGCTCATTGGCTCTTGCGATGGATATTAGCTTTAGCCCTGGGTGAGGATGGGGCCATTCCCTGCTAAGCGATACTGCTGTAACTTCACTCCTGAGTAAACTGCCTTGAGAAGGAACCTGGTTGTCTTGAGTCTTATTCCTGCTGGTCAGGAAGGGCACGGACAACATTGGAGTGGGAACCTTTTTGTGAAAGAATGCCAATATAATTCATTGTGGTGACTTTATTTCAAATAGCCTGCAGTATTGTGGATATTTCCAGATGAATTTTTGAAATGATATTGCCACTAGTTTCACTTGGTAAAGTGCAGTCCACAGCTTCTACTTCGGAGATGATAAGCCTGTGTCTTTAGAGTGTGTCTTGCTTTTGTCAATATTAATACTATGATCATCAAATTGTAGACTTAGAAGGATACAGTTGATTAAATTGTCTATTTCTTTTACATAAATATTAAAGTGTATAAATGTGGAACAATGTAAAACTTTCAAAAGCAAGTTGCTGTTGCTGACTTACTTTAAAATTGTTATCTCATGAATTTATGTATCATTAGAAATTAAGAACTATATTATGAGAATTTTTAAAGCAACTATTATCAATCAAAAGATTACTAAGTGCTCAAGTATGGTAAATTCCTATTTTATAGGTCCTGAATAATAAATGCAAGATATGTTTTAACATATTCTTAAATAATTCTAATACACATTTGAAGTTGCAAAGCAGAAAGTATAGATTCTATAATAGTCTATGTATACTTTGAAATACCTTATTTTTTCACTTAGTAAGCAAGGTTTACTGTACAACTCTTTAAAAAGAGATTTATTTTATTATTGGGGTGTGTGTGTGTGTGTGTGTGTGTGTGTGTGTGTGTGTGTGTGTTAGAGGTGGTTTAAACCCCTAGATTGGTGTGTTGGTAATTGAACTATTATTCTCTAAAAGAAAAGAAAGCACTCAAGCATTCTTTTTTTAAAAATTTTATTAATTTATTCAGATTACAATTAAACTGTTATCCCATCACTTGTATCCTCCCATTCCTCCCTCCCTTCCTCCCTCTTTCACCCTACTCCCCTCCCGTAGGTCTAAGACTCAGGGGGACCTCCTCCCCAACTATATGATCATAGGCTATCAAGTCTCATCTTGGTAGCCTGCTTATTCTTTCTCTGAGTGCCTCCACACCAAGGGGAGGTGGTCAAATATGGGGCACCAGAATTCACGTCAGAGTCAGTCCCCGCTCTCCACATAACCGTGGAGAATGTGCTGTCCATTGGGTAGAGCAGAGTAGGGGTTCAATGTTTCAATGTTTACTATTGTATTGTCCTTGGTTACTGCAATAGTTTGAGCAGAAACCCCTGGGCCCCGATCCACCCATCACAATGTTTCTCTTGTGGGATTCTAAGACCCCCTGGGTCCTTCATCCTTAACCACCAAGCAATCTCTTTAGAGCTCTTAAATATAAAACTTCTTATGTCTCAAATTACATAATAGCAAACAAGGGATGCACATATTAGAGTTCATGTCCTGTTCATGATGTGTACCAGAGGAAAGAGTTCATTATGGCTGTTCCAGATAGAGTGAATGTAGATTGTGATCTAAAAAAATAAAAATAATACAAGATGGTTCCTTTGGGACCAGAAGCAAAGACTGGATGATTCTGGTGTGTTTTCTTCCTGTTTCTATTTCAAATACTTTTTCATTTTATTCATGTTAGTGAATTCATGTAAGATTTAAGATATTTTTGTTTAAGCAGTAATAAAATATATCAGTAGTTCAACAGTTATCCCCTGTTGTAGTAACTATGTTTATATGTCTACAGTTATATCCATCCATGTGAATGTTTTTACATATGCATATATATATTATATATGATGTAAGTATGTATATTTAATTTTGTTTCACAGATGAGATATGGCTAGTAAAATTAATTATATTAATCAGAGTGTCAAATTTTACATACTATCTCTACTAAAAATATACAGAATCATAGTACTTATACCCACATAAGTTTATAAAGAGATGAACTATGCTATATTTTATAGAAGTCATTAAATGATTTATGTGTGATTATAGAATATGTCTATCAATTAATAGATAACAATAATAATAAATGTCATAATTCTATGATAAAATATGGAATATTTTGAATTTCACCTAACGATGAGTTCTAATATTTCCAAATTAAAAAATCTAAATAAGAAAAATAAAAATTTTAGTGAAGTGGTTTGAATTATAGATTATTCAGACATAAATAAAAACAAATGTGTAAAGTCCTCATCACATTAATGCTCATAGGATACTGTAATAAATATCAGTTCCGTTTTGTTGGTAGGAACTATTAAATCCCCTGGGCTAAACTCTGCTTTTCATATCTCTTTAGCAAACTGTCAACAATTTCTCCACTCAAAAATATGTCTTCCTTGCCTTCAATATAGATAATAAACTTTGTTTCAGCATATTATTTTAGGCATTGTATTCTTTATGTTAACAATAGACATTTGTTCTCCTTCTTTGAGTCAAGTCTGGGTACCATATGTTGTGGCAGTGTACCTAAACAGTTCATTCTTTCACTGACACTGGTTCGTTGGTCTATGTCAACAAACACCCTAAAATATTTCCATAAAAATATATAAAGGTATTTTAGTATATATAATTTTTCTCTCTGAACAATGTTATATTTCTAAATTTTTGTTCAAATTGTTAATATTTTACTTATGACTGTATTTCTGCCCCAACCCCAGTGAAACAAGTTTCTTAAATGTATATCCCTATTTAACTCATGTTTTATGAGTAGCAAATATTGATAATATAATTATTGGGAGAATGAAAATAATAGTTTCTGAATAAAAATAATAGTATTCTTTGCCTTTTTAACTTTATAAATAACTTTGTATAAATGATTAACTCATTTCTTATAAAATAAAAATGGTTATATTCTGCTTAAAGTAATGGACATATTAGTAGTCTTTTAAAAAGACTACTAATTTAAAATTGATGTTTCGTTTCTGACTAAAATGAAGATAGACTTTTTGGAAAGACAACTGTTAAAATGTGGTTGACAAAGACTAAAAAGTAGTCTGTTTTCTTCTTTGATCTAACCTGAGTGATATTTAAAGCCATGCTGTGGTCATTTGGTTCAGGTCAGAAAGGCCAGGACCCAACTATAGAGAAGTGTGTTGCCCAAGTCATAAGACAAAGAACTCAAGAGATATGTGGGCCACGGTAGTGCAGAAGTCAGGCTGCAAACTGAAGTTCTTTTTGTAAATAAGGGTCAGGGTCAGGTATAAAAGTGATGAGGGAGAGCAGAGGCCTTGGCCTCAGATCCTTCCAGGCAGAAATATGCTACAGTGTCATGACCCCAGCACAGAAAAAGACACAATCCACATGGGCACTATTGAGTCACTATGGAAGAAAGTATGAGTCCATGTGTGGACTACCTGTTGTTGTGCTAGGGAATTTCATTTGGGACAGTAGAGACCTGTGTTAGGAAAGAAAAAAATGTTGATTGCCGCCATGTAGAGAATATGGTTAACTTGATAGTTAAAATGCAGACGTACAGGAAACAGAAAATTAAATAATGCTACCCTGTTTGATGAAACTGCATATTTTAAAGGTTAAATTTACTTAAAACCCACAGGTGAGAAAAGCAACATTTCAGAACACGCTATCAGTCACATAATGACCAAGATTTGACTTCAAATTCTGTCTGATTTAAAGTGCTGAGTTCCTGATCTATAATGCTATCAGAAATTTTGTCAAGATGTTTTCATTTGCTGTTTATCAATGACTATGCTTATGATCTTGATTAATTCAATTAAATATAAACTACACTGGAAAGGATGTGATTTTCATTCACATAAAATATATATGCTGATACTTGCTCATAGACAGAGTGTCTCACTCAAAATGTTAAATGTTATGGATTTGATTTTTTGATTTTTGTTATTGGGTTTTGTTTTGTTGTTTTTTTCTTTTTGTTTTTTGTTTTTTAGGACAGGGTTTCTTTGTGTAGCACTGATTATCTTGGAACTCACTATGTGGATCAGGTTGACCTTGAACTCCCAGAGATCCACCTGCCTCTGCCTCCCAGGTACTGGGATTAGAGACATGTGCCACCATGCCCAGCATATTATGGACATCTTCAGGAAAAAAAAGGCAGATAAATCTATATTACAATAGAATCATTCCTTTTAATAGAACAAAAGTGTAAAGAAATAATTAATCTAATGTCAAATTTTCCTGATCAACTAAAGTCTATGATTATTGGATTTCAACCCAGATTATTAGGTGCCACTTAAACTCCTTATATATAGGTCCTAGTGATAATGTCTTTTATGAAGGCAAAACAGCCAAGTAAATGTAATAGCCTTTGCATGTGACACATATGATAAAATTTAAGTTAAATTAAGGAAACATTTTGATAAATTTCTAATCAGATATAGCTGTCTGTTATAGAAATGTGTACATTTCTAATACAAATATGTTAGTACACATTCTCATTTTAGATTTTTCCCCAAGATTAAAATAAATTCTGAAATTCTTTACTGCTCAGAAATAGATTTGATACCACTCTCCTCCCCTTTGAGCTTCTCCATGCATCTCTGCCTTTGGCAGTAATTTGTTGTTTTATCTTAAAGACATTCTTTTCAAATACCTCAATGTGAAAAAAACCTAATAAATAGAAAACTAATAATTCCAAACAATTTTAACTAATATGTAAACATACATGACTATGAAATGCATAATTTTTTTATTTGTCTTTCTTCACTCTGAGATTTCTTTAAAGGATGGATAAAGTTTTCACTGTGTGGAGTATATGAGACACTATACAATCATTGACAGAACTGACTTACTTCTGAAACCCTGAGAAGCTCTTTTCACTGTGGGCTCATCATTGTGAAAGCATCCACCCTTGTCCAGATCACAGGAGGAAAGGTACCCTGTGATTCAGCCACTGAAGGAGAAATTGCCCTGAGAGTTCAGCAGCAGCAAGGAATGTGACCCTGGCTGGGGAGAAGGGCCCATATAAATGTGCACGTCTGGTGTCCTAGCCATGCATTCAGGGCAAGTGTTCTTGTACTACAATGACAAGTAAGGAAAGAATGATGAAATGTCACGGCCTCCTGAAAGTTATTTATGTGTCAAACATTTATTGCTCAATTTCTTGATAACACTTTGTGAATAAAGCTATGCACTTCATTCAGACGGTCATTATTGTTATATTTTCCATCCAAAACACACTAACCACACTCAGTCCATGAAACTACTGCAAGAAAGTATTTCACCCTTATTTTTATTTTATAGATTTAACACTTGACCAGAGAACTTAAATAACCTTTTCCACTACCTGAAGGCTTTAAAGAAAATGCCTAAAATCCTAGTGGAAAGCTCACAGCTTGTGTGTTTGTTCCATAGTACAATTGTTTTTCCTTTAAACAAATTCCTTACAACTTAGAAACCATCATTGCTTCTATCAGTGGTAATATGAAATGGGGGTACTATGACAGACAGTAACCGCAGAGTTAGCAGAATAAACATTCTTATTTTTCAGAGAAAAATGTAGTGTAAGAAAAGCTGCTCAAATAACAGAATTTGCCTGAATTAACACTGATGGATGTGGAATATAAGCACATGTGGACTAACCTGCCATTCAACCCTCACAAGGTCATTGTCTAATGGGTCATTTTATTGAAAAATTAGGAAAATTTTGAGGACATCATCTTCATCTTTTTTTTCTCCATGCCACACACACCCTTTCCTCTGCTATGGGTCATTGTTTATTATTATATTATTAATAATTTTATATAATATGGAATTTCTATGCCTTAGTCAAATTATTTTCTGCCAGCATGTCAGTCTGATACCACTGTTCTTGGTCCATGAGAATCTTCATGTATTCATCTTCTAGGCTCACGCACGATCTGCTAAAGCTTATAGATCAAAGCATCCATCTGGTAGAATGGATCATAAGCGGATATGGCCTGCCCTCCTTAAGTGCTTTTTGGACACAATTAGCACACGTCTACTCCGCTTGTGTTGCATTAGGACAATTTAGCTAAGGAGTCATGCACAGATATGATGAAGTGGATGGCACTTCAGTATGATCCCACTCAATGGTAAATGGAAAAGTGACTGAATTTAGTAGACAGACATTCATTCCCACTGAAAGACCACATAAGCAAAGTGTTTCAATTATCTTGTGTTTTGATTTTGTGTCACCTTAAAACCAGCTTCCTAAAGGGCAGAGCAGACTTGACAGTCATAACACTGTGTAGTAGCAAATGTTATAAAATACTTGTATTTTCTAAGTTTTTACTTTAGCTATAATGAGAACATGACTGAAATGAAATTCATTGTTTTATACTTTAAATTTTCAGTTTCTGCCTGGAACTAACAACTTTTATGAAAGATGCTTTTTTATTTCCTGTAAAAATATATTGCAGGATAACAAAGTCATAGTTACATCAGACTGGAGCTCACATAGACTCAATTGCATCTCACTGAATATGCACGTTTGCATCTTCAACTTCTCGCTGCTCCAAGCAATAATAAAGGACATGATTGCATACGCGTCTCAGTCTGAAATGTTACTAGCCTCCCTGCAACGTACTGAATAAGCATTAAAGCAATGGCCTAGCTGAGTGGCGTCTGAATACGCAGCCATGCAGCTTTGCTCTCAAGCAGCACTCACAGGGTCCCTCCATTGAATTTGCATCAAGCAAAAGAAAAGGGAAGTTGAAAAGATCTCTTGCATCATTTGTGGATGTCATTCAAAGTTACTGTAAGGCTTACTGTACCTGAACGGTAATATCATAGACAACAGAATAGTTTACTGCTGTGGAAAATAAAACTTAATAAGGAGACCTCATTTGTTGTTGTTGTTGTTGTTGTTGTTGTCAGAAAGGTATGGCAAAATGTAACCAAAAATGCTTGCAAAAACATTTATTTTATCATTATCTAACGCTAAGAAAGAAATAATGATTATTTAAATAAAAACCCAAATCAATGCATTTATTGATATTAGAGGAAATAATTCTTTAAATGTTAGGAATTATTTTTTAGCAAGTTTTAAATTCAGAAAGAAACAAGAATGCCAACAACACCGGTGCTAACCTGATCTTCTCTGGCAGTTCAGAGTTTTACTGTGGAGCAGGTAAAGCAGATCTGTTTCCCTCCTTCCCTCCCTCCGACCCCCCTCTGCTGTTGCTCTGGAAGTGACAGCAGCCCCTCTAATCCTCTTGCCATTACTGTTACTAAGGATGAAATAAATACATAAGGCAATTGGTAGGAATTAAATGTTACATAATGTGTCTTTTGATTTTGTACATTTCAGTAGCTATAAAAATATTAAAATGTGACCATTTATCTGTAATCACCAGTCATCCTACTATTTAATAATCATTAAACATTTCAAATCAATCTTCTTGATCACATAAGGTAGACATAGAAACAGATGTATTCAAACTGGTCCAATGTGTTTTTAGTTGAACTAAGTAGTAATACAATACTTTACTAGGAATTGGAAAATGTCATGCCTAAAATTAGGACATGGCATTTTTAATCCCTTTGGTTTAAATGTTAGCAAAAAGGATTCATTGTGTTCTTTCAGTTTAAACCTACATATTCAACAATTTTTTGGACTAAGTCATTTGATTTACTCAAAAATAAAATTTCTACCATTATTATTTTCTTGAATTTTCTTACTTGAAAGGTCAAATTCCAGAGATTTCCTTTGTACTAAATTTTAGTATTTTCCATGACTTCTTCCACCTTTGGTATAACTGAGCATGTCCAAGGATGTTTTTCCAGGTGCTTTATGGGCAATTATAAATAAGAAAGGATGAGACGTGTGCTTACATAGACAGATGACTAAGGTGTTGAATTGCCTTTTCTTAAAAGGAAGCCAAATTTCACCTTTGAGCATATAAAAACACAGAAGTAATAAATGGTTATTGAGGAATGAGAAAAAAATTAATGAATAGCTTTTTTAGAGAAACATTAAAACATTGAATAAATTGTAATCCACAACATAAGATGATGTTTAATTAAGTTTAATTTCTAATAAGCAAGACATATATGTATATAATATATTTCTTATATAAAATAATATCTTATTTATGTAGAATCTTGCTTACTAGAAAAAATGTTTGTCTATGTGTGTATATATAAATATATAATCATTTTTAAAATTATAACATTTGTTCACATTTACTGGCATATAATGGATTTTTAAGATAATGCTTCATAAACCAACATCTACTTTAAATAATTGAAATAATCATATTATACCCCTCTTTATGTTTGTAAAGTAATGACTTGTTCAACCCTGTTGGAATTAGGTGGTTTTAAGGTTTTCATTTAACAAGTTTATAGCTGTAGCTTCTGATATTACTAGGAAGAACACTCTCAAAGAAAACTCCCTGATCCTCTCTCTTAGAATCATTCTGCACTCTCTTGTACTGTGTTCCCTAAGCCTTTGGTACCACATTTACAATGTACATGTATCTTGGGAGTGGGCTCCACATCTCTGCTTGTTGACTGCTTGTGGCTTTCCATAATAGTCTACATCATTTGCAGACAGATGTTTCCTATATGAGAGGGAAGGAAAGGGAAATTATATAATTGAAGTATAACACAAAAACAATAAAATGTTTTTTAAATCATCGATACAATCATGGTAGTAGAGCATGACTTTAGTATGTAGGTGGTAGAGTGGTCTGGCTGAGCTCAAGGCCAGCCTGGTCATATCATGAGCTTAAGCCAGCTAGAACCACATACTGAGAACCCATATCAAAAAAAAAAAAAAAGAAAGAAAAAGAAAAAAAAGAACAAAATTTTAAAATTCATTTTTTGAAAGGTCATGACAGTTATTTTTTTCATATACATTTATTTTGTTACACATGCATAAAACAAACTACATACAGCAGGGTGAACCATGTGACAATCATGAGTTCTTTAAATGTTAAATTCATAGTGATTTGGTTATTTGTATTTGTCAAACTTGAAGTAAACATCCTTCCTGTCAGGTTGGGTCTAAATTTGTAAATGAAATTCAATATCTATCATATCTCATCTCTGTTAACTCCTTTATCTTGATCTAAAAAGATATTATCCCCTAGCCAATGAAACTTGATTGTAAAACTAAACTATGTGATCTTCAACACACCTCAGAAACTTAAGAAGGAATAAAACTTACATTCCTGAGTGAACCAGCAGTGCAAGTTAGCAGCTTCCAAAACACACAAAATAACTGAAGCAGTTTACTGCCTGAACAGCCACCCAACACTCTCTATAACACTGGAACCTCATCTTCAGCCTTCTGGCCCAATGTCTCTGGCAGACTTATTTGCAAGGCAAGAACTATTGAAGACTTGCTTACTCTGTTTTGGCAGAGTTTGGCCATCGACTCTGCCTGTATATAAGCTTCCCATTTTTAGACAGAATTCTGTTTGTGGCAGGAAAAAGGACATTTTGCCCAGTGGCTGGTTTGCTACATTTGAAGCCATCTCCATAAGGAGGTTCTTTGATGTTCATCATCTTCTTTGAGGTCGGCAGGGTGTTAAATACCTTTTGAAACTATTGCTTAATGGAAATTGATTAATAGCCTATGACCTTAGTGATAGTTATTCTTAAATATTGTTATAAGTTACTACACACACACACACACACACACACATATATATATATAATTTTATTTGTTTGTGTAAGAATTGAAACCAGCGCTGCTTGCATTCTTAGCAAGCATTAATATTTGCTTTAATAAGAAAGTACTTTTACTGCCCACTCTATTCATTCTGACATACTCAAATACTTCAAACAAATTTTGAAAAAAATGATAAGGAAATTAAAAATTCTACTAGCTAAATCTTAGATTTTTATATAAGTATTCCACATCTTGCTTGGTACAGGAGTTTTGCAATTTGGGCATATGGGGATAGATATGTGTATGATGTAAACGTATATGTATACTATATATATGTATGTATATACATAAGCCCATATGTATATGTGTATATGTGTATAAATTCATATATGTCTATGTTTGTATATTTGTTTATGTTTATATGTATATGTGTATTTGTATATATGTATATTTATCATATTATCTATTGTTTTTATATACATAAGCATATCTATGCACACAATCCCATATATTTATTGCAACACATATATGGTAGAATTTAAGGAAATGGGAAATACCGTTGTCCTGAATTATTTGTGTGTCTTTGCTCTTTTTACCTGAAAAGATCTTTTTCATCCTACAAACTTGATGAACATTGCCAAAATCAAGGCCAGAAAAGGATGTAGACTGTATGAGTGGAAATACTTATCTTTTATGGCAGCATTTTGTCATGCATACTCCACTACATAATTATGAAAGTTGTCATCTTTCATTCTTCCTCGCAACAAGGCCCACACTCTGATGCAAGATGATTTTGAACAGCTTCCTTTTGAGTAGCTTATATCATGTCTTCCATTCTCAAACACAAAATTATATATTGGCTGGGATGTCAAAACCATCAAATTTTATAGTTCCTTTTTATGCTTGAGAATCGTTACTCTTGGTTATTCCATTCAATACAAAGAAAGTTGAGTTCTTACAGGTTGTGGACTTTCATCTCTTCTCCTAACTTCCTCCTTTTTCCTTTTCTTCTCTTCCCTTGCCATCCTATCCCTTCCCTCATTTTCTTTTCTCTTTCTATCTCTTTCTGAAGAATTCAGTTCTCAGTATTTAAGGTGATGCAGAACACAGGTGTGCATGTAAGTGTTGGTGCAGCCTCCTGGGGGATCATGCAAATATACAAAGAGAGAAAGGGAATTCTGTGGTGTCATTGGAGATGCAATGTAAGGTTATTGATTGTCAATATTTGTTACATGGAAATGAATTTATATGTGAATGAATAGCTTATAAAATATAAATGCTATTATAGAGGCAGAACAGAATATAAGGGTAAATAGGATAATACTGGGGTAACTAGTTTGTATTCATGTCTCTGTATTCTCTATTTTCATACAGGAAGCCTCATTTTCTACATTATTAGAAGGTGTAGTCTGACTAGGACTGTTTTAAACTATCTATCATTTGTTGATCTGGGCAATAATTATACTCCCTTTAGTGCCATGGTCCGTAAATGTTTTCTTCACTACTCTCCAGGATAAATGAGCTTTCCATGTTCCTTGCATCCACTTTTACTAGAACAGTTGCTGCTCTTGTAGAGTGTCTTTCACACATCAACACTATACATCTCAATGAGTGCAGGAGTGGAAAAAACTATTCTTTTCGTTTAGTTTCTTACATATATTGCCAGAGAGGACGCTCATTAAAGCTTTTCAGCACATATTTGAAATTGCATACAAGAAAGAATAGAAAGCATTAATGATAGAAGAATACAATATTGAGGATTATAGAATCTTAGGTTATAGCTTTATGCCAGTTATAAGGCCTTGTATACATTTCCTAGTTTTTTTTTTTTTTTTGAGCCTGAGTTTCTTCATTATAGAGTATCAGTTATTATCCTTTTTTTTATTTACTTATAGCTTGTGTAGTGATTTAAAAGAAAAATGGGGCTCACAGGCCCCAGCACTTTAACCTGTTTTTCTATTTGGAGGCACTGTTTGAGAGGCTTGGGTAGTGGAGGATGTACATCAATGAAGGTGACATTTGGATTACCTGGCCTTTTCCTATTTCCAGTTTGCTTTCTCTACCTCATGCTTGCATTTGAAGATGTGGGTTTTCAGCTTCTTACTCTTGTCCCTATACTTGACCCTGATGGTCTCATGGTCGTGATAGACTCTTAACTTTCTGGAACTTTAAATAAAGTAAACTCTTTCTCTAAATTGCTTTTGATCATAGTATTTTGTCAAAGCTACCGAAAAGCTAATTAGAACAGTTCATGCTAGAATAGTTCATGCTTTGCCTTTTCTGCCAACACTAGTTTATAATTTTTAATTATTTTTGCTATAAGTATACATTAATTTTTTTCCAAAAAGTTTCTATGAAAGTCATGATTCTACCAAGCCCATTTTCTAGCAGTTTTATTTAAACCCAGCACACAGGTTGTTATGTGCACATTCAATAGCACTTTGCATTCAAGATTTCATGTATATTAGACCTTTGTCAGATGTAGGGTTGGTGAAGATCTTTTCCCAGTCTGTAGGCTGTCGCTTTGTTCTCTTGACAGTGTCTCCAGCCTTACAGAA
>OU015744.1:120231631-120249937 GCA_907169655.1 Acomys percivali | reverse complement strand
GAGAGAGAGAGAGAGAGAGAGAGAGAGAGAGAGAGAGAGAGAGAGAGGAGATCTTTTCACTGTATTCCTTGTTGATGATAGGCTATTGCCTTGTGGTTGACTGGCAGAGTCTTCCTGTGAAGCCCTCACCCTGCTTCACTTTCTTTAGCTGTTTATTGACACTGAATGGGAAGAAAATTGTTTGCAACAATCATGGCTGGCAGATGCAGCAAGTGTTGACTATGTTAACCAGTACTGAGAACTAGTGTAGAAGATATGTCAATTGCAAGAAAAATAAAACAAGGAAAGCACCTACTTCTAGGAAGAAACAGTTCTGTTTTTTCAAACCACCACGGTTATGAAAGACACGATTAAAAGAGAGTAAGTTGGTATGTCACTAAGGCTCACTAAAAGGCAACACAAGGGTTTGCCTTGGCCCGAGATCACAGGAAAATACTGGCAATGATATCACCAGGATATGTCAGAAAGTAGAATAAAAAAATAGATAATTGATCATTGAACTTCATCGATATTCAATTTTTCAGTTTAGCAATTTATTTTACAAATTACAAGCTGAAGTATTCAATGATAAAGAAAAATAGTCTATAGAAGTGCCTCTTAGTGCCGAGGATAACTTAATTGTAGCTTCCATGGATTCCTGGCTTTTATCTTTGTGATGGTACCTAACTCTTACCAGTTATCTTCTATGGGTAACCCTGGGAACGTTGAGTATACCCTGAAGCCATCAATAAAGAAAGGACACCTGGAAGCAGCCTTCTTTTAACAATACTGAAACAGGGGAAGAAACAGAAGGCCTAAGCTTTCTTTGAGAAAAGCCAGAATAGGGTCTTTTCACACTTTCCACTGGAGTATTTTCCTTTAGGGCTTAGAACTGCACAGGAGCAGCTGTGAAACAGAAGTTGTTAGGACAGAAATGAAAAACTGTGGAGAGGTCAGTGGTCCTGATACCAATGACCCTTGCTTTGCAATTGCTCCCTAGCAAATACCTGAGTCATTCTCAAATGCAGTTGCCAGAAAAACTCAGGAAAGGCTTAGAAGAACTTTTGAAAGAATGATGAACACAAAGGATCTGTAGATGAAGCATTTATCCAGTTTAAAGTTCACTTATTCTTATATTAAGAGAATGCAATATAATTTTAAAAGTATTTTCTAAAATCATTTGAAGACATAATGAGGTATAGTCGAATTTACTCTGAATATTCTTTTTAGATTTTGTAGCTTGATGAAGAAAGTAAAAAAATGGAAGGAAGGAGGGAGAATCTCTTTGTTCCACTGAGCAGGTCTCTACTAGATTTGAGGCTAATTTCTCAGTAGTGCAGCTAACAGGCCTCAGGGCTGCAGATAAACATGAATGCCTAAGGAATTTCTCAGCTGCTGAGGAGTGAACTGGGTTTATACAAGAGTTGACACAGGTGTGTATGTCATTAACCCCGCCCAAACTTCAGACAGGCAGAGCAAACTGCTCCAGTGTTCTCTGTAGAACATTTTGTCATATTAAGAAAGATAAAAAATAGTGTTAATAGATGACATGCCCTGGCTGATATAGATGATGATGATGATGATGATGATGATGATGATGATGATGATGATGAAAGACAGATTATAGATCATAGGTATACATATTTATTTATATGCATATGCATACATTATTTCTTTCAGATTTCCTTCATATGAGTTCCAGACTTTTTATTGACTGATAAAACTTGACTTGCTGGTCATCTCAGACAGGAAATTTACAAACATAACACTGAGTGTTCCTATCATAGACTATGCAGTTGCCACTTTAAAATATCCATTATAATCAGATGTGGTAGAGCATGCTTTTGATCCCAGCACTGGAGAAGCTGAATCTCTGAATCTGAAACCATCCTTGTCTACATAGTGAGTTCAAGGCCAGCCAGGACTACATAAGTGTGACCCTGTTTCTAATTAAAAAACAAACCTTTTTAAAAAAAGCCTTGTTCAAATAAGTGTTATTTTTTTAAGTTATCAAATTTATTAATATTTTCATATAGTATTAGCATTGCAATTTCATAGCTATATCTCAAAGGGAGAAGATACATATTTAATTAAAGACTTTTCAATTTTTTTATTTATTACTTGGGGGAAAAAGGGATTTGAGAAGAGAGCAGCTACAGAAGAGAAGTCTGCTATAGGGATGGAACATGTGAATGGTAACTCAGAAAATCGCTGATTCTGATAAAAATGTTTCCAGATAAGGGAAAACTATGATTGATGCATGAGTGAAAGCCTGAGGGTGGAGGCACAGACTCAGTGAAAGGGTGAGGGTGGAGGCACAGTGTCAGTGAAAGCCTGGGGGTGGAGGCACAGAGTCAGTGAAAGCCTGAGGGTGGAGGCACAGTTTCAGTGAAAGCCTGAGGGTGGAGGCACAGTTTCAGATGAAATATCTCCTTTGTTCAGGCAGAGAAAGTGAATTCCAATGGAAGCCTGAGTTGGTTCAAACAGAGCTGGACACAGATGAAAACAGTGTGATTAGATGTGATTAGATACTAGAATATTTATATAAATCCTGCTGGAATTTTTCTTATGTCTAATTTCTTTAATCCTACAACTTAAATGCCAATTTCTCCTTATTAAAAAAAGACATCATAAGGTACAGTTGTGTAAAGAAGACTCACTTGATGACACCACCAATGGTCAACACCACCAATGTCGTAGTTGACAGCGGAAAAATTTCAAGATCCCACTCCTACATTATGAGCTGCAGGCATACCATGTCTTCTAAGAGGAGAATCAGTTTTCTCCAAGGACTATTCTCTGATAGGTTAGCCAATACTAAGTACTCTGCCTAAACACATATATACCATCAGTACTAAATGAACTAGGTAAGGTATACGTGATTGTGAAGTCAGTTAATGAATCTGAAGTGTAAGGCAAAGAGAAATGTGAGGTTGGAGATGTGGGGATTATGTATATATACTTCTCATGTACAGAATTCAAAAAACTTTTCTTGTAAAAATTCAGAGGCATCCAGGCACTGTGGCACAGGCCCATAATCCCAGCACTGCAGGAGGCGGAGGCAGGCACATCTCTGAGTTTGAGGCCAATGTGGTCTACAGAGCAATTCCAAATCCAAGACAGCCAAGCTTACACAGATAAACCCTGTCTCAAAAAAAAAAAGTAGGATATGAGTTTCTTTAGAACCACTACTTTCTTATAATAGTTTCTTATTTTCTATTTTCTTATGGCTTTTAGACTTCCTAATATTCTACATTATTTACTCCTGTTTTGGCAGATGACGTCAGCCATTCTGGAAGTTAAACTACATAATTGTCATCAGAGAAGCTTCATTCAGCACCTGATTGGAGCAGAGCAAATACTGAGACCCACAGCAAAGCATTAGGCAAAGCTTGGGGAATCCTATAGAAGAGGGAGAATTGTAGGAACCAGAAGCCTCAAGGACAACACAAGAAAACCCACAGAATCAACTGACCTGGGTTATAGGGGCTCACAGACACTGAACTGACAATCAGGGAAGCTGCATTTATGGGATCTAGGACGAAAGGAAGAAAATTTGTAAAGTCTGCAGACAGCTATAATTCCTGGTGGTCTGAAAAGAGAGCTCACAGTTGCCTTACTGCTATTTTCATACATTTATACATATGTATATGCCTATATATTAAATTCAATATTAATCATTATAACATTTTATTTCCTGTTCTCAGAACACATGCAAATCTTCATGGCCTTTGTTAGGACACAATTGAGTCTTACATTATTTCCTGCCTTAGAAACATCCCTCAATTAAACTTATAACTAAGGAATTCACCATAGAGCAACAAAACATGTAAGCGCTGTCTAGGCTTGTTAATTTACTCTGGCTTAATCATGGTATCAAACAGCTGCAAAAGAATGAAAGAATAAAACACAGCTTAGTAAATCCAAGGGAAAACACAAAAATATATGTTTGCAAATATGTAAATAAAGTATTAAAATTTAAATATTAATAAATAGACTACATTTTATCAAGGTGTAAAATGTGGCATTGTTTTGTGTTTACTATTATGTAAATATGGTCATTCATGCTATGGCATTTGGGTTTCAGTCTTTAAAATCTTTTTGTAAGTGCTGTCCTCACATTCACACCTTCTTTTTTGAACACAAGGAAAGCTTTTTCAATAGCACACTTTTAAATGTAGCAAAAGTGAAATTACTCAAGGCATATTTAGTTACACTTCATTGTGTTAGGTTTTTAATGTTCAACAAGTAAAAGCAGGAATGAATTTGGATGTACTTCACACAAAAGAGCTACAGAAATTTTCCTCATAACTTTCTCAGAGGTTCAAAGGGCCCCTGGGACTAGTAGGAAAAGGTAGAAATTTTAAGAGGCAAAACACAATGTGTGGACATTAGTCTACTTTGTATCTTCAGAGGAGATAGTAGGACGGAATCCCTTTTTCCTTCCTTTTCTGTTTCTTAGTCACGTAGCCTATGGTTTTCCTTAACCTTGTCCTGCTGCCATAATGCCATACCTTGCTGTGGGCCTAAAGCACTACATACCATTGACTGTGCATTGTAACTTCTTAAATCATGAGACAAATTCTAAACTTCCTCTGTATAAGTTTATTGTCTCAAACATTTTGTTATAGTGACATCACTAAATCTATGCAATTTCAGATATCTTCTATCACATAGCTTATCATTATTAATCTGCAAAACGTTTTATTTAATATGCAGAAAACTGGGTAAATGATAAAATGTTACTTGACATTGGAAAATTACATTAATTACAGAAATATGTTAGACAAGATTTTTGCTGATGAAATGTTTACAGAGGCAAAAAATATAATAACAAATGATAGAAATAATGTGAGAAAATAAGACATTGAGTGACAAAAGAAAAATAAACAACAAGAACTGAAGTGGATGTCAACTTGAAGTAATGCAGCAAATGGATTTAAGTATGTAATTGAAGGTGCCTAAAATAATTCAGCTTATATGTATGTATATTTATTGTATGTATTATTATGTACTACACAGATAAAAATCAACACAAAAATCAGAAGGAGAGTGAAGAGGAAGAGGAAAGAAGAGAGACTACAACAGGATTTGCAGAATATACATGCATAAACGCACACCAACATCAAATATTTTTGCCTAGCAAATGTGATACCTAAGCTAAATGTTACAAAAATAAAATAAATTATTTAAGAGAATAATAAGAGTAAGCACAAATCAAATATAAGAGGGAAAAGTTATATATATAAATGATCAAGGGTTAAGTGATTAGCAACTACGATTAACAACTGTGTAGTCAGTAAATTTACAAAAGAATGATCACTAATAATTATAGACATTCCCCTTAAAACACTGCAATGCTTTATCTCATTCATCGATTACTGGTGATTTAATATGTTGCAAATGTAGTAACAGAAATTATGGAGAAATGAATTATCTTCTTTCACATTGTTGTTCAAAGTAAAGGAAAAAGTAAGAAAATTAACAACACACATTCATTGATTTGTATATATATTCTGTGAAGAGACTCACACAGGTTCACAAGAAAAGAATTTGCCATAGTGCTGACAAGCCTATGTTTCAGTGATCTTATCATTCTCCCATGATTGAATGATTAAACACAATGTGGAAAAAGTGATACTACAAATGTAATAACTTATATGATGTAAGACTAGAAAGCAGCACATCTGCCATAGTGATAAATCTTTTTAAAAATTATTGTAATAATTAGAAATTTTTCAGCAACAAATTAGTTGTAGATATAAATAAACTATTTCTAAATTGAGGGTCAAAAGTTTCAAAGTAGCCAGACCAATGCTGAATTAAAATTGCATACAATGACTGAAATTAGCTGCCTGCATGACTTACTACAAGGTTGTATTAATCAAGACAGTGGCAAATTGATGAAAGGACACATACGGATAATGGGTTGAATAGAGAACCTGTAAGCTGCCGTACACAAGTGTAACAGCTGACCTTTGTTAAAGAGACATAGGCAAAACCACAAGGAAAGAATTGTCTCAAGGAATAGTGCTGGATCAATAAGGTCTCTGGAAGTAAATACGAATCTTCTCTTTTTCGCCTATTCTGTAGCCAGCTATATTTTTTTGCAGCCCAAAGCCTCGTCCAGTTTACATCCTTTCTCATGGTAAGCACAGCTTTCCGTAGCAGAGTTCCTTTGTTGGTATTGCTCATAAAGTTAGCTAGCTAATATCATCACTTTATTATATCTACAGTTCAGTGAAATTCCGTTGTGTATATGTACCACATTTTCATTATTTATCTGTTGATATGTGTCTGGGCTGCTTCCACTGCTTCCATTTCCTTGCTGCTGTGAATAGAGTAACAAACATTAAGTACGGATGCAAAGATGTACAAATTATCTCCATAGTAGAATCTAGGACCCTTTGGGCATACAGATCAGAGTGAAAATCAGAAACGATGACCAAGTAAGGTTAAAAGAGGTGTTGAAGAAGATGATGGGTGTTACAGAAAGAAGTATGGTTGTAAAAACACAGGGAAAACTGGGAGGGGGAAAGTTACACAGGGATGTGGACGGGAAGCAGAGACAAGGAGCGTCAACTAAAACAAATGTTATTTGAAAATGTCATAACGGTACCCACAATGTGTGCTAATTTTTAAAAAGTTAATAGATAAAAAGACATGCAAAGAATATAGGGTGAATGGTGAAAAATTAATCAGCTCATAATGAAAACAATATTGTTACCAATTAGGAGAGAATAATAAATATTGAGTATGATGTTCAGTGGTTTAGCTATCTGCCTTTCATCATTTGCGTCCATCCTATACCTACAAACATGCTAAGCAGTTGACAGTTTTTAGAGTAATGAGTACTCCTTCATTATCTGTAATTTTATCTGTCCTGTTTACATCCACAGTCCAAACTCCATTCCATTTCCACTTTGTAAGCCTATTTATCGCATTCGAATCCTTTGAATTAGTCAACAAGTATTGAAAACTTACTCTGTGCCAAATGCTGTTTTTATTCTGGGGCTGTTATGATTAAGCAGGATAGGACAAGCCGGAGAACTAGCCAAATCACAGCGTTTACATCTATGTGTAGACAACAAAGAAGCAATTGAGAAGAAAATCATATAATTATATAGTTTCATATGATCCTAGACAATAAAGCCTCTAAGTGACAGGTTAGAGAGTGCTCATGGGCAGCAGGAAGGCTATATTTCATAGGGTGATCAGTGAAAGCTTACCATTAAATCATCTTAGAAGAAGTGCTAGGAAAAGGTAACAATTAAGAATTTAAGAACAAAGCATCCAGGAAGAGAGAAATGTGGAGAGAATTGCAACACGTACATAAGCTGTGCTTCAAGACTGGTGTAGGAATTAAAATCAAACTGGTGTAGGGATTAAGGGTTGGCTGCTGCAGGAATTAAGGGCAGGCTGGTGTAGTGATTTATGGGCAGGTCAGTGCCTGAGTAGAAGTGGCATGGAATGGGGTTGTAAAGGAAACAGATTTTAGAATCTCTTGTTTGCCAATGTATGATTTGCTAAGTACCGTATTCAGAGCAATGGAAACAAGACGTCAGATTAAAAGTGATACAAAGAAAAAGACAAAACTAGACTTAAGATAGTAGGAACATGGAGACAGGGCTTCAAAATTATGCAAAGGCAACACATTAAAAGCCATGGTACAGTAAGTGTGGATGTAAATGGTGGTAAATGAAAAGTTAAGAAAAACTCTGGTGCCCCATATTTGAGCATGTCCCCTGGATGGGGAGACCTGGTGGCACTCAGAGGAAGGACAGCAGGCTACCAAGAAGAGACTTGATACCCTATGAACATATACAAGGGGAGGAGGTCCCCCTCAGTCACAGACATAGAGAAAGGGAGTAAGGGGACAATGAGAGGGAGGACACAAGGGATGGGATAACAATTTAGATGTAATATGAATAAATTAATAAAATATTAAAAAAAAGAAAGAAAAATCCGCACTATATGTTAAGTAGGTGAACTTACCCTGTTTAGTGCAGTGTAGGAACATATATACGTATATTAGGGGAAATCAGGCTGCACTATAGTCAAGACTTTTGTTTTGGAAAATTAACTTTGAGGTTCCCTTAAGGAATCCACTGAAAGTCAGATAAAATTTTACACACACACATACTCACACACACACACACACACACACACACATACACACACAACACACACTCACACGCGTGAGTCTCCCTGGTGAGATTGTAATAAGAGACTTGAAATTGCCAGGCACTGGGATACATCTATTATTTAGAGCCTTGGGAATGGAGTTGTCTCCCAGGTAGAGATGGGAAGAAGCATGCCAGGAAGCCCAGGCGGCTGCTGAGGATGAGGAGCTCCAAAGTGGAGGTACTAGGAGAGAGCAGGCAAGGAAATGAGTGTCCTTAGGGAATGGAGACCAATCAAAGGATCAGAACATGAGAATGGAATTTCAAGAAGGAGCAGAAGGTCAGAGCAGATAATATATTCCCAGGACAACTGCCGTATAATGTCTTTTTAACTGTGAAGTTACTGTGGCTGTGGCAGCAGTGAAGTAAGGGCAACTGGAGGTCGAGTGGGTTGTGTTGAAGATCAAAGGAGTATTAGTTACTTTCAATAGTGTACAAGAATCCCCAGCATTGCAGAGAGAGGGAGAGCAGGGTAGAAAGGAGGGGAGAGGAGATGAGGGGAAGGATGGGGAAGGATGGAGAGAGGGAGAGAAAACTTTTATGGAGGGATATTACAGGCAGCTCAGTGGTAGAGTGTGTGCCTATCATATGGAAAGTCCAATATTCGGTTCTAGGATCACACAAATGAAATGAAACCAGCCAACCAAACAAGAGAAAATTTACAAAAAAATGTAATGTGCTTTTAAAAAGGTTATATTAACAAGAAAACTAGAAAGCCCACCGAACCGCTGTAGGATAGAGATGAATACTACCACATTAGATCTCCTTGCACTGGCTGAGCTAGAGTATGTAGTGCATGCTGTAGATAATAAAACCTTAATATCCCAGTAAGTGCTGAACACAGTTCTGGCTAATATTTGACTGTAACTATCTCTTGAGAATCTTGAATGGGGTGGAATTGAGCATAAGGGGGCATGGTTTGATGGATAAAGAACACCTCCTGAAACCCATAAGTATCTTCAGGTGGACTTGCTAGTATTGTTTAGAAAAGATAAAGGTTTTATGTCTGAGGGATGAGATCATTAGTCAAAGCTGAATGAAGAAGTGAGAATTACAAAGTTGAGAACATTGTTTTTATTACTTAAAATTCTTCAAGTCAGCCGGGTGTGGTGGTGCATGCCTTTAATCCCAGCACTCAGGAGGCAGGGGCAGGCAGATCACTGTGAGTTCGAGGCCAGCCTGCTATACAAAGCAAGTCAAGGACAGCCAAGGCTATACAAAGAGACCTTGTCTCAAAAAACAAAATAACTAAAACAAGACAAATTTCTTTAAGTCATTTACTCTGAGGCATAGATCTTTGAGATATAATGTCAGTAAAATTTAGTAGGTATTCAGGTCAGTATTTCACCTACACTGTTTATAATAATTAATTTTATGTAAATTACCTTAGCTCCTTAATTTTTCTTACTAACTTCAAGTATGAAATGCAGGCTCTGAAATGAGTGCTAAATTGGTTGGTTTTGTCTATGTAATTGTATTGCAGATGAAAAGAGATCAAGATACTTACTTTTAAATTATTGGATTATATTAAAAGATTGTAGAATTCTAAACTGAGCAAAAAAAAAAGAAAGTAGAAAGTTAATGAACAATGAAAAACTTCAGAAGCATAGTTCACAGTCGTAACACAAGCAATGGCTATATCTGGTATGACAATTATGTGGCTACTTATACGGTTATGGAAGAAACTGTTATTAGGTTTCTTTGTTCCCCATTATCTATTTTTCCTTCATGTTTTTTTATTATAAACTCCATATTTCTAAAGAATGGATGTTAGGCATGCTAGAAATCTACATTTCTCTGTCACCTTTTGTCTTCCTTTTGTTCTGAAAAGTACTTAGTTTAAGGGACAGTGGGCTAAATTTATGAAGATATTTTCAGGATGTCTTATGTTAATATTAAGCTTTTCATTATACACTTATGAACCCTTTTACGGACTTGTATGCATGATACCACACACATAATTATGAACGTGCCAAGATAGAAAACATGTAGAGGATAAGACAACAAAATCCGCGAAACTTTGGTCCCCATATGAAAATTTGGGACAGAATCATAGTTTAAGCTGTAATTTTTGTTTTGTGGGGAGGTAGATAAAGTTGATTTTTGAGCAACTGTATATAAAGGGATGAGGTCAGGTACTCATTACATCTTATAATGAAGGTGTCATGCTGCAGCAGCAGATATATGGTGTTTTCTTGGTGAAACAAGGTCAAGAATCCCAGCCAGTCAACATCTCTGTAAGATCATGTCAGTGTTGGCTTCTGCACTGCTGTGTGGCTCCTCCAATACTGCAGGTGTCATGGTGGCTATAATGTGTTTGGCACTACAGAAGCATAGTGAGACTGTCCTATTTTTCACCAATGTATTAATGAAAGAAATTGCATAAGTTCTTTCTCATCAATAAAAAGGACAAAAATCATGCTAACTGTTGAAAGAAACATGAATAAGAGTATACACATCCTCACACACTATTCAGTATAACTGTGAAAACACAAGGATAACAGTAGCTAGGAAAAAGCATGAAGAACCATCTTAGATGGACAGGACATTCTCCACCGTTAAGTGGAGAAGGGGATCTGACTTTCACACAAACTCTGGTGCCCCATATCGGACCATGTCCCTTGGATGGGGAGGCCTGGTGGCACTCAGAGGAAAGATAATAAGTCACCACGAAGAGACTTGATACCCTAGGAGCATATACAGGGGGAGGTGGTCACCCTCAGTCACAGACATAGGGGAAGGGAGTAGGGGGGAAGAGGGAGGGAGGAAAGAAAGGGAGGATACAAGGGATGGGCTAACAATTGAGATGTAATATGAATAAATTAATAAAAAAATAACCACTGGAAAAAAATAAAAAAAATTAAATTAAATTAAAAGTATGGAAAAAAAAAAGAACCATCTTAGAAAACATGTGCTGTTATTCTATGTTGAAAGAAAGAAGTTGATACGAACACCAAAGACTCTGAAATTCAGAATCTCTAAATCCACTTCTTAATGTTATCTCTACTTGCAGATCCCATGACACTTCATATGAAACGTGTCACTCCTAGTCCAGGATGCGCTATTTGAATCATGTTTTCACCTTTCAATTGTCTGAGAAAAAAGAACTTGGCCATCACACTGAATTCTTACAACTCTTTCATCCATAGCCACCTAATTAGTCACTGAGGTCAATGGTTCATGGTGCATACATTTCTTATGTCTGTCCCTTCACTGCTCCTCCTCAGCAGCACTTAGGGAATAAATCCCCTAATCTTTCTGCTGTGCACTATTTCATAGTTTGGTCTCCTTTGTTTGTAGTTCCTCTTGCACATATCTTCCCGGATTAAGTTCTCACATTACTATTATATCTGAAATGTAAATACAATCATGTTGTTCTTTAGTCTCATAATTATCACAGGGTCTTAATCATGTAACATTTCATACTTGTGATAGCATGTGACTGAAACCCCAAATAACAGAGCACATTGGAGGTTTGCTAATAGAACTTTCATCTCCCAAATTAAACTTTTTCTAGTGCACATCCTTTTCATTTTTTCACAATTCAACATTATTGAAATGTCCCCAGTGTCTCACTGCCATGTCCATGTGATTGTTTCTTTTGTTATAATTCTGTCTATATTTCCCTATAATTCTCACTTAGTTTCTGCACTATTCCTCACTATCCAGTATCCTCCTCCTCTTCTTTAAAGCATATCCTTTTTTAAAAATTTGATTTGGGATTATAATATAATTACAACCTATCTCCCCTTTTCTCCCTTAAAACTTCCCTACACACTCACCTTCAAGTCCACCACTTCTATATTTACAGTTGTTATTTTATGAATATGTTATATACATTGTACCACCAAATACAGTCTACTCCATTTATATAATGTCGCTTGCACCTATGTTTTCAGGGCTGACCATCTGGCAGCAACAATCAAATGGTGTGGTCTTCCTCACGGAAGCCCTCTTCCATTCCTAGCTTTCCTTGGTTGCTTATAGTTAATCATGTAGGGCATATCCATCCATGGCTGTCAGTTTTTCAGCTCATGTTTGGACAGTCATGTTAGTAAGACTTTATGAGTATAGCTTCTGACATTACTAGAAGACACGTATATATTGTTGAAAGACTTTGTGTGCTTCAGTACTATTTGTACATCTCAGTACTGACTGAAATGCATTTAAAATCATTTGATTATTTTTTGTTTGTTTGTTTTTGTTTTTGTTTTGTTTTGTTTTGTTTTGGCTTTTCAAGACAGGGTTTCTCTGTGTAGCCCTAGCTGTCCTGGCCTCGCTTTATAGACCAGGCTAAGCCCAAAGTCAGAGATCCACCTACCTTTGCCTCCTGGAGTGCTAGAATTAAAGTTGTACGTGCACAAACTATTGTACCAACCAAGGACAATGCACGTAGTAAAACTAGGCCCTCTGTTCAGATCTAGCCAATGGACAGCTCTTTCTCCATGGTTTTGAGAAGAACAGGGACTACCTCTGACATGAACTCTGGTTCCAACGCCCCACACACACACTGATTTAGCCACTTCCCTTGGTAGGGAGGCCCTATGGGAACACAGAGGAAGGAGATAAAGGCTATCTGTATATGAGACCTTATAGGCTGTGGTCCGATGGTGGGGGAGGAGGTATTTTCTGTCAGAATTCTAGAGGATGGGAATAGGGAGAAAGAGGGAGTGATAATGTGAATGGGAAGATACAAGAGAGGGGATAACATTCAGGATGTAATGTGAATAAATTATAATAAATTAAAATGTTTTAAAAAGCAGAAAAAATAATTTGCGTATTTGTATGTTTTTCCTTAAGATGAGACTTGCAATAAATGTACTGTCTGTTTAATGTTTAAACACACCCATAGCATAAACACAAACATCAATATTTGTATTAGAAAAAGTAATATTTTATTTCGTGAATTGTTTCCTTATATTTTCTTAGAGTTAAATGAAAACATTTAATTCTTGGTGACATACTTTTGTTCTACTACAAGAGGTGACAATCTATGTAGGCTAGTGAAATCTTTATTAGGCATTTTCTAGAAAGACTTTATTTTGATAGTAATCTTTCTAGACAGTCATTTAAATTTATCTATCAGTAAGTTAAAATGTCTTTAGAGTCTTAAATCATGTTGTTTCATAATGTAGAAGAAAAACATAAACTATGACTATAATTTTACAAAAAAATAAAGAAAATTTGTATTTATTGTAGTAAATTTTATCATCAAACTTCAAAATTGAAGCAGGTAAAATGATTGTTGCAAATATTTTTAAAAATTATCTTAGGTGTATGTTTCTGGCAGTGTGATATTTATCAGAGGTAAAAATAAATAAATATATGCTAAATAAAAATATATTAAACACAATAAAGTGATCCATAAATAACAAGAGTTCATGAACAATTTTGCTTCATATGCATAATTGAGTAGGAAGGAAGAACCAAGAATTGAAGGAGTGGTATCAGCCACAGGCCGTGCCCTGCATACCAGACATTGCTGTACAACTGAGTCTTTGTACATGCTTCACCCTTAGCAGTATAAAATCCTTCTGCACCTTTTGTGTGCAGATTGGAATGCCAGAAGAGCCCTTATGACACCATTAAAAACACATTAGCGAAACAAGTTGTTGCCTGTTATGTTGAAAAAATAACATCTCACAATGACTGATGACTATATGTTTTATTTTTCTTTCAAACATCTTCACATTAACACACCCTTTTCTGAACTATGCCGTGATATAAGCAGTCACAAAAACACACTTATGCATCTCTTACAGAGGAGCATAATCCCTTGTCCTTAATCTAGAAAAACCACTATGTTCTCTTTCTCTGTAGAAGATCCTAGACTTTGTCAAGAACGAGCAGATGTTCCATTTTACAAATCTATCTTCTTAGAAATTAAATATTACAATATATTCAGATGCTTCTACCTAATAATTTCATGTTACTGGGGTATGAAATCTGTGTTTTATCGAAAGCAAGTGAAAATGTAAATCCAAACACAAAGAATGAAGAACTACATTCATAGGTATACTCTATGCTGTTGGAGAGACATATAAAATCTCAAGTGCTTAGTTTGAGTTGAAATGATCACATATCTTGCATAGTAGATATTTCAAGAAAGGGATATGTAATTAAATTTTATGATGACTGACAGATAAAGCCAAATAGTGACCTGCAAACAATTATTTGCTCTATCCAAGATAGGAAGAAATTAAAAATTTAGGTGAATATGGTAAATGACAAGAATTTTTATTGTTACTAAATATTTAATATACAGTTAAACTAATTAGATGTTCTATTTTTTCTATGTATGCTAGCAGATAGTCCCAATAAAATGATATATAATATTAATGCATTATGTATGCTTGTTTAACATCTGTTGGAAATATTTTAAGGCATTTTGGCTATTCATAGTCTATCTTATAGTTTGTATATACCAAATAGTTCATTTCTAATTTATCCTTTATATAGAAAGAAAGAAAATGACAGCAGTACATCATGTATTTTTATTATTTGTGTTTATTTTACTAATTTCATGCTATTTTACTATATTAACTGCAGAATGTCCACTTTTTTACACTTATGAACACCTATATAACTGCTTTAATAGTGATTTGGAGTACAATCATGGTTTGATCCTCATTCCAGAGAAGGAATTTTTGGTCACATCCTAGTTGCCTTAGCTGAGCCTTGGGTGCACAAGCCACGGTATCAATGGACAAATACTCACAGTTGTTCTTGAAACATGGCCTTTTGTTGTTCACTATGTTCACTATCCTACTGAGTGTAGGCATGGGGAATTATCTTTATTCAATGTTTCCTTATACAAACAAAGAAATTTAAATGCAGAGGCATGAATCTTAGCTAATTATTATTAAGAATTGTACATTTTATTTGAAAAAAAGACAAACTTTCAGTCTATAAATGACTACACCAATATTATTTTTGAATATTTTTGTAAAACATATTTCATATCTAAAGAATGGCAAAATAATATTGATAGGTAACTATTTCCATATAAAAAGTAAAAGCAAAGCTACAAAATCAATGACTAATGTCTGAATTCACAGAGTAAATGGCTTAATGGCTTTGTGAATATTTGGCTGCAGTGTTTTTTCTGGTTTTTTTTTTTTTAATCTTATTCATCTGAATCTTCAGTCACAGCCTCATCTTCAGTCTATATATTACACGACACGTTATCCTTCTTATATCTAAACTTATAGATCCTAGGTAGATTATGAAATATCCAATGCTTTGCCAAATGTCTAAATTTTATGCCAGTTAGTTTTTTCACACAATTTCATCAGACTGACTCATAAGGAAAAAAAGAAAACAGAAAGAAAATCTTGGAGAGAATTTCCTAAAAGAGTTATGAGATTTATCATCAGTTAATGATAAAGTGGAATCATTCAGAAAATATCATAATTTAAAGATAAATATGAAGTAGTGCTTTACTCAAATTTTATGGATTCAAATGTACTTCCCAAAAGTAAATACTTTCCTTACTTTGCAAATTTTGCCCAAATGAGAGAGGCAATTTATTTTTATTAATAACAGTAATTATAAAGCATCAGTATTGTTTCCAAAATTTCAGATTCTTTCGCATCCATTTTACTTGAATAGGGTTTAACTTTCATGTCCCCATGCTGGGGATTTTACATGTTTTAACTATGCCACACCTGAGTGAAGAAGCAAGTTTAAGAATCTTTCAAGAGATGGGTAGCAATTCCAGGCTTTCAACACAAATCGACTTGACTACAAGATCCATGGGCTTTGTCTCCAGTAAAAGACAAACTGAAGATAAGAAAACTAAGATGTGCTTCAGACAGTTAAAGTTAAACAAAGCCTACATAACATTCATGTGATTACCATCTGAACTTGTAAACAAACTAGGCCCCCTAGGCTTTAATCAACAGCATGGGAGAGTCAAGATTTGAATGATTGTAATTAGTTAATCCTAAACAGTTTTCAGTTGAGAGAGATTATGTAGGGAAAGCAAAAGAGGTAGTTAGAGCTTGGAATAATACCAAGAATTCCAGAGGGAACAGAAAACAGCAGGGCAAAAAAAAAAAAAAAAAAAAAAAAAGAGCATTGCCCAAAACAAATGATGTCACTCAGGACCACTGCACTGGAGAGAAATGTGCAAAGATGCTTAAACTGGCGCCAATAAACATGTGACTCATGTCATGAAACCCAGGCTCAGAATCATTTAATTTGTCTCCTATGTAGCACAACAAACAAATGCATTGGTTATAGGAGGCAGGCATTCCGAGGATCTTGTTAGTACTCCCTCAGTGATAAATGCCTTGAAATTGGTATAGGGGTGGTTGAAGGGCAAGTGGAGCAGAACATTGGGTCTGAACCCTTTGGCAGGTAGAATACCTGTAAGTTTAGAGAAGTACACACACACTCACACACACACACACACACACACACACACACACACACAGACACACAGACACACACACACACATCAGGACTTGCCCATATACTCACAGGTCTCTTGCCAGTGTGGATCCCTGATCATGTGGATCCTGTGCTGTAAAACATTTCTCCTCTAAACTGTACATTAGTTCCACACTTTGCTTCTCTAGTTAGTGTTACAAAAACTTACAGGGTTTAATATACCTTAATTTATATTGCAAAGTGTTTCTAATTAAGAAGGGCTTGGATTCTTCATACCCTAACATTTACCTTGTGGGTTTAATTCTCTAAAAGACAATTGGAGAGTTCTAACCAAAACCAGAATGGCAGACAGAATATGAACAATTGTCACAATTGTCCCTACCAGCCTGATGACTTTTTAAAATTATCGTCACTGTTTCACACAGTTTTCTGCCTCTGAATTTCATTAACTGATTATGAGTCTGAAAAAGAAACAATGAAAGCTCACTTAGAGCCCACCAAGATGAATCTGGATTCCGGAACCTCTCACACAGCATCAACTACCACCATTCAACTCAGAAACGATTGTTCCTTGCTGCAGTCTGAACATTTGCTTCTTTCCTTGGTTTGTTTTTTTCCATATAGACTATGAGATTCCAATTCCTTCAACATGGACAAAACTGAAAAAAAAAATGTCTTTTATCCACAGAGTACAGAAGCATGCAGAGAGGTGATCACCTCTGTTGCCCCTCAAGTGGAAATTCACTGCGTAATGTGTGGCACTCAGCCTTAGGAAGCATGGAGGGACATGCCTGTCAGTGCATTTTGTTTTCCCATTGCCTTACTCTTGATCCCCAGACTTTACTCCCACAAATAAATTTTTAGCATAGAGGCCCTTGTATGAACCTGTACTTTCCAGAGAAACACCCTGTTCACTGGGTTGGATCCAGAAGGAAGGTTGCACAAGAAACTAAAGCACCTGATATCCACTTAGCACAGTTACAATGCTGGACCCTTAGCAAGTGCTTTAATGCAGTGTCAAGCATCCGTCAAAACAGAAAAGATTGTTTCCATGGTAGTCCTGAGCTGAGCTGATTTAGCAAATATTGTATTCACTAGCGAGTATTTTTATAAATTTTCTCTAGAATTTACTGTTCTGTACCCATGGCAGAATTTATATCACAATATTCTAAGAAGCTCACTGTGACTATGTCCATATTTTCTTCCTTCTGTTTCATTTTAGAAATCGGAATTTCTGTCAGTCTGCACAGAAACGTGAGCTATCTGACAAATCACTGAACTTACATGTTTCTGATTAAAAGATGAGTTTGAACCAACCACCTTGAAACTAGAAGGTTCATCTTTAGTAACTTAATAATTATCTCAGAACTTGAAATGGACACTTCAACATAAAACAAATTAAATAGTTAAAATAGAGAGTTGGAAAGTGTCCAAAAATAAGAAATATTAAAGCACTAGATAGGAATCAAGAATGCAGCTGACAAGAAGAAAGTTCAGAAGGTTGATTGCAAAGGTAAATATAGAGGTTGTGTGAGGGGAGGAACTCAGTTATGCCTTGTGAGATAAGATAGGAGGCCAAACAGGGAGGACCTGGAAGTCAATCTATAGATTGCTTTAAATTTACAAGTTAACAAGATGCTGTCAAACTCTTCCCTACCTCTCTGTCTCTGTCTCTGTCTCTGTCTCTGTCTCCTCTGTCTCTGTGTCTCTGTGTCTCTGTGTCTCTGTGTCTGTCTCTGTCTGTCTGTCT